>CM036312.1:21780950-22166684 GCA_020567845.1 Rhododendron henanense subsp. lingbaoense
TGCACCATAACCATGCTAGTCAGGCTGCTCTTGACAGTAGAAGTCTTAACAGTCCACACAACAGCTAGGACAGATTTGCCTACTTGCTATTCCATTCAGATACAACAGCTAGGACAGATTTGCACCAATAAAGATTAAGGTAACTACCTGAATAATAGAAGTAAATATAACCTGACTGCACTTGTCTTGTCACTGTGACTGTGGCTGGACAGCAGGCAGGTTGCTGAATCCTGCTCTCCCCTGCTTCTGCTTCTGTTTCTGTGACCATCGATCTCATTAAGATCAAGGAGCAGCATGAAGCTGTATCCCCCTTGACCAATGACCTGCAAATGTAATAGTATGTTAGTATCATAAAACCAAGGGGAGACTCATAATATGTTAGTGCTTGAAGTACACCACTAAACAATGTTCCATTGGATTTTTAGTTGTCTAGAAAGAGGACCACTAGGTAGGTTAGCCAAGGACAAAAGCCTAGACCTTATATCATTGGAGATTTTATGAGCAATTACAATGGGGGAGCAGGAAGAGTTCTGGAACTTTGTGTGGTTCCTTTCCATCCAAATATGATGAACATATATAGTGAAAGCCAACTTTGCAATAGTGTTGGCCAAAGACTTACCTCTCAAAATAGAGAGGCAATCCACCCAAGTCTACCAGTTGTGATGTCCTTGCATGTGGGGGACTTTGGGAGACAGGATACTCCTGACTTGGGCAGCCATAGGGCACTCAAAAAATAGATGGGCATGGTTTTCCATGTCAGGGCACAATATACATTGGGAGGTGGATTTGAGCCCAAACAGGACAAGCCTATCCTCAGTGTTTAATCTTTGAAGAAGGGCCATCCAAGTAATTAGACTACACCTCGGTATATGGCCTGGAAACCATACAACCTTATGCCATGTAACAATGGGAAAGTGAGTTCTAAGGTTGTCCCATAGGGATGAGATGGAGAACTCCCCTGACTTAGTTAGTGCCCAAATGCATGTATCCTTGGTAGCTCTATTGACAGTAATTGTATGCAAATCAGTTCTTATTTCATTAAGTTCAAGGGTTTGGGTGACAGGGAAGGCCCACTGGTTGTTATGGATTATATGTTGAACAGTGGCATCCCTAACTATTCCAGAATCATAGATAATTCTAGGACCAAATCTTGGGAGTAGTGGTCCTAGGGGATGCCAGTTGTCGTACCATAGAGAAGTAGACATTCCATCCCCCAACTTGTACAGAATGTGTGGCTGAACAAGGGGTCTCAAGGATAGGATTTTCCTCCACACCCAGGAAGGTTCACTTGGGACCTCCTTAACACTCCAAAAGTTCCTACCTCTGAGTAAGTAGGACTTGACCCATTGACACCACATGGATTGTTCCCCGCCGGACACAAGGAACCAAATGTGCTTTGCCACTGCAGATTTGTTCCAAGTCTCCAAAGACTTGAAACCAAGACCACCTTCTTGGACAGGGGAGCATAGATGTTCCCAGGAGACTTTAGCTCCAGAGGTTTTGAGATCAGGTCCAGTCCAGAAGAAAGCTCTCAATATGGCTTCCACTTCCTTAATGACTCTTTTAGGAAGGATAAAGAAAGAAGACCAATAGGTCTGCATGGAGAACAGAATGGACTTAATCAACTGAAGTCTCCCAGCATAGGAGAGGTATCTGTTAGTCTAGGACTTTGTTTTTGCAATGATTTTATCCACCAAACTCTTGCAATCAGTATGCTTCAGTTTGGTGGACAGTAGGGGGACACCTAGATATCTAACTGGAAGGGTACCCTCCTGAAAACCAAGAACATGCAATATTGATGCTTTGGTGGAGGAGCTAACACCTGAGAAGAAAATATTGGTTTTGTTTGGACTAGGGGAGAGGCCAGATAAGGATTCAAACTCTTCCAATGATGACTGGATATGGTTTACAGAACTTAACTCACCCTTGCAAAATATCATGAGGTCATCTGCAAAACATAGGTTAACCAATTTGGTTGACCCACATTTCCAATGGAAATTAAAATCAGGCAGTAGGGTTTTCTCCTTGAGAATGCATGTGAGGACTTCCATGGCAATAACAAATAAGTATGAGGAAAGGGGGTCTCCTTGCCTCAATCCCCTTTGACCAGGGATGTACCCAATGGCTTCACCATTGAAGCTTAGGGAGTAATTGGCTATGGTTACACAAGCCTTTAACCACCTGATCATCTGAGGGTGGAAGTTCATTGAGGCAAGGACATCCCAGAGGAAGTCCCACCTAACATTGTCATAGGCTTTCATTATATCTACTTTCATGGCACACCTAGGAGAGGAGGAGTGTTTGTGGTATCCCCTCATCAACTCCTGTGTGAGGAAGATGTTATCCGCAATCCTTCTGCCCTGAACAAACCCAGACTGTGCTGGATCAATCAAGTGAGGGAGGGCGGACTTAATTCTATTGGCTAGAATCTTGGCAATACACTTGTAAATGAGGTTGCAACATGATATTGGCCTATAATCCCCAACCTTTGAAGGATTGGGAACCTTAGGCACAAGAGCAACCAGTGTTGCATTGGCTTTCTTTAGCAGTTGGCCAGATCTAAAGAAAGACTTGACAGCAGAGGTGACCTCATGACCAATCACAGGCCAAGCCTTATGAAAGAAGGTAGCATTATATCCATTAGGTCCGGGGGCTTTCTGAGGGTTAAGGGACCAGAAAATGTCCTTAACTTCTTTGTCAGTGACTCCCACTACCATATCTAGCCTCTGAGACTCTGACAGTTTCCTAGTGATGAGCTGCTGGACCCTAGATGATCCAGCATAGTTGCTTTGGTGAGGGGAACCAAGCAACTTGGTGTAGTAATGGATAAAAGATCCTTTGATCAGCTCAATATCCTGTGTGGTATTACCATCTTCCAAGACCAGGCTAGTAATCCTAGTTCTATTCCTGGAATTACTAATTGATTTGAAGAAAAAGGAAGTACATTGGTCTCCCAGTTTCAACCATTGAACTCTTGATTTTTGTCTGGCAAAGCTCTCCTCAGCTCTAGCAAGGATAAGGTACTGTTTGCATAATACCTTTTCAGCAACTTGATTTGCTGTGTCACTAGGATCTGAGGCCAGGGCATTTTGAATATCATCCAGCTGTTGCCTGGTAGAGGCAACTCTGGATGATAGATCACTGAATTCTTTGGTATTCAACTGTTTTAGATCCTTTTGTAGGATCTTCAACTTTTCACAGACACAATACATGGGATTACCTATGATCACCCTCCTCCAGACACTTTGAACAATGTTCATAAAGTTAGGATGGTCTGCCAGAAAATTAAAGAATCTAAAAGGTCTAGATTTAGGAGGGGTGATGGGGGCCAATGCCACGACTGCAGGGGAATGGTCTGATGCTCCAGGGTTTAGGAAATGAGCACTAGACCAACATAGAGTTTTGATCCAATTCTCATTGACTAGGACCCTGTCCAATTTGGTGCTAATGTGGGATATACCAACTTGTTTATTAGACCAAGTAAATTGATTTCCAGAGTATTTAAGGTCAACTAGCTCTACAGATTGGAGGCAATTATTAATATCATCCATCCAAGGAAGCCAGTGTTTATCCCCTCCCACTTTCTCAGATGGTGATCTGATGGCATTGAAGTCACCAAGAACTACCCAAGGGGATGCAAGGGCAGTTGTTTGCAGGTCACGCCAAAGTGTCTGCCTTTCAAGATGGCAATTATCCCCATATACAAATGTAGCTGCAAATGAGTAATTGCCATCACAAGATTGTACATTGCAATGTATGAATTGGTTTGATTGGGAAACAAGTTGGACATTAAAGTAGGAGGGGTTCCAGCATACCAAAATTCTGCCCAAGGGGGAATGGGCATAGTTACTTATAAAACTCCAATGAGGTAAGATAAGACTAATAATTCTAGAGACCTTTGGTTCTTTAACTTTGTGTTCAATTATCCCCACAAGGGACAACTTATTGTTCTGTACCCATTTCTTAACCTCTTGTTGCTTCAGAGGGTCATTTAGACCTCTAACATTCCAAATTCCAAAATGCAATGGATTGCTAATCATTAATACAAAAGAGTTAATATAACCACAATGAGCTGCAACTATTAAGATTAAGAGTGATGCAAAAGATGAGCTTTATTTATATAATTGTGGACAAAAAGAGGAGGGAAAGTTACTTCCTTTTCTTATGTGAGGAGCCTTTGGATTGACTCCTGTTTCTGCCATTGTGACTAGCCTTCTTGGAACCTCCCAATAGCAGCTTGACATCAGGGATAGCATGTTTGACATCAGGTGGTTTCTCCTGTTTCTCATCACCAACTGGTTGCTGATCATCAGATCTGGTGCTAGTACCAGACCTTGCTACCATTGAATCCTTGTTAGTTGCCTCATTGGACACTACTGAGCTTACCACACTCTCTAGTACTTCCAGAAGTTCTACATCAGGGTCATCAGAATCTTCAGTATGCTCCCCTAACTTGGATTGGACAATAGGTGAGGCTTCTGACAGGACATGAGGTAGAGGGCTTTGGTGGGGGTGAACATTCTTGACTAGGGAGGATTGTTCTACTGCTTTTTGTTTCCCACGTTTCACAGCCTGCCATTCCAATTGACTGGGGGGGGGGGAGGGGGGTACAACAGCTTGCTTGCTACATTTGGATGTAGCATGACCAAAAACATGGCATTGTGAACACATAGGAGGTAGGACTTGGTATTCCACAGGGATAACAACAGATTCCCCTTCCACTACTACTTGAACCTCATCAGGGAGGACTTTTTTTTTTGGGTAATTTAGCTTGAAATTAAAAGAGGTTAATCGAATGTATAGCCTACAAGGGGCATACCCCAGGAGGAAAGAAAAAAAGAGAAAAAAAGAAGAGTGAAAAAAAGTGCGATAACCCATGCACAACCCGCATGGAGAGTAGGATAAAGTACAGAATGCAACAAGCATGCAATGTGATTTGATATCATACCCCATTGCACTATCCATCTGTAAGGAAGGATAGCACAACGGGGTATGATATGAATGAAGCGAAATGAAATAACAAGAAACTAACTATATCCTGGCACATCCCGCCAGACTAGGAAATAAGATAAATAGCTAATGACGAAGATTCCAATGCATAATAAGTTGACCAAGATTCCAATGCTCCAACCTAGCACAGAAGTATCAAGTATAGCACCCACTTCTAAGGAATAGTTATTGCAGAGGACCGGGCTCCGAGAGAGGGTCGAACCGGAGATGACGACATCCGACAAGGCTACCTCCCCAAGTACCTTGGACACCACGCCCATTCCATCCGATCTAAAACTCTCTCGACCTAGTACACAAGGCTCATTATAACCTAAAAGTGGGACAGTACAAGGGCCTCGAATCCAGCCGCCATTAACAGTGCATTACCACCGAATCATCTGGCAAGACATAAAAAGAGGACACAAGATACTGCAGGAGGACCAAAGCTGCCTCATTCAATCAGCGATCAACCTCCAATCTAATCAAAGACAGCCCCAGAAGCTACCTCTTTCAATCAGAGAACAACCACCAACCTAATCAACAACAGCCTCGAAAACTACCCCTTTCGATCAGAACCCAACCACCGACCTAATCAGTGACAGCCGCGAAAGCTACCCCTTTCAATCAGAGCAAGACCCAATCTAATCAATGATAGCCACGGTCACAACCATACTACACACAACAACCGGCCTAGAGAAGGAATTTTAAGAAGCTCAACAAAGAGCTTGAACAATGAAACCCAAAGATGGTTCCACAAAAACTAACAGTACACTGGCCCAACAGTCCAGCAACAACTTTGACATTAAACAGATAATCTAACTAGCTCACGGGTTAGCAAAAACCACAACCAGTTAATTCGGACAGTGATTGATAATTCAGTCAGTAACGACCTCCTTACCCACTCTTCGGGATCTGAAAATTCCGGCTATCTGGACATGTCTCCGGCAGTCGTGTAGGCATTCCCACAGTTGGGATAATTGTGGACTTCCACTGGAAAGACCCATGAAAACCCACTTTAATCTGTGATTTCCAGCACAATCGGACCTCCATTTTCAGCACAATCGGACCTCCATTTTCAGCTGACATGCCGCTGGAAAGATCCGGCGATTGTTGGAACGGAAAAGCTCCAACCTGACTTGAAACGGAAAAGGGTATCCTCGAGATCTGGGAATTGCAGCACCCACGCTGAACCCGAAGTCCATACACGGATTATTGTACAGCCGTATCAAATTAGAGCAGCGTCAGGATGAAGCTACTCGTAGCCCATGGCAGATTTATGGTTCCTGGTTCCAGGTGAATGATTCCACTTGAAACCCATGGTAACGTGCCCCATTTGGACGATCAAAAGGGGTTTCCTCCACTCGATTATGTTTCAAACCGAAGGTGGAATCATAATCCACTTCATGAGGAATCTGAGCTGAGATTACCTCTAATATGGAGTGAACGAAGTAGATTGGGATGACCCATACCGGTGTCAGATGAAGGTCTAAACGCCAGACCTCTACACAGCCCGTCGGTACGGTGTAGCAATTTGAACAGATCGGAGCGTGATAGTTGAGAGAAGATGCGATGTTGAAATCAACATCTGTACTTCTTGATGACCAAACTGAGCTGGGATTACCTCAGGTTTGGTGTGAGCCGAAAAGATTGACAGGGGGAGTGCATTCTCTAGAGAGAGAAGCTCTCAACCCCTCCCTTCCTGTGAGAGTTTTAAACATCAGTTAATGTAGATTCTTGCCTTTGTAGATTTAGTCTGTTGTAGACCTGGTTGTCTAGCAGTCTTTGCAGTGGCATGATCAACATGCAGGGGTCTTCCAATAGAACTAGCTATCCTACTCAAGCACTCTTGGTTCCACAGTTCCATTGGTAAGTCATGCAATTTCACCCAAGCAGGTATTTTGGTAGGCTGTTCTCTAGCAGGCTTCATCATCCTATGCCAATCCTTTAGTACTAGATATTTTTGAGAGAAGAAGTAGGGACCCCCTTCAAGGACTTGTATCTTGGATTGTTCATCTTTGAATTCAAACATGTAGAAGCCAGCCACATCAGGTTTCACAGCCACAAAATGCTCTTTCCATTGGCTCCTAGCAGTCGCAACTATGAGAGGATAGGCCATTTGTCCATCTAAGAAGTGGCCTACCAAGTACTTGTTCCACATGCCCACATCGGTCAGTTCCAAATCTATTTCTACCAGCGCTTGTTTTCCTCTCTGGAGGTCTGGAAAATGATCAAGTTTCATGTCCAGAGAGGGGCTTTGTGACTGGAGGAGGGAAGCCCAGTTTTTTGGCTTAGGCTTTGGTTGATGTTGACCTAACCTGGGTCTGTAGTTATATTGATGTTGGCCTAACTTGGCTGTTGTGGGTTTAATTTCTGTTTTAATATTTCCAGAAAGGTTGTGAATTGAATTTCTGAGAGAAGGGTTGGGTTCATCCCCTTCCCCATATGGTTTCCCCCTTGCGTTAAACAGAAGCGTAGAAGTGGTTTTAGGGCTATGTACCTGTTCTTGTAACTCAACATTTCTCCATGACTGTTGAATGCTTTGCAATTTGGCTGTGACCACATCTAGCACGAACGGGTCTTCCGATAAGTTGAGCTCGTCCTCCAGACGACTCACAATTTCAAGCATTCGAGCCTCGGACTCCAAACGCATACCCTGCTTCTCTTGTACCTCTGCTGGAGTGCGTTGAAACTGATAGGTGTTTCCATGGAGGTGGGTCACCTGTTGTTGTTGAAGCCTCTGAGCATCTTTAGGGTTCGGATTGATTTGTGGTTTAGGGCTAAGCGCCCCAGACCCATCCGAAGATGATGATGGAATCGAGCCCTTCGCCGCGACTTCCGTTTCAACCCTCAAATCTTGCGACTGGTTCTCTCTGCCCTGGAGAAGAGGAGCTCGTTCCTCAGCTTCCAGCTTCTTGCTTTCCTCAAGAAAAACCTGCTGAAGCTTCCGAGAAGGGGAGGTTTTGGAGGATTTGGGGCTATGAACCCCAAACTCATTTGAAGGAGAGACGAGAACTGACTCTCGTTGTTGGTGAGCAAATCGTGCACGCTCCTGAGCTTCCATTAGCAAACCTTCCTCGAATAGTGTTTGCTGTATATTTGTTGCAGTTCCTGGGCTAGGGCTGCCACTTTGAACCCCCATAGGAGAATAGGAAGAAGGTTTCTCTGGTATTGATGGCCGGATCTGAGAGTTAGAGTCAGATATCAAGCCCTTGTAGTTAGGGTTTTCTGGTCCGAGGTCCAGAAATGGTGAAATCTCGCTTGGTTTCGAGATGAGTGGAGCGACAGCGCCTTTGATTTTCCTGCGAATTTCATTTGAGTCCAAGGTCTTGAGACCTAGACCATCCGCGATGGAGACGGTGCCGTCTGCCATGACTCACTGAACAGGGAGGAACTCGGCCCTGTCAGAAATCGCCATTAACATGTCAGAAATCGCCCTGGATCGGTAAGATAAACAGTAAGAAGTACATTGGTCACCCAACTTCAACCATTGAACCCTAGATTTTTGCTTAGCCAAACTTTCCTCGGCTCTAAGCATTGTGAGAAGTTGATTATAGACCACTCTTTCCTGACTAATCAGAGAAGGATCAGGGTTATGAGCACTCAAGGCATGCTGCAAATTTTGTAGGAGTTGTCTAGTGTCAACAACCCTAGCAGAAACATCACTAAAATCTCTAGTATTAAGTAACTTAAACTCACCTTGCAACATCTTGAGTTTTTCACATACAATGAACATGGGATTCCCAATAACCACTCTTCGCCAAACCTTTTGCACCACAGCAAAAAACTGTGGGTGGTTAGCTAGGAAATCAAAAAATTTAAAAGGTTTGCTAGAATTCCTATGACCAGGAAGGATGGTTGTAATGGCTGGGGAATGATCAGATATCCCAGGAGTGGAAAAATGAGCAGAGGAACAATTGAAGACCCTCATCCAATGCTCATTAACTAACACTCGATCCAGCTTTGTACTGACAAAATGAGTGGGGTCCTGTTTGTTGGCCCAAGTGAGGAAGCAGCCAGAGTACCTAAGATCATCAAGTTGTAATGCATACAAGCA
This sequence comes from Rhododendron henanense subsp. lingbaoense, assembly GCA_020567845.1. NCBI lineage: Eukaryota > Viridiplantae > Streptophyta > Magnoliopsida > Ericales > Ericaceae > Rhododendron > Rhododendron henanense. The sequence goes on from CM036312.1 coordinate 21,789,994, forward strand.
GTTATTAAACTCATCCATATAAGAGGGCCAAGAAACAGTGCCCCCAACTTTTTCTCTAGGAAATCTAATGACATTGAAATCGCCAAGCACTATCCAAGGGGATGAAGAACCTAGATGATGTAGCCTAGACCAAAGAGCTTGCCTACTCAAATAATTGTTCTCACCATATACAAAGGTTGCAAGGAAGGATGGGTCTCCACATTTAGGATGCACTTCACAATGGATAAACTGATCAGACTGATCAATAACCTGAATTTGGAGAACATTTGAGTCCCAACACACAAAAATCCTGCCCAATGAAGCATGAGGATAGTTGTTCACAAAATTCCATTGAGGGCAAACATATTTCATCACCCTAGTAGCCTTATCTTCCTTTATTTTATGCTCTAATAAACCCAAAAGTGAGAGCTTGTTATTATTCACAAAACATTTAACCTCCTTTTGTTTAATTGGGTCATTAAGACCCCTAATGTTCCAAAAGCCAATATTAAGAGGTTGTTGAGCCATAAAATAAACTTAAAGCACACTGGAAAATGTAAATGGCAGAATATGAAAGAATTAAGATACTGCCCTAACAAAATGTTGGGGATGGTCAATGGGATCTCCCTTCACAGAGGGGGACGTCCTCTGTATAGTTTTGTATATGTTTTCAGTATTGTATAGTATTGTTCATGTTCAGAACCGATTGTCATGGACTAGTGCAATAGCTTACCTGTTATGACTGTTATGACTGTTGTTCTGTTGGACACCTAAGGTTCAGAATCTGAGTGAGTGCAAGTAGTATGAGCTAGCCCTGTTATGAGATGTTATGTGAGAGCTAGCTCTGTTATGAGCTAGCCCTGTTATGCTGATTGTAGCAGCTGCTGAGTGTAGCTGCTTTGACTTCAGAAGTTGTGTTGGTCTTCAGAACTCAGTCATTGAAGACCCCCATTGAAACTGTCCAGTATAGGCACAACAGTTCAGGCACAGAAGTTGTGTTGGTTGCTGTGCAATTATTTGGTTTTGATCAAGCACCTGATCTACACCTGAACAAGCACCTGATCTACACCTGATCAAGCACCTGATTTCTGAGTTGTTTGGCCTTTTAGTATGTTCAGCTATCTCAGTATCACGTATATTGGTTGTAATCATTTTGCCATTTGTTTTGTATCCCTCTGTTAGATGGATAGGAAACAGATGCTCTATTTACCTCTAGTCCTATGTAGCCGTTTGGCGTAGGCTTTCTTCTTCTTTTTTTGTTGTTTCCTTTTCTTTTCTTTTCCTCCTGGGGTATGCCCCTTGTAGGCTGTATATTCGGTTAGCCTTTTTTAATTTCAAGCTGATTTACCAAAAAAAAAAAAAAACAAAAAAAAACAAAAAAAGGTTGGGGATGCAAATGAGCTAGTTCCTGCCCCTGGAACGAGAACTGAGAGATTGTCCCCGAGCAAGCTTCTTCATTCCTTAAGTGTTTTGTAAATAAAAACAAGTTAGCTATTGTGGGATTAATAGAACATAAAATAAAGGAGGATAAAGCATCTAGAGTGATAAAACATGTGTGCTCCCAGTGGAGTTTTGTGAACAATTATCCCCAAGCTCCCTTAGGCAGAATTTTTGTGTGTTGGGATCCTAATGTTGTTCAAATTCAGGTCCTTGATCAATCTGAACAATTTATTCATTGTGAGGTTGTAGACACCCCAATTTGGCCTAACGATTATTTCAAGTCCCACCTTGGGACAATCCCGATGATGAAATGGATACATTGATTGCTGATTGCTTCCTTGAGGACCTTAGGACTTTCGGTGAGAACTTTGACCACCTAGAGGACCCAATTCAAAGCCATACAGCCTTTCAGACAGAAATACAGAAGCCTAGGAGAATCCATCTGACGGCCGTAATATCGATCTAACGGCCATAACATCAATCCCTCGCCCGAGCAACCTGTTGCCAGCAAAATCTCCCTGAGAGATCAATCCCTCGGCCGCAAGATCTATCCTTCGGCCGAGACATCAATTCCACGGCCGTGACATCCTTTGCTCGGCCGCCAGATCGACCTTTTTCCAGACTCTGGAACGTTCTGTCAGACGTTTGGTTTGATCCAACTACACTACCTTTCCGATGCGTTCGGGCTACGTTCGGAGATCACGACGTAGAGTTTGAGATGCATTGCAATTGCAATTGCCATCTCGTGATTTGATTGGCCGGAGTGAGTCATCCCTATGCCTATATAAAGGGGCCTTTGGGCTCCGAAATAAGAACACAGAAATTGAGATACCCACACACTCAATCAAACCTCGAAGCTCTGCACAAATACTCCCTCAATCCCATACTTCAAAAGCCCTAACCTTCCGAAGGCAGCCGTCAATCCGGCGATCAAACCCCGAAGTTCAAACCCTAGCTCTAGGGTTTTCAATCAAGCAATCAATCAATCACGCTCAATCCAAAGCAAGCAAGCAACTGAGGGATCAAGGTGGTGAGGCCCAACGGCCTCTGGTTTGTCTATATTTACTGTATTTCTAACTAACCGTAGCATTTCGATTATCTGTTAATCTTTCTGTCTGGTGTGAGGAAGAACACCGACCGGGGCTTCGATCACTCGGCCGGTACATCAAACCAGGAGGATCTCTCGGCCGTGACATCTATTCATCGGCCGCGAGATCCATCTCCCTGGGACATCATGTTTGTTTATTTGCTTTCTGATGCATGCTTCAATTATCGCACTGGCTCACTTTGCTCACTGTTTAAAGGAATAATTAAACAGACTATGTGTTAGAATTAGACAAAGCATCTACACGTCTTGTGTTGAACGATTATGGGCCAGTTTTACGACTGGGCAGAGAGGGGTGCCTAACACCTTCCCCTTACTGTACTTTTGGCTCCCGAATCCAGAATCTCTATCTATTTTCCCAGTTTTAATAAACTGGGTGGCGACTCTATTTGATGATAACCGTTATCATGTGGCGATGTTCCTAGCCATGGGAATGTCCATGATTTTGGTTTATGAATAAGCAACCAATCGAGCAAATACAAACGTGATCAATCTGTATGGCGATGCCCCGCTTGGGAGGTGTCTACAGTTTTTGGCGACTCCGCTGGGGAGTTGAGAGCCATAACCAAAAAGTTCAACATAAGACTAATACATGCCTTGTCTAATTCATTTATCATATGCATCGAGCGGGCAACCCGTTGAGTTCACCTGATATCCCGGCATGACACGGGCTATGTTGGGGGTTCCAGCAAACTCCACAGTCACTCGTACCTAGTGGTATATCAAAAAGGAAATCACCCAATCACCGCCTATGATGGGCTGGTGAGAGGATTGGTGCCCTTTGACAACGGAGCACCCTGAGACTACCAAAACCTTGCATGCTTTAGAAAGCCATAGAACTTATCAAACTAAGACAGGAACCTACAGGCTAGGAACCTACTTGCATTCTACTTGCAAAAAGTTCTTCCTCACACCTTGTATCATTTGTTGTTGTATTAACTTTTTCTGTGCAGAAGGGTTGGGATTTTCAGCCCAAATCCTAACCCTACACAAGCAAAGTACTGACTTCCAGGTATTCTACTTTTCAAAGCAGGCACAATCGGTAAATCAAAGAAGCAACCACAGCCAACTTTGTACTCTTATAACACCCGAAGCTACGCCAAACAAAGGTCTCTGCAACCTTCCCGTCTATCGTCCTCATCTGACAAAACACCCTCACCACAACAGTTCCGACCGCCCTCAGAAACTTCCCGATCGTCCCCTCAACGGACCCCGTCATTCACTAAATCTCAAGCTTCGTCAAGCAACCCTTCTACCTTCATGGCAGACAATGACGCCACTATTGCCGGCCTCCAAGCTCAAATCGCTGCATTACTAGCAGAAAAGGCAGCTAGAGATGCTGAAGATGAGGAAAAATCAATGGAAGACGAAAACCCCCATAAAGTGGTATTGGCAGAAAGTCCTGAGTTAACCAAGCAAGTCAAGGAAATCAAACAGGCTTTAGCTCGTTCACAAGGGGACCAAATTCTGGATTTCGAAGGACTTTGCCTCTTCCCAGAATCCAAGCTGCCTGAGAATTTCAAAATGCCCAACATTGAGAAGTTCAATGGAACTGGCAACCCTACCAGTCATGTTCGCCATGTTATCAACACCCTGAAGCCGATGGGTTTGAATGACGAGCTCATCGCTCAGTTGTTCCAACGAACTCTCACCGGAAGTGCCCTCGACTGGTTCCTCACTTTGGAGTTTGTACATTATCAAACTTGGCCAGAAATTGCAAATGCTTTCGTCAAGCAGTATGCGTACAACGTCCAAATTGAGCTAACAACTCGAGATTTGGAAATGACCAAACAGGATTCCAATGAGGACTTTGCCACCTTTGTGGCAAGATGGAGGGAAAAGGCTGCCAAGATGAAGAACCGTCCCTCCGAGGAAGACCAAGTGAGGATAGTTGTCAAAAATTTGCAACCCAAATATCTCAGGCATATTTACACACAGGCTATCACCGATTTCAAACGCTTGCATGCCACTGGGTTGCAAATTGAAGACGGAATCAAGCTAGGACTCATCGGGAAAGAAGAGGTCACTCCTCCACCTAAGAAAACCTTCTCTAGCCGTACATCTCACGCCTCCGTAAATGCCCTTGGCTCTTTGTCTCAAGACCCTTTCCAAACTAGCTCATCCCGAAGCTCAAATCGACCTCGTCGCAACTTTGATCCTCTCTATATGACCTTATCCCAAGCCTTAACCATTCTCAGCCGTCAAGGGCATCTCAAACCTCTAAACAAGCCACTTCCTCCACCGCCCTACGGTCCAAACCATGATCCAAACAAACAATGCGCCTACCACCAACATCCTGGGCATGAAACAGACAATTGCATGCGTCTTCGTCACGACATTCAAGACCTTATTGATAGTCGAACCATAAAGCCATCAAAACCTGATGGGCAAGCCAACCAACTCCCTACTCACAATGCTGAACCGCCACCTCGAAATATCAATTTCATAAATCTATCTCATAACCCCACATACAATCCCAGCCAATACATTGTCCAAGACAACCAAACCAAACCTACCTTAACCTTCCCCGAGGAGGACGAATGTTTTATGATGGAGGAGGAAGAAGATGATAATTCTGATCAGTCAGAAGTAATCGACATGGATATGTCCGACATAAGCAGCAAAGATCAGGCAGAGGAGGAAAAGCTAAGGAAGTGGAGGGAATACTCTTGGGCGAAACACAATTTAGAGGATCCAGACATTCCGTTTGTAGAGGATGACGAATGGATTCGTATCTGGTTTGAGAATAGGAAGAAGGAAAAAGAAAGGGTCATCATGATGAGAAGGCACGCTCGCTTCGAGCCCGCCCAAATAGTGGTACGCATCAACCGTCCCAAAATTCCAACACCACCCATTATTTGGGAAACAATCAATCTCATTGAGAAAGTAGAGGAGTTCCAAATGCAACCATGGGTCAACCCCTACGATGAGTGCGACTATAGTCAATGGATAGAGGAAAGAGAAGATCTGGATTTTATGTGCACAGAACCCTATAAAACAGGGGAAAGCGACTTTGATGAGATGGAAGAAGAGTGCAATGATCCGCTCGATGAAACCTCCTTAGCATCACTATTTAATCAGGAAGAAATAACTGATAACCACGCGATCAATGAGGAAAGAGAAAGGGAGTTTCCCGCTGACACATCCATCTGGGGATTACTCATGGCTCAAGGAGGTAGCCATCGTACAAAGGTTGAACCCGGTTCAAAGGCTCTGTTTGGCAAAGAAGAGGGTGGGAAAGAGTACAAAGTTGCAAAAGACAAAGGAAATGACCCCGACATGCTGCAGTAGCTGAGAAGTCACAACATGGCAAATAAAGAACGTTAAAACATTATTTTTGCTTTAAACAAATTAGAACGAGTTTTGGGCCCCTGTTTGGGCACTTTATTTCCTCTAAGAGAATTCCTTTTTCATCTTTCAGATTATGCTTGTCTAAATCCAAATTTCTAAATTGCAATTGCCATGCGCTATACTCTCATTGCCAAAACAGAAGATTTCGAAGGGATCAAAATCTTTGTGTCCCCGACAGAAGGGAAGGAAAGGATAAACTCTGATTACTTAAGACTAGGTTTTTATCAAAACTCAGGAAGAAGACGCTATCTCCGTGAGAACACTTAGGGTTAGCTTGCCCATTGTGAAAGTACAAACGCAATAAAACATCTCCACCAGATTCCTCTCCAAAACACAAAACCTCTTGAGAGAAAAATGCTCGTTGGGCAATCCATACACCCAAGCAAAAGTAAGAGCAAAGCCTGCTAGGACAAGAAAAAGCGAAAAACGCAGCCTAGGCAAAAGTTAAGGCATTTGAAGGAAAGCTCGCTAGGGACTCAACCTCTATCAGGTAACCTAGGCAAAACTTAGAGCATGAAAGAAAGAAAAACCAAGAGTAAAAACCCAATCCCCAAAGGTGGTGATTTTGGAACTACGTAAGAGGCCTGATTCCCTGATCGGGATACGTAGGCAGTCTCACATCGAGACACGGCCCAAACATTTGGAGAAAGGAAAACATCAACATGTTTGTACTCAATGATAGGTATAGCTAACCCTGCGTATTGAGCTCACAAAAGATGAGTTAGTCATTTTCCAAGGAATTGGCAAAAGCAAAGACACGTAAGAATTACAGTTCATCCTTTCTAAACCGAAAGTCGTTAAACGCAATAGATATGATCCTTCAAAAGACTCTTAAGTTTGGCAATCAGACTGAAAAGCATGGCAAAGGCAAGAGACAGCAAACCAAAAGACTAAGCATAGGAAAGGATGTGAAACAGGATGCCACTTGGCTAAAGCAAAACCCTTCTTCCTTGGGAAAATAGATGTGACGGCCGAATAATCAATACCTCGGTCGCGACAAAGATTCTTCGGCCGAGTGATCGATTCTTCGGCCAAACATTTTTTAACTGTCTATCAGCAAAAACTTGTTCGAAAAGCCATGTTCTGACTATCGCATGCAAACTCAAGACATTTAGGGGCATGAAAGGCATTTCTCATTTCTCAAAAAACTTGTTTACAAAACCGATACTGTGATTGCTTCTGCTATACAAAATATAGTTTCTGCCTATCATCTACTAACTATGAATAGGAAAAAGAAAGGCCCTAAAAACTAGGCGATCTCTGAGAAGAAGGCAAAGGCTGCTCGCTGGTCCCCTCCGCAGTTGGTACTCTCTCAGCCTCAAGCTGCAGCCAAGGAAGATATAAACATTTAGACTCAAGGGATAATACATAGCAGATAAAAGCTCATGAAGAAAATCATACCTCGAGGATCCTACGGCGCTGTCTCCGAACCAAGACCTCTGTACTCTGGTAGGCGCGAAGCCATTCCTGCACCATCTCAGCAGGCACCTGTGAAACAGCCAAGCATTACAAACATCTAAAGCAAGGACACAACGCGAAGTGATGAAAGCTAATACAGGAAGCTAAAAATACCTGTGAAGCCCCGACTGGCAAAGTATAGAGCGGGGTCGTACAAGGAGTCAGCGTCAAGCGCTCCTCCTCCCCATCATCTGAATGGAAGGAGATAAACGAAGGAGCCCGTGGCCAGACAGGAGCAACGGGAGGAGCCTCCACAGAGGGGGTCAAGAAAAGACGACAGTATTCCGCATAGTCACCTGCCTGGAGGAGTAAACCTGCCCAATCTTTGATCCAGGCGTTCTTCAGATCTTCCTTCGGCATCAAGGAAGTGGACCTCATGGATACTGGAGGAGAAGGAGGAACAAACTGAAGAGCCTCAGCACGTGGCCGCCACTGACTGGCCACTCGATCGCCTAAGTACCAAGCTCGGCAAAACGGACCCTCGAGCAAACTACGGGTCCGATCCAGGACTCTACAACGAACAAGAGGGGCATCCTCTGGTACACCACCCCAAGGGTCAAACCGTACCTGTAAGAGCAAGGACAAATCAGTCTCGACAAAAAAAAATTAGGAAAGTCTAAAGGACAAGAAGTACAAAAGAGGTACCTGATCGACCGTCAGTCGGTCTAAAACTCGCCGCCACTCAGGAAGGCTCAAAACTGGTGACCGTGGCTTCCGTTGCCCCATCAACCATCGCTCATAACGAGGTATGCAGTTCGCGTCACCATGCCTGGTCTCGGGGGGAAACTGGAGAAGGTGCTCAAAAGCCCAGAGCTGAAAAACAGGTTAACCAAAGCAAGTTCAGAACTAGGAAAAAGCCAAAGTAAAAACAGAAGTACAAAGGAATGATGCGTACCTCAAGCACTCAAAAGTGACCACAAAGAATGGGACTCTTGTCCCGCGAGCAAGCTCCAAGACCGCCGTACAAAGTGGCCAAAGCAGATGAGCCCCAGTCAAACTCCCTAATAGCTCCCAGGTGCTGCAGAGGAGCCAGAAACTGCGTGTGTACTGAACCATCCTTGTTGGCAAACAACGTTTGCCCAAGGAGGTAAAGAAGGAAGGCCCGTGTCAACTGCTCGACGCTCACCTGGGTCAAGATATCAGCCTGCGTGAAGGATCTGCTCTGCCAAGCAAGGTCGATGTGACCTCGCGAACGAACAGGGGGCACCTTGCCCAGAAACCACTCCAAAGCGCCTGCTCGCTCCCAAAGTCTGGGGTCAACTCGAAGAGCAACCTCGCCTATCCGCAGGCCAGTCAGCAAAGAGAAGTCACCCGGAGTGATAGTCATCTCGCCAGCAGCAGGGAAGTGGAAGGTATTGGTGGTGTCCCACCATCTCTCTACCAACGAGGTCATCAGTGACCAATCCATCTTTGGAAGATCGAGGCCCAGAACGAATGTCTCGAAGCCCGCAGCACGTACTAGTTCCCGAGCCTGCTCTGGTAGCTTCAAAAACCACCTATGCACCTCCTTGCCTCCACCGCGAGCTTCCAGCCTCCTATTTCTCTGCCAAAGACAAAAGGGAGTCAATCTCATGATTACATAAACAAAGAAAAATGCTAAGGGGCGTCAAATTGACATCTAAAAAGCATGCATTGCCTAGACAGGGGGCATAGTTATTTTAGTTTCCTTAAATAAAAATAAATTCAACCCGAACATGGGTTCCTCATATTCACGCTCCTAGCCAAAAGGGATTTTCGTCCCGCAAGCAAAAAAATTTATTCTAAATACAAAGGATTTCCAAAACTCTGAACAAAAGTAAACTTTTTGCTTTTCAGGAAAACTCACCGGTACGTTCAGAACGCTCAGATGATGCTCAGGCTCTCTGCGAACTATCTCGGCCCCTTGGCCACCAACAGGAGGATGGTACTGCAGGAAACCGCCATAACCCAGCCTACGCGAAGGAAGAACGTAGGTAGTAGCATCAAACAAACCGGGCTCCTCAATCGTCTCCTCGTCGGAAGACGGATGCTCGCACCTACATGGAGGGTGCGAGGACGAACCCGCGACACTTGAAGATGGCGTGGCCATCACGTCCGAACCAAAATGGGAGGAAAACCCAAAGCCGGCAGCGACGGCAATGACGGCGGTGGTCGGAGAGGACGGTCGCCGGAGAAGATGGTGGCCGACGGTAGTGGAGGGCGGCGACGTACGGTGGTCGTCAGGCGAGAGGAACGGAGGAGAATGGGAAAGGAGGAGAAGAAAGGATTAAATGGGCCGTGAGATCGATTTAACTGAACTTAAATCGATTTCCTGACTTTTGGCGTTCTCACGGCCGATACATACATTTCTCGGCCGAGACATCAATTCTTCGGCCGAGAGATCGATCTCCTGGCCCCTTAATCAATTTTCCTCAGCAACAGCAGATTTTGCTCAATGCACTAACTCAAGTTCTCAACCAACCAAGTAGCCTTGGGGGCATCCCCGAGCCAATACAATGTGATTAAAACTAGCCTTGGGGGCATACCCAAGTATGAGGAAAATCTCTCTCCACAAAATTGCTGGCCAAAGCAAGTTAAAACATCCAGTGGTTCTACGCCTTCCATTTTATCAACTCAGCGGCTCTAAGTCTTCAACACAGTAGGCTCTACGCCCGTCATCTCACCAAAGCGGCTTTACGCCTTCTATTCAGCGGCTCCAGGCCATCACCTCAATAGGCTCGAAGCCTATCTCAACAGACTCTACGTCTATTATCACCCACCGGCTCGAAGCCCTTTATCATAGCAGGCTCTACGCCCGTATCAATTCAGCGACCCTGTGCCCAACATCTCTATACAACTCAGCAGGCTCTACGCCCGTTATCTCGCCAAAGCGGCTCTACGCCTTCTACTCAGCGGCTCGAAGCCCATTACCTCAACAGGCTCGAAGCCTACGTCTACTATCACCCAGCGGCTCGAAGCCCCTTATCTCAGCAGCTCTGTGCTCGCTATCACGGCAACAGGCTCTACGCCTGTAATCACTCAACTCAGCGGCTCGAGGCCCATTATCGTCAGGCTCTACGCCTGTACTTATTCAGCAGCTCTACGCTCGCTATCACAATCTCAGCGGCTCGAAGCCCATTACTCCAATATGGCTCGAAGCCGTAAACAACCAATCTCAGCGGCTCGAAGCCCGTTATCAAAAGGCTCTACGCCTGTTATCACAACTCAACGGCTCCAAGCCCATTATCTCAAACTGGCTCGAAGCCGTAAACAAGCAACAGGCTCTAAGCCGCCCCAGCAATCAAGACATCTATTCTCAGGCTCTACGCCTGAATGCTCAAAAATCTAACATTTTTGAATGCTCAAGCTCTACGCTTGGATGCCCAACCACTGTGTACTGGATGCTCAAGTTATACACTTGAATGCTCAAGCTCTACGCTTGGATGCCCAACCACTGTGTACTGGACGCTCAAAGCCTGTACTTTGAATGCTCGGATTCTGCCGTCCGAATGCTCGAGCTCTACGCTCTGAATGCTCAAGTCCGGAACTTGATAGAAGCTCTAAGCTTAAAACAAACACACACGCACGGCCCGTGCACATTTGCATCAACATTTCACATCGAGTCTGCATCATCATATCTGTTCACATCTAACAACCATCATCACACATATACACTTGGCATATCTCTCATGAAACAGGTCAACCCTGCAATCAACCGGCACTATGCCTCGGTTTTATTGATCGGCCCAACGCCTCGATCTTTTGGCTCCACGCCAACACTTATGATGGAAAAGCTCCGTGCGCAGACCATCAGAATACAACCAGCTCTACGCTTTGGTTCATATCACGTCAAGCTCTAAGCTCCGACAACTCAGGCCCTCGCCTCAAAACTGCATGCAGGCTCCACGCCTCAATCACTTCAGGCTCCATGCCTCAGTCTCTTCATCTCAGGCCCTTGCCTTATACCAGCTCCGCGCTTCGGTTCATCACGTCAAGCTCAAAGCTCTGACGCCACAGGCTCTCGCCTTATGATCAACACCAGCTCCGCGCTTCGGTCCTAGCAAATCACCACAGGTTCTCATCCTGATCAACACCAGCTCCGCGCTTCGGTCCCGTCAAGCTCTAAGCTCACCTCAGGCTCCATGCCTCAATCACTTCAGGCTCCACGCCTCAATCTAGTCACCTCAGGCTCTCGCCTTATGATCAATACCAGCTCCGTGCTTCGGTCTTATCCAATCTCCTCAGGCCTTCGCCTCAAGATTGCAACAGGCTCCATGCCTCAGTCCCTTCATCTCAGGCCCTTGCCTTATACCAGCTCCGCGCTTCGGTTCATCACGTCAAGCTCAAAGCTCTGACGCCACAGGCTCTCGCCTTATGATCAACACCAGCTCCGCGCTTCGGTCTTATCAATCACCACAGGCTCTCGCCTTATGATCAACACCAGCTCCGCGCTTCGGTCTTATCGATCCCCTCAGGCCTTCGCCTCAAAATCGCAAACAGGCTCCACGCCTCGATTCCATCTCTCCTCAGGCTCTCGCCTCATGACTACAGCCGGCTCCGTGCCTCGGTTCCCTCATCTCCAAAGCTCCGTGCTCCAGCTACTGGCCCTGCGCCCCCCACATCTCAAAAACAACCGGCGTCCAATTCATCCCCAGTAGATGATTTGGATTCCACCCCACTACATCAATTCCTTCCAGCTCGTTCGCAAGGATAGGCTACTCTACCGAGCTCTTTTCAGTCAAAGTAAGGATGATCAAGAAAAGCAAATGCACCTGCAGTGTACTGATCTACCCCAAAATACTAAGGAAGCTCTCCGCAAAAACTCCCCAGGCAGCCCCGCGCTCCTTCAACTACTCTTCGCCAAAACCCTGGATCAGTCTAGGTACGTCACACTACGGCTTTTTAAGCCCTAAGGTACGTCTTCTGTCTCTAACCCTCCAAACTTTTTGCTTTTCTTTATTGCCCGAACTACGGTTGGTCTGAATTTCCCTTGTGGAATACGTAGGCAGCCTCCCGGCCCGACCATAACAAAACCTTTTTCGAAAACCCCTTGGAATAGTGGTTGGACCAAATTGAGTTGCTTTTTACAGCTTTGACTCTTACTCAAACATGTCTCGCGATCCGTCTGAGTTCAGTCAAAGAGGGGCATCTGTAGACACCCCAATTTGGCCTAACGATTATTTCAAGTCCCACCTTGGGACAATCCCGATGATGAAATGGATACATTGATTGCTGATTGCTTCCTTGAGGACCTTAGGACTTTCGGTGAGAACTTTGACCACCTAGAGGACCCAATTCAAAGCCATACAGCCTTTCAGACAGAAATACAGAAGCCTAGGAGAATCCATCTGACGGCCGTAATATCGATCTAACGGCCATAACATCAATCCCTCGCCTGAGCAACCTGTTGCCAGCAAAATCTCCCTGAGAGATCAATCCCTCGGCCGCAAGATCTATCCTTCGGCCGAGACATCAATTCCACGGCCGTGACATCCTTTGCTCGGCCGCCAGATCGACCTTTTTCCAGACTCTGGAACGTTCTGTCAGACGTTTGGTTTGATCCAACTACACTACCTTTCCGATGCGTTCGGGCTACGTTCGGAGATCACGACGTAGAGTTTGAGATGCATTGCAATTGCAATTGCCATCTCGTGATTTGATTGGCCGGAGTGAGTCATCCCTATGCCTATATAAAGGGGCCTTTGGGCTCCGAAATAAGAACACAGAAATTGAGATACCCACACACTCAATCAAACCTCGAAACTCTGCACAAATACTCCCTCAATCCCATACTTCAAAAGCCCTAACCTTCCGAAGGCAGCCGTCAATCCGACGATCAAACCCCGAAGTTCAAACCCTAGCTCTAGGGTTTTCAATCAAGCAATCAATCAATCACGCTCAATCCAAAGCAAGCAAGCAACTGAGGGATCAAGGTGGTGAGGCCCAACGGCCTCTGGTTTGTCTATATTTACTGTATTTCTAACTAACCGTAGCATTTCGATTATCTGTTAATCTTTCTGTCTGGTGTGAGGAAGAACACCGACCGGGGCTTCGATCCCTCGGCCGGTACATCAAACCAGGAGGATCTCTCGGCCGTGACATCTATTCATCGGCCGCGAGATCCATCTCCCTGGGACATCATGTTTGTTTATTTGCTTTCTGATGCATGCTTCAATTATCGCACTGGCTCACTTTGCTCACTGTTTAAAGGAATAATTAAACAGACTATGTGTTAGAATTAGACAAAGCATCTACACGTCTTGTGTTGAACGATTATGGGCCAGTTTTACGACTGGGCAGAGAGGGGTGCCTAACACCTTCCCCTTACTGTACTTTTGGCTCCCGAATCCAGAATCTCTATCTATTTTCCCAGTTTTAATAAACTGGGTGGCGACTCTATTTGATGATAACCGTTATCATGTGGCGATGTTCCTAGCCATGGGAATGTCCATGATTTTGGTTTATGAATAAGCAACCAATCGAGCAAACACAAACGTGATCAATCTGTATGGCGATGCCCCGCTTGGGAGGTGTCTACAGAGGTGCAACCTATTTGTGGTGACCCCCCCCTTTTTTGCAACTTTTGTATATGGGGACAATAATTATCTGAATAGACAAGCTTTGTGGGCTAGTCTTCATCGCTTGAGCACCTCTTCCCCCTGGATAGTGCTCGGTGACTTTAATATCATTAGGTTTCCTAGGGAGAAGGTTGGGGGAACTACTTCTTGGCCTCCATATATGGATGACTTTAATAGTTGTTTGTATATGTTGGGGCTCGATGATCTTCGGTACACTGGTTGCTTTCTCACCTGGGCCAACAAACAGGACCCTTCACATTTTGTTAGTTCAAAATTGGATCGAGTTTTAGTCAATGAGAATTGGATGAAGGTTTATAACTGTTCTTATGTTCATTTCCCTCCTCCTGGGATAAACAGCTCCTCATTTTGCTTAGGGCTGAGGAAAGTTTAGCTAAGCAAAAGTCTCGAATCCAGTGGTTGAAGTTGGGTGATTAGTGTACCTCTTATTTCTTCAAGTCTGCGACTAATGCAAGGAATAGAAATAAAATAACCAGTCTGATCTTAGAGGATGGTCCCTCACACATAACATTGAGGTCATAAAGTCAAATTTTGTCAACTTCTACTCTAATTTGCTTGGTTTTGCCCATCATGATACTTACCAAGGTCATAGCAGAGTCCAGCAATTAGTAAGTAAGAGGCTAACTGATACCCAAAAGCTGGCAATGATTGTGGAGATCTCTGATCAAGAGATTAAGGACACATTTTGGTCCATTAACCCCAACAAAGCCCCTGGTCCGAATGGTTACAATGCCGGCTTTTTCAAAAAGGCTTGGCCGATCATTGGCCATGAGGTCACTGCAGCAGTCAAGACCTTCTTTAGATTTGGTAAACTACTCAGGAAGGCCAACTCTACCATGGTAGCTCTTGTTCCAAAGGTCCCTAACCCGTCCAAAGTCGGGGATTTTAGACCTATCTCATGTTGTAATACTATCTACAAATGCATTGCTAAAATACTTGCCAAAAGACTCCAGAATGTCCTCCCTGGCTTAATTGATCCTGTTCAATCGGGATTTGTTAAAGGGAGGAGAATTGCTGACAATATCTTCCTCACTCAGGAACTAATGCGAGGGTATCATAAATCATCATCCTCCCCAAGATGTGCAATGAAAGTAGACATTAGGAAAGCCTATGATAATGTAAGATGGGAATTTCTCTGGGATGTACTGTCATCTATGAATTTCCATCCTACAATGATCAAATGGCTTCAAGCTTGTGTTACCACTGCTAACTACACTTTTAGCTTAAATGGGGAGACCACCGGTTACATTATAGGGCAAAAAGGTCTTCAACAAGGTGACCCTCTGTCATCGTACCTCTTTGTCATTGTTATGGAGGTTCTCACCTGCATACTTAGAGAGAAATCCATGATGCCTGATTTTCATTTCCATTGGAGATGTGGGAATACTTAGATCATCAACCTCTGTTTTGCGGACGACCTTATGATTTTTTGCAAGGGTGAATTGTCTTCCATCACCCTTATTCAGGAGGCACTCACTGAGTTTCAAGCTTTGTCTGGCCTCTCTCCTAGCCTCGAGAAAAGTAGCATATACTTCTCTGCGGTCAATAATACCACGAGAATTGCCATTATGGACGTTCTAGGTTTCCAGGAGGGCACCCTTCCTGTAAGATATTTTGGTGTTCCCCTCCTCTCCACTAAGCTCAAGGCTTCGGATTGTAAAAGGTTAGTGGAGAGCATGATTGCTAGCACTAAGACTTGGACCAATAGAGACCTCACCTATGCTGGTAGGGTTCAGCTTATTAAGAATGTGCTCTTCTCCATTCAAACTTATTGGTCTTCCTTGTTTATCCTTCCCAAAAAGGTAATCAAAGAAATTGAGTCAATACTTAGGGCCTTTCTTTGGTCTGGCCCTAATTTAAAGAAAACGGGTGCTAAAGTTTCTTGGGAGCATCTTTGCTCCCCTAAAGAGGAAGGGGGTCTAGGTTTCAAATCCTTGCAAATTTGGAACAAGGCTGCCATTGCAAAACATATATGGTTTCTAATTTCTGGGGGTGAACAATCCATGTGGTGTCAATGGGTCAAATCTTACTTAATAAAAGGTAGGAGTTTCTGGCATCTTAAAATACCTGGTGACTGTACGTGGGGGTGGAGGAAGCTTTTGAATCTCAGGCCCTTGGTTAAACCACATGTCCTCTGTATACTAGGTAATGGGAATTCAACATCCTTATGGAATGATAATTGGCATCCTCTTTTTTTTTTGGGTAATTTAGCTTGAAATTAAAAAAGGTTAAGCGAATGTACGGCCTACAAGGGGCATACCCCAGGAGGAAAAGAAAGGAAAAAACAAAGAAGAGTGAAAAAAGTGCGGTAAACCATGCACAACCCGCATGGAGAGTGAGATAGAGTAAATACATAACAACATGCTATGCGTACTGTAAAATGTGAAATTCGAAATTTGAAATTTGAACTACTACCTGGCACAACCCGCCAGGCTAGGAAATAAAGTAAATACGGTAGATAGTCTGGGTCAACGGTGACCACATGATAACCAGCGCTGAGGAGAGATCCTCCTCCTCCTAGGCTGGGAAAAGAAACCCAAGAACCGAGACGCCCATCATTCCGAAGATAGCATAATACCCACTCAAAAGAAGTCAACTACTACAGAGGGACTCGGACCGAGAGAGGTTCGAACTGGAGATGTCTGCATCCGACAAGGCTACCCTGCTAAGCACCCTGCACACCACGCCCATTCCATCCAGACTACTACATTCTCACCCAAATCCCCTAGGCTCGCTAACGACTATAAGCGGAACAGGAAGAGGGACCACGAAAAGTAGCCCCCCAAACCTCAAGTGGACCAAGCTGCTCCTTTCAATCCGTGAACCACTAAATCTAATCAGAAACAGACTACGAAGCTACCCCTTTCGATCAGTGAGAATCCACCAATCTAGTCAATGACAGCTCCGACAACTACCTTGCTCAATCAGACTCATCCAAAATCTAATCATCGGCACCCACAGCTGCTGCTACTGCGAGACTGCCCCTTAACTAGGAGAATCCAAACTAATCAATAATAGTCACGACCACAAGAATACTACGCAGGTCCTCAGAGCTAAAAGTGCCGGCTCAAAGGATATGGAGGGCTCGACGAAGAACCCGACCCCCGATTTCAGTCCAACAGATGACCGCCTATCGGGGGATGCAAAAACTAACAGAGAACTGGCCCAAAGTCCAGCAACAATATAAGTGCAAAAAAGTACATTGCCTGACATAAATTAAACTTCCCCACTGCCCGAGCCACCCAGCCAACTTACCTGCCCGGGCTGGCCTGCCATCGGGTGGCTGCTGCCTGCTTCTGCTTCGGCCCGCAGCCTGCTGCTACTGCCGGCTGCTGCTTCCGCCTGCTGCTTGGCCCGGGCTCGCTGCTTGCCCGGGCTAGCTGCGGATGGCCTTCCCAGCGGCTGGATGAGGGTTGTCTCGAATCGCTCGGGCTGAAGCTGCTGCCTAGCCTCTGCCCGAGCAAAACAATCACTAGCTGCTACTGCTGCCCCCCCCCCCCCCCCCCCCCCCCCCCCCCCCCCCCGCCCGAGCCACGCACGGGTGGCTTGCCCGGGCTGGAAACTGGGCTGGCTGGCTGGCTCCTTGCCCGGGCTGAATGCCCGAGCTGGCAGGTAGGGTGCTAGGCTGGCCTCGCCAGGCTAGCTGTGGGTGAGCCCCACGGTGGCTGGGCCCCACGGTGGCTGACTGGAGATGAACACCGGGCCAGGTGCCCGGGCTGGGCTGACGCCTCCTGCTGCTGCTGCCCGGGCTGGCTGGGATTGCCCGGGCTGATGAGCCCCACGACTGGGATTGCCCGGGCTGATGGCCCAAGCAGCAGGCCGGAGAGGGCCTTGAATGACGGCCTTGACTGGCGGCCACAGTGAGCCACGGTGGCCTAAATGTGACCGTACCTGGATGTGGCCGAGCTTGTCGGAGATGTGAGCTTGCCCAGATCTGGGCGTTGACCGGCCGCCTGAAGGAAAACGACCGGCAGCCATGGCTTTGCTGTTCAGGTTCGGGGGTTTGGCCTTGCTGGGTCTCCGTACATGTAGATCTCAGTGGTGAGTTCGCCCTGCTGCCGTGCCACTGTTCAAGCACTCATTGAAGTAGCAAGGGCCATCATCTCCGGCGAGGCCTGGTACAGAAGGTAACCCATGAAGTTTTGACCCATGATTCCAAACTCAAAGCCACGGCGGTTGTTGTTTGACCAGTCCAGACGGAGGCCGGACCAGGTGGAGCTTGATTGGCTAGTAATGGCCGTTGAACTTTCAGATCTGCCCGGTGCAGATCCCAATGAAGGTACCCGCCGGTGCACGGCGGGGTTGAGGTTGGAGGCGAGGCCCACGGCTGTGGAGCTTGGGTCGAGTGAGGATCTATTGGGGCTAGACTTGTCAAGAGCTAGACCAGGCCGTGGCTGCCCAGTGATGGCCGAACCAGATCTGGCCTAAGAAGTTGTTGCAGGCCCAAGGTTGCCGCTTGTGAAGGCGGTGGAGGAGAGCCTCTCTAAGGAGAGAGTATCCCTTGCCCAGAAGGTGACTGCCATGGCCGGAGGGAGCCTGGGCCGGAGAAGGCCAGCTATGGCTGCCCGATGGAGAGATAGAGGTGGCCGGTTGGAGGTTGGAGGCGATGGAGGAGAGCAGGCCCTAAGAAGGGTTGCTCCCTTGCCGTCCTTGCTGTTGATGTTGCTGCTGGCCGGAGGTGGAGACCGGCGACCGGCTGGATCTGGACCGGGGGAGCTTTCTCTCTAGGTTGCTCCCCAGCCGTTTTTTCCCTTTCTTTGGGATTTTCCACTTAATTGGCATCCTCTTGGTCCTTTAATGGATAGATTTGGTCCAAGGATTGTGTATGACTCTGGCATCTCACGTGATGCCCTTGTATCTCACATTATAGATGGTTCAAATTGGGTGTTCCCCATCACCCAAACATTTGAACTAAATGAGGTGAGAAACGCTATGCCACCTCTGGTTCAGTCCAGGTTGAATGGGGCAGATGAAACAAGGTGGACCCTTACTTCCAATGGGCAGTTCACAATTTCCTCACTATGGGACAAATTGAGAACTCCCTTTCCTAAGGTCTTGTGGCATAAGGTAGTGTGGTTCTCCGCGCATGTGCCAAAATGCAGCTTTGTTACATGGCTTGCCATTCAGAATAGGCTAGCCACTGCTGATAGACTCGTGTCATTTGGTCTGAATATTTCTCCACTTTGTGGCTTGTGCCAAGGGAGTGAAAGCCACGACCATCTCTTTTTTAATTGCCCTTTCATTATTCAGGTGTGGGATACCATTCAGGCCAAACTCCATGTTACATGGCCTGCTAGACCTTGGGCAGATTGGGTATCTTTGTTATCAAGCTTTAAGGGCAAAACTCTCAAAAGTGTAATTACTAGATTGGGATTTACAATAACTATTTATCATATTTGGATTGAAAGGAATATGAGGAAATTCCAAAATCAATCATGTGTTTGGGAGGTAATTGTTCAAAAAATTTGCAACATGGTGAGAGCTAGGCTTTTATCACTTTCTAATTTCCCTCATTCACAAGCAGAGTTGATTATAAATGAGTGGAACAATATTGTGAGCTAAATAATTTTGCTAGATGCTGTTTCTAATAGATCAGTTGACTGTTTCTAGATGCAAATACATGTACAGGGTCAGGCTCCACCAAGCTTGAACTGCATTTCAAAGGGTCAGCACCTAATGCTCAAGGGTACTCAGGAAAGCTGGCATCAGCCCTCTCTCAGCAGTGTGCCAAGTCAGGAGCTACATGGGAGGGGTTGGCTGCTGGTTCAAGGGGGATCAGCTTCAAAGCTTTAACCCCTTGACCCTAAATGATTCCATTCCATTCATAGTCCAAGGGAGTCTCAGAAGGGTTCAGCAATCACTGTGCTGGAACTTCTCAGCTGCCAAAACTTTAATTAGTCAAAGGGATTCAGCAAAGTGAGCCTGCTATTACCCCTACTTACACAGGTAGTTATCTTATACCTTGGTTTCTACTGGATACTGAAGGTGTGTAAGGGAGAGGAGGTAATTCTTGGCATAGTATTAGAGAGTGGGTCTGAGTACTATATTTACTGAAACCTTTTTTTTTTGGGTAAATCAGCTTGAAATAAAAAGGAGGATAAACGAATTTACAGCCTACAAGGGGCATACCCCAGGAGGAAAAGAAAAAGAAAAGGAGAAAGGAGAAAAAATAACCTAAGCCAAGCGGCTACATGAGATAACTAATATGCGGTGTTTCCAATCCATCTAGAAGAGGGAGAGAAAACAACGCCATTGCAATACATTACAAGAAAGCCACAATATGGACTAATTACAAGTACACAAAAGAGCATAACTGACTGTACTTGTTGCACTTGGAGCCTCTACTTGTACTGCCCTGCTCTAGCAACAGCAGCATCTTCTAAAACTGAACCAGGTTGTAACAGTAGCAACCACAAACCACAAATAATTAAAACCATTCCAAAGATTGAGGTACCAGCAACTCTGCCTTAGCATACGGACTGAACTGGGCAGATTTAGTAGCTGCCACAAGTGAAACAAACCACAGCTGTACAGTCAATACAGCAGCAGCAGGTCAGACAACTTGGACAGCCAACTTGGACTGCATACAGCAGATCAGACAGGCTTCATCATCATTCAGAACTGCTGCTGTTAGAGTTGAAATGCCAGAACAGGACAAGCTTCTGAAGCCCAGAAATGCCAGAACAGTCACAAGAACCAGCTTAAGTATCCAAAGTGAGCAAGATACTAAACGAATTAGCTAGTGACTATGCAGAGGACGTCCCCCTCTGCGAAGGGAGATCCCAACGACAGCCCCTATTGGTTAGGCACAATAACATAACTTTCGTAGCATAACATAACAAAATACTAGACGAATTAGCAATGGAGCCACTGATACAGTATGCAGCAGCAGATCCAATACAGATCAGTTTAAAAGCATGACACACAGCCACTAAAAAAGACAATGGTGGCCACTTAACAGAAACTGAACAGAATATGTTCCATTTTTAGATATACCTTCTCTAAATGAACCACAAAACAAAAGCAATGCAGCAGCAGTAAGGCAGGCTGCTGCTATCTGAAACTCACAAGTACTCCCTAGTAACCACACACCTCTCACTCTCAAGATCAAAACCAAGAGCTGGGTATCTACTTTCTCCCTATACTAATTCTCACATGATTCCCCCACTACCTCCTCTCACAAGGAATGATGGGGTACTAGCACACAACTCACTGGGATATCTCACAATATAGTAGGGACACACAACTGATGTACATTCCAAGGCAGTCAAAGGGAATAAGTTAACCACCTGAATACTTAAAAGTAATAGGAGCCTGACTGCTTAACCCTTCTGAATCTTCCCTTGGACTATGACTGCTGAACTATGACAGCCTCTCCTGCCCAGAAAACCACCAGAATACCAATCAAACATAACAATAGCATGCAGTTGTAAATCAATAGTAAATCAACATGTAACAATGTTATGAACAACTATCAACATGTAACAATGTTCCATTCATTTACAATCCATTGTGCTTGTGATTGAGGTAACTTAGGAAGTGATAAAAGTCTATCTCTCACCATGGTGCATATCTTATGAACAACTATTTACTGAAACCTTGATTCAACCTTGTCCTTAGTTTTGTCATGGCTGTGGCAGCTCATGCTGCTGCTGCTATACTGTTCTGTGGTTGAGTACTGTATTTACTAAAAACAATGCTGGGTACTTTGCATTGTTAAGCTGATAGAATGTGGTTGCACTATATGGTTGTACTATGCCAAGTTATAGTTTAGTGTTTAAGTGTTGGTGTCCAACTTTTGTACATTTCCAGCTTGTTTTTAGTCCATTTTCTGTTTGTAGTTGCTGACTGATAGGACTGTTTTGTTTTGGTGCCTTTTGCTGGTATTTCTGCCTAACCAACTGGGGATGTCGTTGGCATCTCCCTTCGCAGAGGGGGAATTCCTCTGCAATGTGTTTCCTGCCTACTGCTGCTACTGTAATCTGTTATGGTTCGGTTGTTTAGGATGCCTAATCTGCTACTGCTACTGCTATTATGGTTCAATTATGGTTCAGTTGTTTGGCTGCACTAACATATTTGCAGCTGCTCAAAGAAGAACTGCACTTCTGTTTCAGTAGGGCTGTTGTGAACTGCTTTGATATGTCCCTTTCAATGTCATTGGGATGCACAAGGGTGCATGATGCTGATTCACTTCCATAAGCATCCTTGTGATGCACAAGGGTGCATGATGCTGATTGTCAAGGAGCATCCAGTTCTTGTTTGTACCACTTGCAGTTTGTCCATTTTCTGAATGACTGTATATTCAGATGTTGTATGTTGTTGTTGACTGCTTGTATGAAGTTTATTTAGTGGTGTGCCCAGTTTCGGATCTGATCTGCATATGCCCAGTTTCTGCATGTTCTTTTCTGTAAGCTGTTCTATTATATTTGCCTAACCAATAGGGGCTGTCATTGGGATCTCCCTTCGTAGAGGGGGACGTCCTCTGCATTTTGTGTGTGAGAGCTAGCAGTTATGGACTGATTTCTGTGCTAATTTATGTGAGAGCTAGCAGTGCTGTTTTGCTACTATGGCACAATGGTGGTTCTAGTTCCTTTCTCCATGGTGGTTCTAGTTCCTTTCTCCTTTTGGCAGTCCCTGCTAGCTGATGGTTGTGTCCCTAGTCAGAAGCTGCTAGCTGCATCAGTTCTGAATTGGTGTATCCTGCATCAGACATTTCAGTGCTTGTAGGATTCAAGTTTAAATTCAAGTTTAGTATTTTCAGTATGTTCAGTTATTTCAGTTTCATGTATAGTGGTTATATCTCAGTTTCCTTGCTAGTTACCAATCACGTATATTGGTTGTAATCATTTTGCCATTTGTTTTGTATCCCTCTGTTAGATGGATAGGAAACAGATGCTCTATTTACCTCTAGTCCTTTGTAGCCGATTGGCGTAGGCTTTCCTTTTTTGTTTTCCTTTTCTTTTCTTTTCCTCCTGGGGTATGCCCTTTGTAGGCTGTATATTTGGTTAGCCCCCCCTTTTTTATTTCAAGCTGATTTACCCAAAAAAAAAAAAAGCTTCTTCATTCCAGCTTCAGCCCGGGCGATTCAAGTCTACCTCGTCCAGCCGCTAGAAAGGCCATCCGCAGCTAGCCCGGGCAAACAGCCAGCCCGGGCCAAGCAGCAGGCAGCAGCCGCCCGATGGCAGGCCAGCCCGGGCAGGTAAGCCGGCTGGGTGGCCCGGGCAGTGGGGGAAGTTTACTGTTAGTGCTCTGCACTTTGCAATTATTTATTTATTGTCATCTTGTTGATGGACTTATGGGCCAGTTCACTGTTATTCTCTGCGACCCCCGATAGGCGGTCATCTGTTGGACTGAAATCGGGGGTCGGGCTCTTCGTCGAGCCTTTTATATATCCCTTGAGCCTGCGCTTTTACCTCTGAGGTTTTGTGTAGTATTCTTGTGGTCGTGGCTATTATTGATTAGATTAGATTCTGTTCTTGTTAAGGGGTAGTCTCGCAGTAGCAGCAGCTGTGGGTGCTGATGATTAGATTATGAATGGAGTCTGATTGAGCAAGGTAGTTGCCGGAGCTGTCATTGACTAGTTTGGTGGTTGTGCTTCGCAGTCTGTTTCTGATTAGATTTAGTGGTTTGCACTAATCGATTAGAGTAGCTTGGTCCACTTGAGGTTTGAGAGGCTACTTTTGGTGGTTCCTCTTTCTGTTCCGCTTATAGTCGTTAGCGAGCCTAGGGGATTTGGGCGAGGTTGTAGTAGTCTGGATGGAATGGGCGTGGTGTGCAGGGTGCTTAGCAGGGTAGCCTTGTCGGATGCCGACATCTCCAGGTCGAGCCTCTCTCAGTCCGAGTTCCTCTGTAGTAGTTGACATCTGTTGAGTGGGTATTATACTAGCTTTGGGGTGATGGAAGTCTAGGTTCTTGGTTTTCTTAGCCCAGCCTTGGAGGAGGAGGATCTCTCCTCAGTGCTGGTTACCATGTGGTCACCGTTGATCATGACTATCTACTTTATTTACTTCATTTCCTAGCCTGGCGGGTTGTGCCAGGTGGTAGTTCAATTTCACATATCTCAATACACATGGCATGTTGTTATGTATTTACTTTATATTACTCTCCATGTGGGTTGTGCATGGTTTACCGCACTTTTGTCACTCTTGTTTTTTTTCCTTTTCTTTTCCTCCTGGGGTATGCCCCTTGTAGGCTGTACATTCGCTTAACCTCTTTTAATTTCAAGCTAAGTTACCCAAAAAAAAAAAAAAGCTTCTTCATTCTTTTTTGAGCTGATCGGGAAAGAACCTTGTGGAATTTCCCCTGGAGATCATC
Source organism: Rhododendron henanense subsp. lingbaoense (assembly GCA_020567845.1). Lineage (NCBI taxonomy): Eukaryota > Viridiplantae > Streptophyta > Magnoliopsida > Ericales > Ericaceae > Rhododendron > Rhododendron henanense. The sequence continues at coordinate 21,814,195 of CM036312.1, forward strand.
GTTTGTGACTTTGACCCTTACCTCTGAACAATGGGGATCCGGCGGCTTAGGAGAGAGGGATTGATTCAATTCAAGAACCATGCCAGTCCCAAGTACTGCGGAAGTTGAAGGTTCTAATGCACTGGTTGTGTCCGCCAATAAGAACTGTGCTTGCAGATCAGTTTCATGGGTGCTACTGACTATACCTTCCAGTACTCCCATCAATTCTCCCTCAGATTCAGTCTCACTCATTGTATCAACTGAATCAACTATATCAACTGAATTGCTAGCGTGTGGCTGTTTAGGCAGAGATCTAGTTATGGAGGAATCCTTTGGCGCCTGAATGGGATCATTTGATTTTTGTTCCAAGGCAGCTATCTGTTTGCCATTTCCTGCTTGAGACTCAACTTGGAAGGCAGATTTCAGAGAGGAAGAAGCTCCCCTAGTACAACGTTCTGTTGAGTGACCAAATACAAGACAATGCTTACAAATGGGGGGGCGGACTTGATATTCAACAGAAACCAACACAGTCTCCCCTTCCACAGTGATTGCAACCTCATCAGGGAGGTCTAGTTCAGCACTAATTTCTATACAGATTCTAGCTGAAGTGGACTTAGTATGCAATAGGCCATGCTGTTTGGCGGTCTTAGCAGTGGCCTGGTCCACATGCAAGGGTCGCCCTATTGTACTAGCCACCCGACTTAAACACTCTTGATTCCATAGTTCAAAAGGTAAGTCATGAAATTTAACCCAAGCAGGAATTCTGACAGGTTGTTCAGGAGCAAGTTTCATCATCCTATGCCAATCTTTGAGAACTAAATACTTCTGAGAAAAAAGTACGGACCACCCTCGAGGACTATCATCTTAGCCTGTTCATCTTTGAATTCAAAGAGATAGAACCCTGCCACATTAGGTTTAACAGCTACAAAGAGATCTTTCCACTGATTTCGGGCAGTGGATACCAGTAACGGATAATCCATTTTACCATCCAGGAAGTGACCTACCAAATATCTATTCCACTTACCAATATCAGTTAATTCAATGTCTATTTCAACTATGGCTTCCTTGCCTCTCTGAAGATCAGGAAAATGTTCAAGCTTCATATCCAAAGAAGGACTCTGAGATTGAAGTAATGAAGCCCAATTTTTAGGTTTAGGTTTAGCCTGACCAATCTTAGGTTTGGATGAATTAGGTGCAGTCCTCGACTCAGGTTTGCGAGAACCATAACGACGTTTGGTGTCCTCAAGGTTATATAGCCCATGTTAGGATCCCCTTCCTCATAAGGGTTTCCTCTGGCATTAATCAGAATCCGAGGCTTAGAGTTAGGAAGTTGTACCTTTTCTATTTCAGGATTGACGAGCAAATGGGCCACTCTCTCCTCTGCTTCCCTTTGCAGAGCTTCCTCGAAGACTTGCTGCAGTTTCCTAGAGGGGCTAGGGTTCTTTGATGATTTCGGACTGAACGACCCAAAATCTTTTGTAGCAGGAGCAGGTGCAGCACTTCTGAGAGTGGTACCGAGCTTGGGATCACTGGAGATGTCCAGTCGGGGCTCAAGTTTGCGTTAATGCCAAGGAGATTGGCAGCGGAGACTGCCTTTGAAGATTTAGGGCTGGAAGCCCCAAACCCAGATGGAGATGCAGTAGGAACTGTACATCGGAGCATGGATTCCGACTGGAAATCATTTGAGTTGTTCATCTTCTTGTTTCCGACCTCTGTTAGGTTAGGGCGAAACTGAGGAGAATGAGAAAGCTCTGAGATCTATTGTCTTCTTTGGAGTTCGTTGGAGTCTAACGCTTTCAGACCCAAGCCATCTGCAAAAGATACAGTACCCTCGGCCATGAACACTGGTTGACCCGGATGATAGCACCAGGTGCACCTCAATCACCCCAAATCGCCCAAATCGCCATTTCCTTTTTTTTCTGAGTTTATCTCTTTTTCTTTCTGTCCTGTTTTATGGGAAAATTTCAAAATGACACCTGAACTTTGCACCAAATGTCGCAGAGACACCTGAACTTAAGTTTATTTCAATTAAACACTTGTACTAACAAAATCCCCAAATTTAGACACCTGAACTTAAGTTTATTTCAATTAAACACCTGTACTAACAAAATCCCCAAATTTAGACCCCCGCCGTTATTCTCTGTCCCAAAAATTGCTAACATGGCATCTCCAACCCGTTTAAGTTGCCCTATTACACATATTTCCAACAAGGGACGCACCAAGTAAGTACAACAGAAAGCACCTCGCCATCTGCTCCTCCTGCACCCTGTCCGTCGGAAGCTCCTTAGTCCAAAACCCCAAAAGCTGGGCGTACTGGGTGTCCTCCCTCTCCGCCCTCAGTACGTACCCCAGCATCTCTCGCTGGAACGCCGCACTCCTCCCCGTAGTGGCGTCGTAGGGGATAGGGTCACCCCTGACCCTCAGACCGGTGATCGCCACAAAGTCCAAGGGCGTCACCGTCAACTCGCCGAAAGAGAAGTGGAACGAGTTCGTCGTGTCCCACCATCTCTCGGCTAGGGCCCTCACCACCTGGCGATCGTTACTCGCCCTCGTCAACACACTGATGAACTCCCCAAAGCCCGCCTGTCTCACTATCTCCCTCATAGCCTCAAGGAGTCTCTCCCAAAACTTTGGCACGTCGGCCGCACCACCGTAACACGAGATAGGGATCGCCTGTTGCAATAAATTGATAATATTCAGTGAGCAGGTATACTATTCAAGGCAAGTACGATATTCAAGTGAGGAAATGAAAGTACGATACATTGGAATTTGAAATACAAGTATTTAAGGTATACCTCGTCTCGACGTAAAGAAAGGTGCTGCTGCGGGTCCCTCAAGACTAGGGCCTCGTCGTACGTAGGCTGCTCCGGCCTGTAGGCGTCTAGGAGAGAAGGCACCACCACGTGCTGAAAGGGCACGTAAGACTCCACCACATAAGCTCCCCGCCCCCTCAGGGCCTCCGTCGCCTCCTCCACGACACTCCTCCGAGGGACTGCCTCACCTCCAGCTGCCTCCTCAGCCTGCGGCTCCCTGCTAGCCCCAGCCTCAAGTTCAGCCCGGAGCTCTGTCTCCCGAGACTCCAGTAAAGCCTCTGCCAACCCAGGCACCCCCGTAAGGTCTCCACTAGGTCCTCCAAGGACGCCGCCTTTAAGTAGTCACCTAAACCTACGGGACGTGAAGACCCAGCACCCTCACCGCTGCCGACAAACATGGCCGGCGTCTCCCGCTCCTCCACTACCTCCTCCTCGACAATGGGGTCCTTCCCCAAGTCGGCCTGAGGCTCTCTCACAGGAGAAGCCTCCGTCTCCACCTCTGCTCCAACTAACCCGTCACCACTGCGAGCCTCCGTAGCCCTCTCCTCTAAACCGGTTACACCCTCCGCACTGCCTGTGGCCTCGTCCTCGCCCCTAGGCTCCAATGTACTCGAACTCCTCGTGCCCTGGCCATAACCAGCCACTACCAAACTGTCACCACCGTCGCCGCCCGCTGTGGTGGCCGAAGCAATGGCCTCCCCGGCCACGGCCGCCTGGGCCGAGACCCCCACGGTCTCCGGCGTCTCCTCGACTGCCGTGACGCCCTCCGGAGTGACCAAGGGCGGTGTAACCTCAACCCGCGGAGGATGGTCGCTCCCGGGTATATCCGCGCTGTCCATGATCAATGTGAGAGAGAGAGCAGTCAAGAGAGAGAGAGAGAGCAGTCGAGAGAGAGAGAGAGAGAGAGAGAGAGAGAGAGAGAGAGAGAGAGAGATGTGTAAGAGAGAGAGAAGCGTGAGAGAGAGAGACGTGAGAGAGAGAGAGAGCGAGATGAGAGAGAGGAGGGAATTTCAAACGGTGGGGCGTATCGTATACGCCTCACTCGTATATACTCCTCTTGAACCGGTTCGTTTGGAATTTAATTGGACCGAGTTTGAAGTAAGATGTTCCGCACGGCATATTGGGATGAGCACACGGCATAATAACTTGACTGCATGCAATTCTTCGAGTTGTCATGACGCACGGAACTTTTTTTTTGGGGTAAATCAACTTGAAATAAAAAAAGGGGCTAACCGAATATACAGCCTACAAGGGGCATACCCCAGGAGGAAAAGAAAAGAAAAGGAAAAGAAAAGAGAAAGCCTACGCCAAACAGCTACATAGGACTAGAAGTAAATAGAGCATTTGTTTCCTATCCATCTAACAGAGGGATACACAACTAAAGTGGGGAGCTTCTCTCTAACCTAGAGAGAGAAAGCCCCCCGGCAGCCACCACTAGGCCCAGCCGCCGGGCAGCAGCCACCATCCGGGCAAGGGATCCTCTCTCCTTAGAGAGGCTCTCCTCCACTGCCCTCCACAACCGGCAACCCACCGCCCTCCTCCACCGCACTCCGCTCCGGACAGATCTGGTTCGGCCACACTCCACTTGGCCGGCCTTCATCTGGTCCGGTCAAACATCACTATGGTCCGGAGCTCCACAGCCGTGGGCTTCGTCTCCAACCTCAACCCCGCCATGAACCGACGGGTACCATTTGAGATCTGCACCGGGCATATCTGAAATCAAACCGGGGAGCTCAACCATCACCGAGGAGCTCAACCACCACCAGCCGGTCTTCAACCTCACGGCTGAGGGTCTTCACCGAGGTGCTCAACAGCCGTCGGTCCACCAGCCGGCCGCCGGAACCCCACCGCGGGACTCAACAGCCGCCGTGTGGCTCACCTTCACGCCGCCAGTCAAGGACCTCTCCGGCCAGATCTGTCCAGTCAGACCAGGTCGTGGTCAGGCCATCTCGGGCAGTGCGGGTTGTGCACTGGCCATTATCTTTTATGTTTTCCGTAGTTTGTATTGCGAGGACTTCGAGGGCCTCTAATTGTACCTTATACCGACGGTTGGTGTCGGGTATTTACTGCTATTGCCACGCCCGTGTCCAGGTTCCCCGTTGAACTTTCTATTCCTTGGGATAGTTTGTTCGGCAGGGGCAAGAACACGGGCAACCCATGTAGCCACTTGGCGCTCTTTATATTTTTTTTTTTGTCTTACCTGGGATATGCCCCTTGTAGGCTGTACATTCGGTTAACCTCTTTTATATTTCAAGCTAACCGCCCTAGGGCATTACCCAAAAAAAATAGAGGGATACAAAACAAATGACAAAATAATTACACAATGTGCAACCAGCACTGAGATACAACCAACTAAACTGAGCTTCCTAATTAAAGCTACCACAGATTGGCACCATTTGAACTTCAATCTTAGCATGCAGGCCTTAACTGAAAACAGAAAACAGAACCTGCTCCTAAAGCAGCAGCTTCAGAACTGGATAGCAGGTTCAGAACTTGACTTGATTGGACTCAATTCAACAGCTTCAGAATCGGACAGCAGACAGCAGAACTAGAAGCAGCAGCCACAACAAGCAGTCCAAGCTAGACAGCAACAAGCCAGGAAGTACGAACTAGAGTGACAGTTTCTGGACTGAATCAATAGCAACAGATTGCAGAACATCAGAGAAGCCGCAACCATTAACAGTAGCAGCAGAGCAGAAATACAGAAACAGCACAAACAGAAGCATAACTGAGCTGTAGAGAAGAGCTAGGGACGGCCCCCTAGAAAAGCATTAACATTCCTAGGGACAACCCCCCAAGGATAGGTTAAAACACCTTAGAAACACACGTAGACTAGCTGAAAATGTCTACTCACAACCATTTAAATTGCAGACACATGTGACTACTGTACATCCATTTGTTAAGCATTCTAACTGAAGCAAAACTAAAAGGGCAGCAGCTACATAACTAATGGTAGCTGGATCACTCCAATGGATCAATACAGCTGAACAGCAGCAGAAACCACATCCAAAACAGTAGCAGTCTACTACCATTAGAGCAGCAAACAGCTGCAGCAATCAGAAAATGAGTAGCAGTCTGCAGCAGCTACATAACTAATGGTAGCAGTCTGCCCAGCTGTTTAATCGCTGGAACAGCAGCAGGTAATCAGTAGCTATAGCAATCAGAAAATGAATGTACAGCAATCAGCTAATCAGTAGCAGCCGTAGGATGACCAGAGAGCAGTAGCAGCAGAAAACAGATAACATCAGCAGGAATGTAAATCAGCTACAAAGTTTCAACAGATTATAGATTAATCAGCAGAGCAATGATAGCCAAACAATGAGCAACGATAGCCAAACAACCAAGAAAGAGATAGTGGCAACAGCAAGACATGAAAACCCTATTGCTTTATCTGCTAACCTACTACTCCCTCGAGGCCTAAACCCCCAACAACTGGAAGCAACAGGGTGGAACCCAACTCCCTCACCTCTCCCTCACAAAAAAACTCCCACTAAATATTACCTCCTCTCACAAGAAAAATGTGGCTCAACCGCACAACTCACGGGTACACACAAAAGCACTCAAAGTAAGCTTATAAGTAGGAGAATTAGCGGTCAAGTATCCATCATTGGAACTTGGTAGCCACCTTAATGGATGCCAAACCTGTATATAACCTGCTATGAATTTGAACCACATGAGATTGAATCACATAGTCAATTAGAACCAGCAACTAGCAAAGTAAATTAGCTCACAACATTGTTCCACTCATTTACAATCAACTCTACTTGTGATTGAGGGAAATTAGAAAGTGATAATAGCCTTGCTCTCACCATGTTGCAAATTTTTTGAACAACTATCTCCCAAGTACAAGATTGATTTTGGAATTTCCTCGAGTTTCTCTCAATCCAGATATGATAAACAGTTACCGTAAAGCCCAATCTAATTATTATACTTTTGAGAGTTTTGCCCTTAAACTTTGATAACAGAGTTACCCAGTCTGCCCAAGATCTAGCAGGCCATGTAACATGGAGTTTGGCCTGAATGGTATCCCACACATGGCTGGTAAATGGGCAATTAAATAGGAGGTGATCATGGCTTTCACTCCCCTGACACAAACCACATTGCGGAGAAACATTCAGACCAAATGACAAGAGTCTATCAGTAGTGGCTAGTCTATTCTGAATGGCAAGCCATGTGACAAAGCTACATTTTGGTACGTGCGCAGAAAACCACACAACCTTATGCCATAAGGCCTTAGGAAAGGGAGTTCTCAATTTGTTCCATAGGGAGGCAATTGTGAATTGCCCATTGGAAGTGAGAGTCCACCTTGTTTGATCTGCCCCATTCCACCTGGACTGAACCAGAGATGGCAGAGTGTTTCTCACCTCATTCAGTTCAAATGTTTGGCTAATGGGGAACACCCAAATTGAACCATCTATTATGTGAGAGACAAAGGCATCACGTGGGATGCCAGAGTCATACACAATTCTAGGACCAAATCTATCCAATAAAGGGCTGAGAGGATGCCAATTGTCATGCCACAGGGATGTTGAATTCCCATTACCTAGTATACAAAGGACAAATGGTTTGACCAAGGGCCTGAGATTTAAAAGCTTCCTCCAACCCCATGTACAATCTCCAGGTATTTTCAGATTCCAGAAATTCCTACCTCTTATTAAGTACGATTTGACCCACTAACACCACATGGATTGTTCTCCCCTAGAGATTAGGAACCAAATATGTTTTACAATGGCGGCCTTATTCCAAATTTGCAAAGATTTGAAACCAAGACCCCCCCCTCCTCTTTAGGGGAGCATAAATGCTCCCAAGAAACTTTAGCACCTGTTTTCTTTAAATCAGGGCCAGACCAAAGAAAAGCCCGAAGTATTGACTCAATATCCTTGATTACCTTTTTGGGATGGATAAACAAGGATGACCAATATGTTTGAATGGAGAAAAGCACATTCTTTATTAGTTGAACCCTACCAGCATAGGTGAGGTCTCTATTGGTCCAAGTTTTAGTCCTAGCAATCATGCTCTCCACTAAGCGTTGGCAATCCGAAGCCTTAAGCTTAGTGGAGAGGAGGGGAACACCCAGATACCTGACCGGGAGAGTGCCCTCCTAGAATCTTAAGACATCCATAATGGCTATTCTAGTGGTAGTGTTGACCCCAGAGAAGTATATACTACTTTTCTCGGGGCTTGGAGAGAGGCCAGACAAAGCTTGGAACTCAGTGAGGGCTTCCTGAATAAGTGTGATTGAAGACAATTCACCCTTGCAAAAAATCATAAGATCATCCGCAAAGCAAAGATTGATGATCTTAGTATTCCCACATCTCCAATGAAAATGAAAGTCAGGTAACATGGATTTCTCTCTAAGTAGACAGGTGAGAATTTCCATAACAATGACAAAAAGGTATGATGATAGAGGGTCACCTTGCCTTAGACCTTTTTGCCCAATAATGTACCCAGTGGTCTCACCATTCAAGCTTAAGGTGTAGTTAGCAGTGGTAACACAGGCTTGAAGCCATTTGATCATTGTTGGATGGAAATTCATAGAGGACAGGATATCCCAGAGAAATTCCCATCTGACATTATCATAAGCTTTCTTAATGTCTACTTTCATCGCACATCTTGGGGATGGGGATGATTTATGATACCCACGCATTAGCTCCTGGGTGAGGAAGATGTTGTCAGCGATTCTCCTTCCTTTAACAAACCCCGATTGAACAGGATCAATTAGAACGGGGAGGACAACCTGGAGTCTCTTGGAAAGTACTTGTTTGTAAATTAAACAGGTGGGAAGCTCTTTTGGGTAATATGTATGATACGCGAGGTTCTTTTAATAAAATGTATTGTTTATTTATGTTAAAAATCGAGGACGTGACAAATTGGTATCAAAGCATCTAGATTTGAATACTTTGAGACCGTGGAAAGACTTCAAGTCTCATGGGTTCAAAACGTCACGTCATTTTCATAACATATGTGTGCTTGTGTGCATTGATGTCATTTGGCTTACGTGGCATGGCATTTCAATACGTTAGAGTGGTGTAGAGTCGTTTTAACCCGTGTTGGGATAGTTTGAGGTTTTGACCTCATTAGATAATGTTGCGATTGATGAACTTTCTCTTTCTTATAACTTGTAGTAAGATGCCTCCGAGAACGGGTGCTAGAGAGAGGCCGAAGGTCGGGGTGGTCATGGTTGTGGCCGAGGGGCGCCGGTTGAGGATGAGGTTAGTCATCATGGAGAGAATCCGAATGGGAATCCGGGGGATGGGGCCGGACAGGGTCGGGGAGAGGAAACGCCAGTCGTTCAGAATCCGTTTGCTAGGGATTTCGTTACGGCTCTTGCGGCTACAAATCTTTTGAACCCAGCTCCTTGGGAAAGTAACGATAGCTGTGCGATGATAGCTATGAGGGAGTTTAGTCGAAGAAATCCACCTACGTTTGATGGGTCGAGCAGTGACCCTCTTGTAGCCGACCATTGGTTGGCCCAAATCCGAAAACTTTTTAGGGCTCTTCAGATAACGGAGGATGACTTGCGGGTGAATATTATGTCTGTACAACTTACTAGAGAAGCGAATGAATGGTGGGAATCAGTCTTGGAGTTGAGGAAAGACGCGAGGAGGGTGGCAAGGACTGCGGCTCAAGCAAATGAGCCAGATGTTGAGAACTTAACTTGGGCGAAGTTTGAGGCGCTCTTTGAAGAGCAATACTTTCTAGAAACAAGTCATGAACAATTAAGGGAAGAGTTTGAGAAGTTGGAACAAGGAGATATGACAGTGTCGGAATATGCTTTGAAGTTTCAATCGCTGACCTGTTTCGCGCCAGAGTTGGTGGCTACGGAGGAGAGAAAATGTAGGAGGTTTGAGAAGGGCTTGCATGAGACCGTGAAGAGATTGGTGATAGCACAACGTAAAGGGAGGTTCGCCGATGTCGTTGAATGTGCTAGGAGCATCGAGATACCTAAGGAAGCACCCAAAAATCCTAAGGTTTGGGAACCAAGACAATCGGTTGGGGGTATGAGTTCTTCGTCGGGGAGCTTTGGTAGTCAAGGGAGAAAGAGACAAAGGGATCAAATGTCGACTTCGCAGGGTCTGTCAAACTTTAGGCCTCCACCTTCTTCTTCATTTGGGACTCGGGGAGTTTCAAATAGACCTCCGATCATGTGTCACGAATGTGGTCAAGCGGGACACATTCGCGCCCAGTGTCCGCGACTTTTGGGGACATGCTTCACTTGTGGGAAAGGCGGCCATTTTGCTAGAAATTGTCCGCGTGGGGATGGGGCTCGCAATGAGTCAAGATTGGTGCAGCAGCCAAGGGGTGGACAGGGTTCTGGTCGGCAGTTCTTTCGGGGCACTCAGAGACAACGGCATTCTCATTTTCGTCAGACCACTTCGGTTTAGGGATCTTAGGTTAAGAGAGGAGCCAGTTCGTCTACTTCTACTCAGAGTTCTGGTCAGTGGGGTGGACATGTTCAGAGTCAGACTACCCAGGGGAGGGCTTTTGCTATCACTTCAGCCATTCCGCCTCCACCACCTCCTGTCACTTCTCAGGTCCCGGAAACTTCGGTTGTGAGGGGTACATTTCTCTTGTTTAACTCCTTCACTAGAGTACTATTCGATTCAGGAGCATCGCATTCTTTTATTGCAGCATCTTTTGCTTGTGCTTTGGAATTGGAAATCGAGAGTATAAGTCCTCCGTTGTTTGTTGACACACCAATAGGAGGTAGGTCTCCGTTAGATCGCATATGTCGGGATTGTGAGCTTATTATCCGAGATCGTCGTTTTACTTTTGAATTTATCATGCTGAATATGTCGGGGTTCGACCTTATTTTGGGAATGGATTGGCTATCGACGTTCCATGCTACTATAGATTGCTTCAAGCGCCGGGTCCGTATTTGTCCGCCTGGGGGTGCTTGTTTGAATTCTTCGGGGAGCGTCGGGAACCGTTAGAGCCGTATTTGTGTGAGTCTCAGGAGAAGGAGATGATGTATGCCTTGTTAGCGAGTTTGACCTTAGACGAGGATGTGTCTGCGCGTGGAGAGCTACCTCTTATTGTTTGTGATTTTCTGGACGTGTTTCCAAAGGAGTTACCCGATTTACCACCCGAGAGAGAAATCGAATTTACCATTGACCTACTTCCTGGTACCGCTCTTATCTCCATACCTCCTTATCGTTTCGCGCCCGCCGAGTTGAGAGAATGGAAGGTTCAGTTGCAAGAATTGGAGGATTTGGGGTTTATTTGTCCAAGTACATCACCGTGGGGAGCACCGGCTTTGTTTGCTCAAAAGAAGGATGGGTCGCTTCGCCTATGTATCGATTACCGTAAGTTGAACCGTGTAACCATTAAGAATAAGTACCTTATGCCTAGAATTGACGATTTGTTTGACCAACTTCGAGGCGCCACTTGTTTCTCTAAGATTGATTTGAGGTCTGGTTACCACCAGTTGAGAGTTCAGAGGGAAGACATTCCAAAGACAGCTTTTCGTACTCGATATGGCCACTACAAGTTTGTTGTTATGCCCTTTGGATTGACAAATGTGCCGGCAACTTTCATGGATTTGATGAACCGTATCTTTCGTGCCTATCTCGATCTTTCGTAGTTGTTTTCGTGGATGATATCCTTATCTACTTGCTTTCGGAGGAAGAGCACCAAACTCACCTTTCTATCATTCTTGAACTCTTGAGAGAACACCGTTTGTATGCAAAGCTTAGTAAGTGCGAGTTTTGGTTGTTCGAAGTTAAGTTTTTGGGTCACGTCGTATCGAAGGATGGGGTGTCCGTTGATCCGGGAAAGATAGAGTCCGTAATGAATTGGCAACGACCGAAGAATGTGTTTGAGATTCGTAGTTTCTTGGGCTTGGCCGGGTATTATCGTCGTTTCGTACTCGATTTCTCTCACCTAGCGGCTCCGTTGACTAAGTTGACTCGTAGAGGGACTCCTTTTGTTTGGAGTGACACATGTGAGATGGCCTTTCAGGAATTAAAGAAAAGATTGACTACTGCGCCGATTTTGGTTGTGCCTGAACGGGGATTTGGGTACTCCGTGTATTGTGATGCTTCGAAAGAAGGGTTGGGGTGCGTGTTGATGCAATTGGGGCGTGTTGTGGCGTATGGGTCGCGCCAATTAAAGACTCACGAGCGGAACTACCCTACCCATGACTTAGAGCTTGCGGCCGTCGTTTTCGCTTTAAAAAGTTGGCGTCATTACCTTTACGGCGAGAGGTTCAAAGTCTTTTCCGATCATAAGAGTCTAAAGTACTTGTTCTCTCAAAAGGAGCTTAACTTACGACAACGCCGATGGATGGAACACTTAGAGGACTACGACTTTGAGTTGCAATATCATCTGGGCAAGGCGAACGTGGTAGCGAACGCACTAACTAGGAAATCGACACAACTTGCGAGTTTGGCCATCCATGAGTAGAAAACGATGAATGATTTAGGCTCGTATGCCATTTTGAGGAGGTTCGAGAGGGAGTCACCTTGTGTAATTTGACCGTTCAATCGACTTTGTCAACTCAAGTAATTGAAGCTTAACACAGCAAGATGAAGAAGCGGGGGAGTTTCGTACTAAGTTTCGTAGTGGGAATGCTCAAGAGGGGTGGATGATTCACACCGATCAAGGTTTGCAATACCAAGGAAAATTGTTCATACCCGTTTCGTGTCGGGAGGAAATCTTGAGGGAATTTCACCATTTGCCATTAGCCGTGCATCCGGGAGGAACGAAAATGTACCATGACTTGCGTAGACAGTTTTGGTGGCCGGGAATGAAGAGAGATGTCGTCGTCTTCGTGTCCAAATGTCTTACATGCCAACAAGTCAAAGCCGAGCATCAACGACCCGCGGGGGAGTTGCAACCATTACCAGTGGCCGAGTGGAAGTGGGAGAATGTAACAATGGATTTCGTTACCGGTTTACCGAAATCGCCGAGGGGGCACAATGCCATTTGGGTGATAGTCGACCGATTGACTAAGTCAGCGCATTTCTTACCGAAACAAGTTACCGATTTGATTGATACGCTTAGTCGTTTGTATATTCATGAGATTATCCGTCTTCACGGAATTCTCGTCTCTATCGTGTCGGATCGAGATCCAAGATTTACCGCACGCTTTTGGCAGAGTCTACAGGCCGCTCTTGGCACCAATCTTTTATTTAGTACTGCATATCACCCTCAAACAGACGGGCAATTCACGGGCAATTCGAGAGAACGATCCAAATTCTAGAAGATATGCTTCAGGCTTGCGTTATGGATTTTTGGGGTAATTGGGAGGATCACTTACCGTTAGTTGAATTCGCATACAACAATAGTTATCAATCTAGTATCGAAATAGCGCCGTATGAAGCTTTGTATGGGAGACCGTGTCGATCACCCGTTTGTTGGACCGAGTTGGGTGAGGCTACGTTGGTCGGGCTTGAATTGATCCAAGAAATTTCAGAGAGCATGAAAGCGATTCGTCAACATCTCCTTGAAGCACAAAGGAGAACTACCGAGCAAGTTAAATTGATTCGCCAACGGTTGTTAACCGCGCAAAGTAGACAAAAGAGTTACGCCGATCGTCGTCGTTGACCATTATCATTTGAAGTGGGGGATCACATGTTTCTTAAGGTGTCGCCACGTCGGGGACTATCTCGTTTTGGGCAAAAGGGCAAGCTTTCACCGCGTTTTATCGGGCCATTTGACATTATCGAGAAGATTGGGGAAGTCGCGTATCGATTGGCTTTACCACCGAGATTATCGGGCGTTCATGTTGTGTTCCATTTATCGATGTTACGAAAGTATGAACCGGATCCGTCACACGTTCTAGAGTGGTCCGAACTAGAGTTGGAAGCCGATGCATCTTATGGGGAGGAGCCGATACGTATCCTAGATTCACACGAGCGAGTTTTGAGAGGCAAGACCATTCCGTTAGTGCAAGTCTTATGGAGTCATCTCGGGAAAGAAGAGTCGACGTGGGAAAGGGAAGATGAAGTGAGGGAGAAGTATCCGAATCTGTTTCTGAGTTAATCAATGTGAGTCTTGAAATTTCAACCTTATGATTGTTAACTTAATGTTTGGTAATATGTATTGTTGCATAAGCATGATTACTTGATGCATGATTTTAGTTGGCTTGCGTTGTAAATTTCGGGACAAAATTTCTGTAAGGAGGATAGATTGTAGAGACCCGAATATATTTAATTTTGAAAATGATTAATTAATGTCTAAATGAGAAAGGTGATTATTTGATTTGGTGATTGAAGTGAATGAATTGAAGTTTGAGGGAGTGGGATTGTAGTTTAAAGATGTAGGAGTATATAAGGTGTGTGTGTGGTGTAGAGAATCATTGTGTCTCCCAACTCTCTCTCTCATCCGGCCTCCTCCTCTCTCCATCGTCTCTCTCTTCTCTCCTCTCCTCTCACTCAAAACTCCACCTCATCTCCCAAAATCTTCAAGAATCAACCTCCCTCAAGCCTTCCATTCGCATTCTTGAGCTCGAAGATCCGTGGGTCGAGCTTGAATCGGAGTTTCGGAGTTCGAGAGGCTAGGGCTCATTCAAAAACGTTTGAATCTCGGCCAATGTTGCGAGGTAGGGACTTCTTTACCTCTTTTATGTGTTTATGTGTTGATTTGGTGTAGAATCATGCCTTGGATCGTTGGATTTTAGTTTTTGTGCTTGCTTTGAAAATCTGCTGAAATCGCTACTCGAAGCCTCGTGGTATCGATACAGCTTTTGTGTTGTATCGATACAATAAACTTATCTTTTTGGACAGTTAATATTGTATCGATACGGCTTTTTGTGCGTATCGATACCAGGAGCTTAACTCTAGTTTTGCTCCTGCTGCTCCTCTGTCGATTGTTTTGACCCCTGATCACTTCTAAATCCTCTTGGACACCTCCTAACCTATCATAAGCTAGCTCAAGATGCAGGGCCACGGTTGGGAGCTTCTCTCTCTAGCCTAGAGAGAGGAAGCTCCATTTGACCGGCCAACCCTCCGACCGGCCAACCCTCAGCCGGCCAACATCATTTCCTGTAGGTCTTGACTTGTTCACGCCACGGGCAAGGGAGCCTCTCTCTCTCTCTAGAGAGTCTCTCCTCCACCGCCCAACACTAAAGCCCGCCACCTCTGGTCCGGCCGTTATCCGGCCAAGGGTCAGCAGCAGATCCGTGGGCTCACGGCCTCCTCCGGTCTTCTTCTCAGCTCCATCGGCCGGCTTAGGCCCGATGCTAATACTCATCAGATCCGGACCGGAGGGCCGGTCATCATTCCCAACAGTCACAGCCATGGCCGCCGGTCGTCGGTCGGTCCAATACAGTTCCACTGGTCGACGGTCGGTACAGCCACGAATAGGTAGCTCTCTCGTTTTCTCAACGGTGGACGGCGCCGGGACTGGACCTTCCACTCAGTGGAATCAGATCTGGCCCCGGAGGGCCGGTCATCATCCCCATCAGCCACAGCCATGGCCGCCGGTTTTTTACTGGAGTGAAGCTGTGGCCAGCCTTTAACTCCCGTCGGCGGCAGCGGGTGGAAGCTGTGGCCGGCTTCAACTCCCGTCAGCCTTCAACTTCAACTCCAACCCCAAACCCGCGGTGGGACTCAACAGCCGCCGTGGGGCAAAGCCACCGTGGGGTTTTTTCCACGGCAGGTATCATTCTCTAGATCTGAAGTTCCATTTTGAGAAACCCAATGGGCGATCACTGTTTGGACTGAGTTTGGGTTCATCTGTTGGATTTTGTTAAGCCTGGGTGCGTGCAGGACACCGGCAGAAATGCTTTGTTTCGCTGTTTGGGTTCATTTGGGCCAGTTTACTGTTAGTATCTGCGAACCCCGATAGGCGGTCATCTGTTGGACTGAAATCGGGGGTCGGGCTCTTGGTCGAGCCTTTATATCCCTAGATCCTGTACTTTATTATCCTGGAGGTTGTGCGTAGTTTAGTGTGGTCGTGGCTATCGTTGATTAGATTAGGGTCTGTTCTGATTGAAAGGGGTAGCATCGCAGTAGCAGCAGCTGCCGCTGATTAGATCGTTGGATGGGTTCTGATTGAGCGAGGTAGCTGCCTGGGCTGTCATTGATTGGGTAGCTTCGTAGACTGTTTTTGATTAGATTAGTGGTTTTCACTGATCGAAAGGAGCAGTTTGGTCCACCGGCGGTTAGGGGGGCCACTTTTGTGGATTATTTTCTATTCCTCTTTTAGTTGTTAGCGAGCCTAGGGGTTTGGGTTGAGGGAGTAGTAGTCTGGATGGAATGGGCGTGGTGTGCAAGGTACTGAGCAGCAGCAGTAGCCTTGTCGGATGTCGTCATCTCCAGTGCGAGTCTCTTCTCGGTTCCTGTCCCTCTGTAGTAGTTGACCTCTGATGAGTGGGTAGTATGCTTGCTTTGGGCTAGTTAGAAGTATCAGGTTCTTGGTTATCTTAGCCCAGCTTTGGAGGAGGAGGTTATTAGGTAGTTGGGTTCAGTAGGAGGTTTTGGCGAGCCTTAGGCTTGGATGAGGGAGTAGTAGGCCGGAAGGTTTGGGCGTGGTGAGCAGGTTACTGAGCAGCAGCAGTAGCCTTGTTGGATGCCGTCATCTCTGGTTCGAGCCTCTTGATGCCTTGTTCCTCTGTAGTAGCCGATCAGCTTGCTTTGTAGCCGTCTTACTCGGTGGCTTCTCCTCAGTGTTGGTTATCATGTGGTCATCTCTGACCTCGACTATTTACTTTACTTACCTTATTTCCTAGCCTGGCGGGTTGTGCCAGGTGGTAGCTCTATTTCTTCTTTTTTTGGGTAAATTAGCTTGAAATTAAAAGAGGTTACGCGAATGTACAGCCTACAAGGGGCATACCCCAGGAGGAAAAAAAGAAGAATGATAAAAGTGCGGTAAACCATGCACAACCTGCATGGAGAGTAAGGTAAATGACATATGGGTAGAGATAATAGCCCCGTTGTACTAATGTTAGCACAACGGGGTATGATATGGATGGATAAGAGTACAAACATGTGGTGAAATGAAATTGGAAATGAAAATGAACTACTTCCTGGCACAACCCGCCAGGTTAGGAAATAAAGTAAATAGTTACGGTCAGTGATGACCACAAGATAACCAGCACTTAGGAGAACAGCTACAAGTAGAACGGCTTCCAGGCAGTCTGAACGGCTACTACAGAGGAACAGGCATCAAGAGGCTCGAACCAGAGTTGACGGCATCCGACAAGGTCCCCTGCTAAGAACCCTGCTCACCACGCCCAATCCTTCCGGCCTAACACTCCCTCATCCTAACCTAAGGCTCACCAAAACCACCCACTGAAACCAACTACCCAGAAACCTCCTCCTCCAAGTCTGGGCTAAGAAAACCAAGAACCTAGATCTTCCAGCCTCAAGCCTAGTATAATACCCACTCAAAGAGATCAGCTACTACAGAGGGACTCGGACCGAGAGAGGCACGACCTGGAAATGTCGGACAAGGCTACCCTGCTAAGCACCCTGCACACCACGACTACTCCCCCCTGACCCTAATCCCCTAGGCTCGCCAACGACTAAAAGCGGAAAGTAAGAGGAACCCCAGAAGAGGCCACTCAAACCCCAAGCGGTCCAAGCTGCCCCTCGCTCAATCAGAAACCATCCACAGATCTAATCAGAGCACCCGCAACTGCTGCTACTGCAAGACTACCCCTTTCAACCAGAAAAGAATCTAATCAAAGACAGCTCAGGCAGCTACCCTGCTCAACCAGAACCATCCACAGATCTAATCAGAGCACCCGCAGCTGCTGCTACTGCAAGACTACCCCTTTCAACTAGAACAGAATCTAATCTAATCAAAGATAGCCACGACCACAAGAAACTACACAAAACCGCAGGCTAAAAGAACAGGAACTAGGGATAAGAGGCTCGACCAAGAGCCTAACCCCCGATTCCAAGAGCCTAACCCCCGGGCTGGCCTGCCAACGGGCTGGCTGCTACCAGCTGGCTGGCCCCTGTTGATGGCCTGGCCCCAAACTGGCCCACGGCTGTCGAGGCCCACAGCGGCTGTTGATGGCCCACGCCTATACCGGCCGCTCGCGGTTGAGCTGCCATCTCCGGCAAGTTCAGACCGGCAGCTGGTGGCTGTGATTCAGACTGGCAGCACGAGATCCGGCTAGCTAACAGCAACCCAAGGTCGCCGTCGCCGGACTGAACAGCAACCCAAGGTCGCCGTCGCCCACCGAGCTTGCCAGTCGGTGGGAAAGACCTCCCACCGGCGCTTGAGAGGCTTGCCAGTCGTGGCTTGCCGTTGAGAGGTCCGGAAAAAAGACCTCCGCCGTGCACCGCTAGATCGGTGATTCCCTTTGCTGTGAAAAGACCCACGAGCTAGGAGCTCTGGGTCGACTCTATATTGGGTTTCTGGGAAACCCAGATGAGAACCCAGATGGGAAACCCAGAAGATCGGTGGATGAAACCCACGACCTGGAAACCTCACCGTCTGTTCCCGACGGTTGTGGATGCTCGAAATACTGTGGACGAAACCCACGAGCTGGTTGTGGATGCTCGAAATACTCAGTTGATGTGGATAGTTGATGGGCCGAAGCCATGGAAGGTGTATATCGACAAGAGAGACAGCGGCAGATCCCCTTTCTATCTGATTATCTAATCGCCGATTGTGAGAATTTGACAATGGGATGGACTGATAAAATATACAGATTCAGGAGTGAATCTATTTGACCCAGCTGATAAAATCAGTGGTTTGAGATTGAAAATCCGAAATGGGCGGTGGAGGAGAGCTTCTCTAGAGAGAGAAGCTCCCTTGCCCGAATTTCTCGAATCTTTACTTCTCTCTTACTGGTAGCTCTATTTCATTTAGCTCTATTTACTTTACTTACCGTACACATGGCATCTTCATGTATTTACTTTATCTAACTCTCCATGCGGGTTGTGCATGGTTTACCGCACTTTTGTCATTCTTGTTTTTTTTCCTCCTCCTGGGGTATGCCCCTTGTAGGCTGTACATTCGGTTAACCTTTTTTAATTTCAAGCTAATTTACCCACAAAAAAAAAAACTTATCATAAGCTTGTCTAATTGACTTCCATTGATCATTCGATGCTATCCTTTTTTTTTTTTTTTAGGTAAAATAGCTTGAAATAGAAAAGAGGCTAAGCGAATATACAGCCTAGCCATTTGGCCTACCTTTCCATTTTCTCTATTCCATTTTTTTTCTTTGTTTTGTTTTCCTCCTGGGGTATGCCCCTTGTAAGCTGTATATCCGGTCTTCCTTTTTTTTAATGTTAAAGCTGATTTACCCAAAAAAAGAATATACAGCCTACAAGGGACATACCCCAGGAGGAAAGAAAAAGAAAAAAACAAAGAATGAGAAAATTTAACTAAGCCAAGTGGCTACATTGATCCAACCTAACACTACGATGAAAGAAAGCTAAGCAAGTTTGAATAAACATGTACTCCACAAGTTTCAATTCCATCTAAGAGATGGAAGAGAAACACATGCCAAAAGAAGTTATACAGAAGGTTGAAATTTGCACATTGGCAGTAGTGAGCATCCATCTCAGTACCCATACGGCATACAACACAACAAGTCAGCAGATTTTTATTTTTTTTGGGTAAAACAGCTTTAAATAGAAAAAAAGGCTAACCGGATATACAGCCTACAAGGGGCATAGCCCAGGAGGAAAAAGGAAACAACCGAGTAAGAAAATGACTATGCCAAGTGGCTACATGCCTAGAGAATAACATAATAGACGCTGTTTCCAGCCCATCTAGAAGAGGGGAAGAAAACAACGCCAAATGACAACAACAACATAGGATACGAAACATAAAACCAAATTACATTGCATGTGCATTCATCCTAAATCCATTATAGCATCAAATGAGCAACAACAAGGCTTGGGATACTTTGCTCCACAGCAGCAGACTGGGACAGCAGCAACAGCAGAATAACACCTGCTGGTCCACTAGCAGGACAGCAGAATTCAGAACTAACTTCAGCAATTGAACCCTCTTCACTAACTAGACTATACACAGTTCAGCAGCTCTAGCCGAATAATAGAAGAACAACAGCAAATCAGCAGCAGCAGTTTGCTGCCACAAATGCAGAAAACAGAACAGCAGCAGCAGCAGTCCAGCAGTCCAAACTTCTGAAGCTCCCAAAGAGTTGAAACAAAGTGCAGACACAGCCACTATAACATCTTGGCATGAATCCCCGAGATACACACCATGCAACAGAACAACATTAGACACTAGCAACTATATACATGCAAAGGACTTCCCCCTCTGCGAAAGGAGATCCCAACGACAGCCCCAGTTGGTTAGGCCTAAACAAAATATAGCACTCCAAAGCAGTTTAATGTTCAGAACTTACAATCTTGAATGTTAACCAGGTTCAGGACTAAGCAGTAGCAGTACATTAGCATCAAAACAACATTAGCATCAACTACATAACCTGCTCAAACTAGATGGCATACACCATAACAGGTAGAAGCAGATCTTGAAATCAGATTGCACCAGCAAAAAGACAGCACCAAACACAGTAGATTTACCCAATCTGCATCTTCCACAGCAGTAATTGCAGCCCAAAACCTTTGCATACACTTGTTGGTCCAAGATTACCCAATCTGGCCAAACACAGTCTGCAAAAGGTAGATCCGTAACAGAAATAGAAGCCACACATATCATAGGTTGTTCCATAACAGAATTATAACAGCTATACTTAGGACAGAACAGTAGGGCAGTAGCTGAAAACAGAAAACAATCAGTCAAAATATAGTGCTCACACCTCTACTCCCTCGGAACCTTACAACTCCCACTCTCTTAACAAAACCAAGAACAAGGTGACCCTCTTCTCCCTCCACTGAACCTCACCTGATTCCCCCTCTAGTTATTACCTCCTCTCACAAGGAATGAAGGGGATTTAGCACTCAACTCACAAGGAAGCACACAGTATGGAAGGAGACACACAAACCAAGTAACCCTCAAAGTACACACATACTTTGACCCCAAGTAACACTACAAGGAGTAAGGTAACTACATGGTTACGTAGCAGTAATAGGAGACCACAGTGTGGGAGCTTGGGGCCAAATCTGATGGAGCACTTGGCAGCCACCCACAAGGATGCCAAAACAGTGCACAACCTGCCTGCTTGCTAACTGGATCCTCACATTTGTTATACCTGCACAGAATGTATCTAAAAGGATGTCCAGGAAAGTAGGCCATTAACCATGGCCACAAGTATCAAGTACCTCATTACCCAGTGATGCCCCAAACTCTAATAAACCTATCATTTTGTGAGCCTACGGGCAACTTAGGCAGCGACAGTAATCTACCCTTAACCAAGTTAAAGGTTTTGTGAACGACAACTTCCCAGGTGCTAGTAGTAGCTTGAAACTCCCTCAAGTTTCTCTCAATCCAAAGATGATATACTGTGGCAGTGAATATCAGTTTAGTGACAACATTCCTTAGAATTTTTCCCCTAAAAGAGGAGAAATGGGTAATCCATGCTGGCCAAGACTTGGGGGACCAACTTGTATCAATTTTTGCCAACATGGCATTCCAAACCCTTATGGAGAATCCACAGTTAAAGAACAAATGGTCATGGCTTTCACTACCATGACAAAAACTGCACTGAGAAATTGATTTGATCCCAAATAGAACTAATCTATCCTCAGTGGAGAGTCTACCCTGGATGGCCAGCCATGTAATGAAGCTACATTTAGGTATATGGCCAGAAAACCAAACAGCCTTGTGCCAATTTACTTTGGGGAATGGAACTCTCAATTTCTCCCATGGAGAGGCTATGCTAAACAGCCCTATTGTATTAAGAGTCCATTTTACTTGGTCTCTGGAACCTCTCAGAGGAGGGAGAAGTTGTCTAACCTCATTCAACTCCCATGTTTGCGTGATTGGGAAAGCCCAACCAGAATTATGAACTATGCGGGACACTTTGGCAGTCAAGGGAAGCCCAGAGTCATAAACCATTCTGGCACCAAACTTATCCAACAAAGGGCCCAAAGGGTGCCACAGGTCATACCACAGGGATGTATTCTCCCCATTGCCAATAGAATGATGAATGAAGGATGAGCTATTGGTCGAGGCGTGTTCTGCAGAACTAAGGGTGGGGTTGAGAGCTTCTCTCTCTAGAGAATGCACTCCCCCAGCCAAATTCCGCCTGATATTTTTGCTTAACTGCTTCAATCAGACTGATTGAAGGCATCATCTACCTCCATCTCTCACGAGATTCACTTAAAGTACAGCAGCAGCAAAGGGGATCTGAGATCCACCCCACATACACCGCAACACTTCCCACCAGCCTTTCCACACCCGACTGCCCGGAGCTCAGTCTCCACCTGGTCTGGTCAACCCCACCCTGATTCGGAGCTCAACATCTGTAGGCTTCGCCTCCAACATCAACTCCGCCGTGCACCGGCGGGTACCAGTCCAGATCTACTCCGAGCTCCGGCTGACTTCGCTGTCAGCAGCAGCAGCACCGCTAGAGCTTGGGCAAAGAGCCTCCTTCTCTAGGGCGACTCTCCCACCGCCCATCTTACATCCGGCAACCCTTGGGTCCGGACTTCTAAGCAGATTCAGACGGCATTTGGTCAGGCAATATCTGGCCCGTCAAAGGCCGATGGCCATGGCCGCTTTGAGTCCGGAACCCCATGGATCGAAGCTTTCCGTTACTGTGCTACCAGGCCTCGCCGGAGATAACCTTGCTGCTTCAATTGTGCTCGGACAGTGGCACGGCGGCAAAGCAAACTCCCCACTGAGGTCTACAAGTTCAGATCTGAAAGTTAAGGTTCGTGGAGCTCTGGACCGGCCACCACCTGGTCCACGATTGGACGGTCTCCATCAACGCCGTCGGGCTCTACAGCCTTCGGCCATCAACAACCACCATCCATAGCCGGTCACCCTAACGCGGCCGTGGTCTCGCGGCCGTGGTCTTACGGCTGTGGTCTTCATCTCAAACCCCAGCACCACCGTGGGCTCAACAGCCGCCGGTCTGGCTCAACCCCTGCCCTGTCGTGGGGCTCATCAGCCCGGGCAAATAGCTTCCCAGCTAGCCCGGTCAGCAGTCAGCCGTCGGCCATCAGTAACCACAACCCAGCTCGGGCCAAGCAGCTAGCCAGCCAGCCTGGGCAAGCAGTCAGCACAGGCCAAGTAGCAAGCAGCAGCAGCAGCAGGCAGCAGCTGCAGTGGGCAGCAGGCTGCAGCAGCAGCATGCAGCAGTAGCGAGCTGCAGCGGCCCGTTGGCAGGACGGGCAAGAAGCAGGCTGGCAGCCCGGGCAAATAGCCAGCCCGGGCCAGCAGCAAGCAGCAGCAGCAGGCAGAAGCAGCTGTAGCAGCAGGCAGCAGCAGATGCAGGCAGCTGCAGCGGGTAGCAGCCAGCCTGTGGGCAGCCCAGCCCGGGCAGGCTTTCGGCTGGGTGGCTCGAGCAAAAGGGAACGCATAGTATCCATTCTCACTTCTATTCAATATGCGCTGTGCCATTGTCTAGTTACTGTCAATTTGTTGCTGGACTTATGGGCCAGTTTACTGTTAGAATCTGCGACCCCCGATAGGCGGTCATCTGTTGGACTGAAATCGGGGGTCAGGCTCTTCGTCGGGCCTTTATATCCCTTGAGCCTGCATTTTAGCCCTGAGGTGTTGTGTAGTATTCTTGTGGTTGTGGCTATTTTGAGTAGATTAGATTCTGTTCTAGTTAAGGGGTAGTCTCGCAGTAGCAGCAGCTGTGGATATCGATGATTAGATTATGAATGGAGTCTGTTTGAGCAAGGTAGTTGCCGAAGATATCATTGACTAGATTGGTGGATTCTCACTGATCGAAAGGGGTAGCTTTGCAGTCTGTTTCTGACTAGATTGGTTTGCACTGATCGATAGGAGCAGCTTGGTCCACTTGAGGTTCGAGTGGCTACTTTGGTGGCCTTTCTTTCTGTTCTGCTTATAGTCGTTAGCGAGCCTAGGGGATTTGGGCGAGGTTGTAGTAGTCTGGTTGGAATGGGCATGGTGTGTAGGGTGCTTAGCAGGGCAGCCTTGTCGGATGCAGACTTCGCCAGGACGAGCCTCTCTCAGTCTGAGTCCCTCTGTAGTAGTTGACTTCTGTTGAGTGGGTATTATGCTAGCTTTGGGGTGAAGGAAGATTTGGCTCTTGGATTTCTTAGCCCAGCCTACGAGGAGGAGGATCTCTCCTCAGCGCTGGTTATCATGTGGTCATCATTGACCATGACTATCTACCTTATTTACATTATTTCCTAGCCTGGCGGGTTGTGCCAGTACGTACTTCATTTTCATCTCATATCTTTCATGGTTCTATTCAGATCCATTTGTATTACATGTCACTTTATCTTACTCTCCATGCGGGTTGGGCATGGTTACCGTACTTTTTTCATTCTTGTTTTTTTTCCTTTTCTTTTCCTCTTGGGGTATGCCCCTTGTAGGCTGTACATTCGCTTAACCTTTTTTAATTTCAAGCTAAATTACCCAAAAAAAAAAAATTGATGAATGAAGGGTTGAACTAAAGGTCTTAGGTTAAGTAACTTATGCCAAACCCAAGAGGGATTAGCAAGCATTTTAAGACTCCAAAAGTTTCTACCTTTTAATAAATATGACTTAACCCATTGGCACCACATGGATTGCTCTCCCCCGGAGATCAAGAACCATATATGCTTGGCAACAGCAGCCTTATTCCACACCTCCATAGACATAAAACCAAGACCCCCCTCATCTTTAGGAGCACATAGGTGCTCCCAAGCTACCTTAGCCCCTGATCTTTTAAGGTCAGGGCCAGACCATAAAAAGGCCCTAAGAATAGATTCGACTTCCTTGATGACCTTTTTTGGTAAAATGAAGAGGGAGGACCAATACGTTTGCATTGAAAACAAGATGTTCTTGATAAGCTGGACTCTCCCCGCATAAGTAAGGTCCCTATTGGTCCAACTCCTAGTTTTGGCAGTGATACTATCGACCAGTCTCTGACAGTCCACTGCTTTAAGCTTAGTAGATAACAAAGGGACTCCCAGGGAGTCCATTTTGTGAACAAAAATCCTATTGTCTGACAAGGGCGATTTCTGACAACAACAAGGCGATTTCAGGGATGGCGATTTCCAAAGTGATTCAGTGATTCATAGGTGGCAGTGATAATCTTCCATGGCAGACGGTTCTATCTCCTTCGTGGAGGGTCTGGGCATCAAAGCCACGGATTCAAATGAAGTTCGTCGGAAACAAAGAGGGTCTGGGGTTCCCGTAATAGTAGACTCCTTGGCTGCTAATTCCTTGGCTGCTACAGACCCACAAATCCCTAATCTTTCAGATCCCCAAATCATTTCTAGGGTTCCCAGTCCCAGGCACAATCAGCTGAGTTCAGCGCATAAGTCTCCGAAGGAAGGCATGTGTCTGGATTCTGAAGCTCGGATGCTTGAAATCGTGGGTCACCTGGAGGACGAACTCAACATCTCGGAAGATCCATTCATCCTAGATGTGGTCACAGCCAAGTTGCATAGCGTTCAACAGTCGTGGAGACAAGCTGAAAATCAGGCTCCTCCAAACAAGAAGTCTAGTCCCTCTAGGAAGATTCAACAGGCGCTCTTTGAGGAGGGTTTGAAATTGGAAGCTGAGGAACGGGCTCGCAAACAACAATACGAAGTGCTCGATTCTGGAGCAGAAGAGAGACTCGTCCATGGGAGTTCCTCTCAGACCCAACGCATTAATCCCCTTCATCCTCTTCAACAACTGCAACGACAACAGGTATCATCTAATCCTACTCAAAAAACCCTAATTAATCCTAGAGGAACCCCATACCTGGAGGGGGACCCCAATATGGGGGTATGATGTAATTGACACCAAACCCAGGCGACCATGGACTTCCATTGATCAGTCGAATGGTACTCGCGTTCCCAATAAACCCCGACAGGAGCCTATTCGTCCCCAAGGAAATACTAGGAACTGGGCTTCCCTCTTCGCAGCCCAAGGTCCTTCTAGAATGCTGAAGTTGGAGTATTATCCTCAACTTCAAAATGGAAAGCATGCAGTTGTGGAACTAGATGAAATGGACATCGATGAGGGCAGTTGGAATCATTGTCTTGTAGGGCATTTCCTCGATGGCAAGATGGATTTCCCTTTACTAAGAGCTACAGCCCGGTCAGTATGGAAAGACAACCTTAAATCAGTTAAAGAAATCGGCTCGCGATTCTTATTTGAGTTCAAGGATGAAGCTGCCAAGATGAAAGCGTTGGAAGATGGCCCCCATTTCTTCTCTAGAAGATTTCTTGTTCTTCAAAATTGGCAACGCATGATGCTCCCAACCAAGGACCAACAGGCCATATACCGAGGTGTAGTCTAATTACTTGGATGGCCCTTCTTCAAAGATTAAACACTGAGGATAGGCTTGTCCTGTTTGGGCTCAAATCCACCTCCCAATGTATATTGTGCCCTGACATGGAAAACCATGCCCATCTATTTTTTGAGTGCCCTATGGCTGCCCAAGTCAGGGGTATCCTGTCTCCCAAAGTCCCCCACATGCAAGGACATCAGAACTGGCAGACTTGGGTGGATTGCCTCTCTAGTTTGAGAGGTAAGTCTTTGGCCAACACTATTGCAAAGCTGGCTTTCACTATATATGTTCATCATATTTGGATGGAAAGGAACCACAGAAAGTTCCAGAACTCTTCCTGCTCCCCCATTGTAATTGCTCATAAAATCTCCAATGATATAAGGTCTAGGCTTTTGTCCTTGGCTAACCTACCTAGTGGTC
Source organism: Rhododendron henanense subsp. lingbaoense (assembly GCA_020567845.1). Lineage (NCBI taxonomy): Eukaryota > Viridiplantae > Streptophyta > Magnoliopsida > Ericales > Ericaceae > Rhododendron > Rhododendron henanense. The sequence goes on from CM036312.1 coordinate 21,840,649, forward strand.
CTCTTTCTAGACAACTAAAAATCCAATGGAACATTGTTTAGTGGTGTACTTCAAGCTCTAACAAATTATGAGTCTTCCCTTGGTTTTATGATACTAACATACTATTACATTTGCAGGTCATTGGTCAAGGGGGATACATCTTCATGCTCCTCCTTGATCTTAATGAGATCAACATGCTTCAACAAGAGGCACCAAGTAGAAGGCTGGATCCACATTCAAAGGGGGCTGTAGTCAGACATGAAGCAGTAGGGGCTATGCTTCAGCCATCACCAATTTCCAATTTCAATTTCAATTTCAAGTTCAGAGGTCACTGGTCTTTACATGAGTCAGCAGAGCATAGACAAGTGCAGTCAGGTTATATTTACTTCTATTATTCAGGTAGTTACCTTAATCTTTGTTGGTGCTACATGGATTCAAATTCTGCTGTATCTGAGTGGAATAGCAAGTAGGCAAATCTGTCCTAGCTATAGTGTGGACTGTTAAGATTTGTACTGTCAAGAGCAGCCTGACTTGCATGGTGTTATGGTGCATTTTCTGTTGCACCTTTAGTAGCAGCTTCAGAACATTTGACTGATTCTGTGGTGCACTGCTCCATCTTAGATTCTGTTATGATGCACAACACTAACCCTAACCCTTGCTGCACCTGATTTCTGAGTTTATCATGCGGTTCAGTAAGTTGAGTTTACCAACTGTTGTCTGATGACTGTAAGTTGAGTTTATCATGGTAGTTGTTGGTTTAGTGATTTTGGTTCAGTAATTGTTATTTCTGCTGTCCAAATGCTTCCTGTTTTCATTGCCTAACCATTAGGGGCTGTCGTGGGATCTCCCTTCGCAGAGGGGGAATTCCTCTGCAATGTTCTGAACCTGTTTGGGCTGTTCTGAACCTGTTCTGAACCTGTAGATATTTCTGACAGACCATTGTCCATGCCCATGCATCTGTTTTGTTGTAGCAGGTTCAGAAGTTGATGTTCAAGTTCAGACTGTTTTCAGTATTGTATAGTATTGTTCAAGTTCAGAAGTTGTGATGCACAAGGGTGCATGATGCTGACTGACATGGATACCTTTTTACCTGTTACCTTTTCACCATGTATAGTTTAGTATTCAGTATGTCCATTGAATGCTTGTATGAAGTATATTTAGTGGTTGTTCATTTCTAATATTCGCCTAACCAATAGGGGCTGTCATTGGGATCTCCCTTCGCAGAGGGGGACGTCCTCTGCATATTATATTGTTTTGTTTCAATGGACTACTACTGTTCTGTGATAGAAGCAGAATCCATGCTGTTCTGTTTTGCTTGGAGTTACCTTTTGTTAGAGGGCTTGTCCCTAGTTGTGATATGATTACTGCACCTGACTGCTACTATGGCACAAAGGCAATCCACAATGGTTGTGTCCCCAAGTCAGAAGCAGCTGGTTGTGTCCCCAAGTTTTATCACTGCTGTAGTTTTTTTTTTTTTTTTTGGGTAAATCTGCTTGAAATTAAAAGAGGTTAAGCGAATATACAGCCTACAAGGGGCATACCCCAGGTAAGACAAAGCAAAAAGAAAACGACAAAAATATAAAAAGCCAAGTGGCTACATGGGTTGCCCGTGTCCAAGCCCCGTCAAACAAACTATCCCAAGGAATAGAGGGTTCAACGGGAAACCTGGACACGGGCAAGGTAAAAGCAGAAAATCCACGACACAACCCGTCGGGATAGGGGTAAATTAGAGGCCCTCGAAGTCCTCGCAAGCACAGAAATAACTAAGTAAGTCAACTACTGCTACCAGAAGCAACCAGTAATACTAAAAGTAAACAGTAGTAGACTGTATGATAGATAAATGCCCGAGCCACACTGCCCGGGATGGCAAAAATTTGATGGCCAAGCCTGTGGTTGGCTGGCCTGGCTGGCCTTGGCCTTGCCTGGCTGGCCTTGGCCTTGTCGCCTGCTGCTGCTGCCCGCTGCGTGGCCCGGGCTGGCTGATGATTGCCCGGGCTGGAAGGCCAACTGACCCCCGCGGCGGCTGACTGGATGAAGGCCGGGCCAAAAAAAAACCACGGCTGTTGAAGTGGCCAGAGAGGGCCTTGACTGCCCAGGGCTGGCGGCCCAGGCTGATGAGGATGCTGATGCTGATTGGGGCCGAAGGCCCAAGTTGCTGGCTGGATTGCCCGGGCTGGCCTTGCCTGGATGGCCTGGCCTACCGGCTGGCCTGCGTGGCCTTGAATGCACCGCTGCCCGGGCTGCTTAGACGCCATCTATGGCATTTCATTGGACCAGATCGAGCCGACTGGTACCCATTGCAGAGACCGGGCTGTAGAGCCCGGGGCCCGTCCAATGATGGCCAGCTATGGCTGGCCGGAACTGTTCATCTTCTTCCTTGTGCAGCTGGTACTTTTGAGTTTGAGACCAACTCCATATAGATGACCCAACCGATCCAGAACCGACATGGTATTACTCCACCCGCCGTGACATCTTGACACATAACGGGAGGAAACTGATTTGTGGAGAGGTCAGAGCTCAGAGAAAGGACCCAAACTCTGGAAGCACCTGCGCGAAGAACGAGTGTGCATCGATGAGGTTAGGGCCGGAGCCCGATTTGTACAGGAGGAGCAGTCCTGCGACCAACAGATCTGGGTTGGTTCGATCCGTGGCCGGAAGCTGTCCACTAGTGATGGCCGGACCGTATTAGGCCTGCTGCTGCTGTCGCCGGAGCTGGACACCACGGCGGATGTTGAGCCTCACGGCGAGGTCGTGGTTGGAGGCCGGACCAGATCTAGAACGAACCAGATCTAGACCGTACCTGTTGTAGTTTGCCCGAGTGTGAAGCCCCGGTCCAGCGTTGGTCGGACTGGACCAGGTGATGGCCGTCGACTGCCGGATGTGGAGGGCGATGGAGGAAGTGTTGACCACGGCCGGAGCTGTTGCACCGGAGCTGGAGCTGGTCGATTGAGGCCAGATCTTATCAATGGATGGCTGGACCAGTGGGTAGCCAGTTGGGGAACGGGCGATGGAGGAGAGCCCCTGTCGAGAGGGGGCTCCCTTGCCCTCACTGCTGTAGTTGTCATGTGGCAGCAAAGCTATGACTGCAAGTCATGTGGTGTATTGAGCAGAACATGCAGCAGCAGCTTAGTAAGGTTCAGAACATGCAGCTGCAGCTTAGCAAGGTTCAGAACATGCAGCAGCAGCAGCACAGTAAGGTTCAGAACAGATCAGAAAAAGGAGCATAAATCAGAACTCCACAATGGATCCTCTGATACACCTGTTGAGTGGATTCAAGTTAAATTCAAGTTTAGCATTCAGTATGTTCAGTTATTTCAGTATTATGTATAGTGGTTATATCTCAGTTTCATTTTGCCACTCAAACCTCACGTATATTGGTTGTAACCATTTTGCCATTTGTTTTGTATCCCTCTCTGTTAGATGGATAGGAAACAGATGCTCAGTTTACCTCTAGTCCTATGTAGTCGTTTGGCATAGGCTTTCCTTTGTTTTCGTTTTCTTTTCTTTTCTTTTCTTTCCTCCTGGGGTATGCCCCTTGTAGGCTGTATATTCGGTTAGCCCCTTTTTTATTTCAAGCTGATTTACCCAAAAAAAAAAACCAAGGACCAACCTTCGAAAATCCCAGCTTGGATCAAAATCTTGAAACTTCCACTCGAGTTTTGGACAGCAGAGTGCTTTAGCAAGATTGCAAGTACCATTGGTAAACCGCTTCATGTGGATCTAGCTACAGCAAAAAAACTACGGCTGGATTACGCTCGTATATGTGTGGAAATAGATGCAGGAACTGACTTGCCGGATGACATTCAAATTACAATCAATGGTGAAACTGTAATAGTTGCAGTACAGTATCAATGGCTCCCTCCAATCTGTACAGAGTGCAAAGTATTTGGGCATCCTAAAGGAACTTGTGCTAAGCAATCGAGTCCTAAAGTTTCAAGCTCAGAGGTTAATAATTGGCAAGTGGTTAATAAGGGTAAGAGTAAGATTATTGTCAACTTTGTACCATCGGAAGCTGATACATCCTCTTCCTCTCTTCCTACGATTGAAGAGTCCATTGGCATTCCTTGTGAGCTAGCTGATGTTCCTACTCATCCGGGTGAGTTACAGCTGTCTACAACCTCTAAATCTGTTCCTACCATTCCAAACACCTCAACACCTCAGCAGTCCAATGTTTCCCCTAGAGAGGAGCAAGATTCTGATGATGAGCTCTTAGGGGTTTTAGAATCGGTTGTTAGCAGCTCTAAGGTAGTAGAAGATGTGCCTCCAGTTAAGGAATTAGTTTCATTGGATACAGTCATCAATTCTGCCCCCAAGGCTGGATTATCCACTACAGAGGGTGGTCCTAACTCTGCTAAAGTGGTTAATCCTTCATCTGGAGTAAAGCAACCCCCTAAACCTCCTGATCTCCATACAGACAGAATTAAGGAAAAAATTGCTGAATTGGCAAATCTTTGTCTAAATCTGCTAAAAGGCGAATGTTGAAGCAATTAAAGGAACAATCACTTGGTTCCTTGTCCGAAGGAAGGCATTAGCTCACTTGTATCCTTTTTTGTCAGGGCAGTATTTTTATTCTTCCATATTCTGCCATTGCATTTCCAGTTCTGCTTTAATTTATTTTATGTCGTTGCAACCTCTTAACTTGGGATTTTGGAATATCCGGGGTCTTAATGACCCAATCAAACAAAAAGAGGCTAAAGGTTTTGTGAATCAAAACAATATATCACTATTTGGGTTGCTAGAGCATAAAATAAAAGAAGCTTCGGCCTCTAGAATAATAAAGTATGTTTGCCCTCAATGGAATTTTGTGAGCTACCCCCAAGCTCCCAATGGGAGAATTCTGGTGTGTTGGGATCCAATTGTAGTCAATATTCAGGTTATTGATCAATCTGATCAATTTATTCATTGCGAGGTGCAATCAAGGAGTGGAGGGGCCCCCTTTGGGCAACTTTTGTTTATGGAGCTTCTAGCTATCTGGATAGACAATCACTTTGGTCTAGTCTTCATCATTTTAGCTACTCATCCCCTTGGATTGTTCTTGGGGATTTCAATGCTATTAGGTTTCCTAATGAGAAGGTGGGTGGCCTTACTTCCTGGCCCCCCCATATGGATGAGTTTAATAATTGTCTATATGCTTTAGCACTCGATGATCTTAGGTATTCTGGTTGTTTCGACACGTGGGCCAATAAGCAAGATCCATCTCATTTTGTTAGTACCAAATTGGATAGAGTATTAGTGAATGAGCAGTGGATGGCAGCATTTAGAAGTTCTTCTGCCCATTTTCCCACTTCTGGTGTATCCGATCACTCTCCTGCCGTTGTGCACATTCTCCCTAGCCCTAAGAAATCTCATAAACCATTTAAATTCTTTGACTTCCTTTTTTTTTTGGGGTAAATCAGCTTGAAATTAAAAGAGGTTAACCAAATGTACAGCCTACAAGGGGCATACCCCAGGAGGAAAAGAAAACAAAACAAGAAGATTAAGAAAAATGCGTTAACCATGCACAACCCGCATGGAGAGTAGGATATTGTAGATAAAATAACAAAAGTGTCATAAGTGTAGAAATCATACCCCCGTAGTACTATCCATTTAAGTAGAAGGATAGTACTACGGGGTATGATATGAAGTGGTACGAGCGTAAATTACATGATATGAACTGAAATTGATCTACCACCTGGCACAACCCGCCAGGCTAGGAAGTAAAGTACATAGTCACGGCCAGAGATGACCACATGATAACCAACACTGAGGAGAACGGCAGCAAAGCAACACGGCTTCAAAGCAAGCTGAACGGCTACTACAGAGGAACATGGCACCAAGAGAGGCTCAAACCAGAGATGACGGCATCCGACAAGGCTACCCTGCCAAGCACCCTGCACACCACGCCCAATCCTTCCGGCCTACTACTCCCTCATCCAAACCTAAGGCTCGCCCGAACCACCTGATGTCAACCAACTACCAACTACCACCTCCTCCAAAGTTGGGATAAGCAAACCAAGAACCTACTACAACCAACAGACCCAGAGAGCATGCAAAGTACCCACTCAAAGAGATCAGCTACTACAGAGGGACAAGGAACCGAGAAGAGGCTCGAACCGGAGATGTCTGCATCCGACAGGGCTACCCTGCCAAGTACCCTGCACACCACGCTCATCCCATCCAGACTACTACACCCTCAACCTAATCCCCTAGGCTCGCTAACGACTAACAGCGGGACAGAAAGATGAACCACACGAAGTGGCCACACGAACCGTAGGAGGGCCAAGCTCCATCTTTCGATCAGCGCCAAACCGCCAATCTAGTCAAAAACAACCTGCAAAGATGTCCCTTTCAATCAGTGAACGACCACCAATCTAATCAAGGACAGCCCCGGCAGCTACCTCGCTCAACCAGAATCCACACCAATCTAATCAGTGGCAGCCGCAAGGCAACCCCTTTCAATCAACACAAACTCTAATCTAATCAATGATAGCTACACCCAACCATACTACGCACACTACCGGGCTAAGAAGCAAAGGATCTAGGAATATAACGCGGCTCGACAGAGAGCCCAAACACTCGATCTCAGTCCAACAGGTGACTGCCCGTCGAGGTTCTCAGAAAAACACATTAAACTGGCCCTAATGTCCAGCTACAATATGGAAGGAAATAAGCAAATGCAAATCGCCTAATTATTAAGAGTTGACTATTAAAGGATACCGGGCTGCCCTGGGCCGGCTGGGTAGGCTGCCCAAGGCAAGCTGCCCTGGGCCGGCTACCACCAGATGAACCACCAGGCCCACCAGCACACAGATCTGGCATGACTGCCCACTACCAGCTGTTGAGCCCCACGGCTGATGGCTGTTGAGCCCCACGGCGGGTTGGGGTTGGAGATGAAGGCCGACGGCGGTTGTTGATTCCTTGGCCGGATAGAAGACCGGACCAGAGAAACGGAGTAGTTGTGAAGGCCGGACCAGATGGAGACCGGACCGGTTGGAGCTGGACCGAATGTGAAAACCAGATGGAGCTTGACCGGACCAGATGAGGACCGGACCGTGACTGCCCACCGGCCATCGGCTGTCTCAATCGGCCGGATGGAGTTATTTGAGCGAACCAGCGGTGGCCGAACCTGATCTGACCAGAACGGACCAGAGGCGGTCGGATGTTTGATGGGAGGGCGATGGAGGAGAGCCTCTCTAAGGAGAGAGGATCCCTTGCCCGGATAGAGGCTGCTGCACGGCGTGGATCACCGGAGATGGAGTTGAACGGCCGGAGGGGGGGCTTAGCTCCCCAGGTGGTCCAACACGATTCAATGTTCGGTCTTAGAAAAAAGTTATTTGACTTCCTTGCTGACCATCCTCAATTCCTTTCTATAGTTCAGAGGGTTTGGAGGGGTGTGGTCATTGGGAATCCTATGTACTGTATCTGTGAGAAACTCAAGTTGTTGCAACCTGAGTTCAAGAGGCTTAATCATAGGGATTTTAGTGATATCTCTAAGAGGGTGGTCGATACTAGACAAGTCCTTGAGTCCCTCCAGATTCGTTTGAGTACTCATCCTGATTCCTCTCTTATTAGCCAAGAGAGGATGGTTCATAAGCAATTCCTCACTCTGTTAAGAGCTGAGGAGAGTTTGGCTAAACAGAAGTCTTGAATTCAGTGGCTCAAACTTGGTGATCAATGCACTTCTTACTTCTTTAAGTCCTTGAGCAATACCAGGAATAGAAGTAAGATTTCCAGTTTGGTTTTGGAGGATGGGTCTCTGACCCATGATATGAAGGTTATTAAATCCAGTTTTGTTAATTTCTACACCAATTTGCTGGGTACTGGTCACCCCACTCCCTATCAAGGGCTCTCTAGGATCCAACAGGTTATTAAACAGAGACTTTCTAATAGTCAAATGATGGACATGGTTGCTGCGGTCACAGACTTGGAAATTAAAGAAACCTTTTGGTCTCTTAATCCTTCCAAAGCGCCTGGTCTAGATGGCTATAATGCTGGTTTCTTTAAAAAAGCTTGGCCTATCATTGGGCATGATGTCACTGCTGCTGTTAAAGCCTTCTTTAGATCTGGTCAGCTGCTCCGGAAAGCGAATTCTACCATTGTAGCCCTTGTTCCAAAAATCCCCAATCCTTCTAAGGTCGGGGACTTTAGACCTATCTCTTGTTGTAATACTGTCTATAAGTGCATATCTAGAATTCTTGCCAGAAGACTGCAGGTTGCCCTCCCTAGTTTAATTGATCCTGTACAATCTGGCTTTGTTAAAGGGAGGAGGATCGCGGACAATATCTTTCTTACCCAGGAACTCATGAGAGGTTACCATAAGTCATCCTCTTCTCCTAGGTGTGCCATGAAGGTGGATATCATGAAAGCCTATGACAATGTTAGGTGGGAATTTTTGTGGGATGTACTATCTTCCATGAATTTCCATCCCACCATGATCAAATGGCTTCAAGCCTGTGTCACCACGGCTAATTACTCTCTTAGTATTAACGGAGAAGTCACTGGTTTTATTCCTGGGAAAAGGGGGCTTCGCCAAGGAGACCCCTTGTCATCATACCTATTTGTCATTGTGATGGAGGTTCTCACCTGTCTCCTTAGGGAAAAATCCCTTCTTCCTGATTTCCACTTTCATTGGAGATGTGGTGATATCAAGCTTATTAACCTCTGCTTTGCTGATGATCTCATGATTTTCTGCAAGGGTGATCTGACTTCTGTCATTCACATTCAGGATGCTCTTACTGAGTTCCAGGCCTTGTCAGGTTTAGCCCCTAGTCCTGGGAAGAGTAGCATTTTTTTCTCTGGGGTTAGCTTCAATTCTAGACTCGCCATCCTAAACGTTCTAGGGTTCCAAGAAGGCACTCTGCCTGTTAGATACCTTGGAGTGCCTCTGATCTCCACCAAACTTAAAGCTTCTGACTGCCAGCGTCTGGTGGATAGCATTGTTGCCAAAACCAAGTCTTGGACTAATAGGGACCTAACTTATGATGGCAGAGTGCAGTTGATAAGGAATGTCCTATTCTCCATCCAAACCTATTGGTCCTCTTTATTTATAATTCCAAAGAAAGTGATAAAAGAAGTTGAGTCTATATTGAGAGCATTCCTCTGGTCTGGCCCTGACCTGAAGAAATCCGGTGCTAAGGTTTCTTGGGAGCACCTTTGCTCCCCCAAAGAGGAAGGGGGCCTTGGCTTCAAATCCATGCATGTTTGGAACAAGGCAGCCATTGCCAAACACATTTGGTTCCTTATCTCCGGTGGGGAACAGTCCATGTGGTGTCAATGGGTCAAGTCGTACTTAATAAAAGGGAGGAACTTCTGGAATTTGAGGATTCCTGGGGATTGCACATGGGTCTGGAGGAAATTGTTGAACCTCAGACCTTTGGTCCTTCCCTTTATATTGAATGTGATTGGTGATGGCCAGTCCACTTCCTTGTGGTATGACAATTGGCATCCCCGTGGCCCTTTGGTAGCCACCTTTGGTCCCAGAATAGCTTACGATTCTGGTATTCCCAAGGATGCTACGGTGTCTCATATTATCCATAACTCAAGCTGGGCATTTCCCGTCACACAAACTATTGAGCTCAATGAGATTAGAAGGAATTTACCTCCTTTCATCCCTAGCAGACTGAGTGAGGGTGATCAAGTTAGATGGACTCTCACCCCTTCTGGTAAGTTCTCAATTTCATCTCTTTGGGATAAATTGAGAAATCCATTCCCTAAAGTTGTGTGGTATAAACTGGTGTGGTTCTCGGGCCACATTCCTAAATGTAGCTTTATCACTTGGTTAGCTATTCAGAATAGGCTATCCACTATGGATAGGCTAATGCTTTTTGGCCTTACTCGCTCCCCTCAGTGTAGTCTTTGCTAGGGAAGTGAGAGCCATGACCATCTTTTCTTTAACTGTCCATTCTCTCAGCAGGTGTGGAACACCATCCTTTCCAAAATCCATGTTTCTTGGCACTCCAGAACATGGGCTGAGTGGATCTCTTTCTTCTCCAATATAAAAGGCAAATCTCTTCAGACAATAATTACTAAACTGATCTTCACAGTTACTGTCTACCAAGTTTGGATTGAAAGGAACATGAGGAAATTTCAAGGTAAATCTTGTACCTTGGAGGTGGTTGCTCACAAAATCTATTCTATGGTGAGGTCAAGGCTTTTATCTTTCAACACATTACCTCCATCTAGGGCTGACTGGGTGGCACATGAGTGGAATCTTAATGGTTCTTAATCTTTATTTTCTACCTACTTATTGGCGTACAAGTTGACATTTGCATCTTTTGTTTTCCAAATTGTCCAACATGTTATCTTCAAGATACATAGCTAATTTTTTAACAGGTTCCATTGAAGGCATGCATTTGTGTGCCAAGAGCAGGGGCTAATCAGGAGTTTTTAGATCTTATCTTCAAGTGTTGCTTGCTACTGCTATTACTTCTATCATAGCAGGTAGATACTTTAAAATTTGGTGACTGATTCTGAGTTTGGTGTTAGGTTCTGTATTTGATATTTAGTGTTAGGTTCTGGACTGATTTCTATCTCATTCTCAGAACCTTCTTTGTGTGTCCAGCATTTGTGAGAACCCGTGAGATGTGTGATTGAGCCTCAATTTTCTTGTGAGAGGAGGTAATATTTAGTGGGAGTCATATGGTGAGGGAGAGGTGAGGGGGTTAGGTTCCTCCCTGTTGCTTCTAGATTTGGTGGTTTAGGCCTCGAGGGTGTTGTGGTTTAGCAGATTTTTCTTGTTTTGCCATTGCTTATGCCCCTCCATTTGGTGCTACTATCCTCCCTGTTGCTTCTGTTGTATTGTTAATGGTTGTGGCAGCTGTTATGCTTCCTGTTATGTTAACAACACAGTTGTTTATGGTTCAGTTGTTTCTGCTGTACCTAATTGTAAGGGAGAGTTTATGGTTCAGTTGTGTAAGGGAGAGTTTACTGCTGCTGTACTTGCTTTCTGATTTCTGCTGTACCTAATTGCCTTTCAAGGCAGTCAAGGCCTGCTGAAGATGCTCTATTTGGTAGTTTTGTAAAAGGTTTTTTGTGCATTGTAATGCCTGATCTTAGTGGCTGTTTTAGTGGCCACCATTGTTTAGTGGCTACTGAACTGATCTGTTCTACTTCGATACATAGGGTCATGAGCTTCTGTTGTTGTTGACTGTAGATTCAGATATTGACTGTATTTTCAGATGTTGACTGTTGTTGTTGACTGCTGTATATTCAGAGTTGTATGAAGTTTATTTAGTGGTTGTTCATTTCTAATATTCGCCTAACCAATAGGGGCTGTCATTGGGATCTCCCTTCGCAGAGGGGGACGTCCTCTGCATATTGTTTTGTTTCATTTGACTGTGTGTGAATGGTATTGGGAGCTTCAGAAGTTTGGAAGCACTGCTGCTGTTCTGTGATGGAAGCAGTCCCCAAGTCAAGCTGCATCAGTTCTGCCCTGGTTACTACACAGCCCAGCTAGCTGCTAGCTTTAGAAGTTCAGAAGTTTTGATGCTGCTGTTCTGCTGTTCTGTGATGGCTGTTACTAGCAAAGCAGCCATGCTCCATGTTGAGTCCATGTTGTGTCCCCAAGTCCCCATGTCAGAAGTTGGTTAGACCTCAGAGGATACACTTGTTGGTCATGGTTGCATGTAATCTGCACTACTGATGTTCATGGTTGCATGTAATCTGCACTACTATCAAGAATTAGTAATCTGCACTGCTGTAATCTGCTGTTGTTCATGGTTTTTGGATTTTGATGCTGTTATAGGTCTGCTATGACTGGTATTGGGAGCTTAGTAACCTGGTTATGATCTGCCATTTCTGTTATGGTGATGCAAGCATGAGGGTTGTTGCAGCTGTTGTGCTGTTTGTATTCTCAGGATTGTTGCTAGTTGGCAGTATTTCAGTATCATGTATAGTGGTGGTATTTCAGTATCACGTCTATTGGTTGTAATCATTTTGTCATTTGTTTTGTATCCCTCTGTTAGATGGATAGGAAACAGATGCTCTATTTACTTCTAGTCCTATGTAGCCGTTTGGCGTAGGCTTTCTTTTTTTGTTTTCCTTTTCTTTTCTTTTCCTCCTGGGGTATGCCCCTTGTAGGCTGTATATTCGGTTAGCCCCTTTTTATTTCAAGCTGATTTACCCAAAAAAAAAAAAAAAGGGACTCCCAGATATCTCACTGGAAGGGAACCCTCCTGAAATCCCAGCTCACGCAAAATAGTCTCCTTAACTCCCACACTAACACCAGAGAAGAATAAGCTACTCTTGCCTGTGCTAGGGGAGAGACCAGAAAGAGCCTCAAACTCAGTCAAAGCTTCTTTGATGAGTTTGATCGAAGAAAGCTCTCCCTTGCAGAATATCATTAGATCATCAGCAAAGCACAGATTTACCAATTGATTAGTTTTACATCTCCAGTGAAAATGAAAGTCAAGAAGCTGGGCTTTCTCCTTAAGTAAAGTCGTAAGAACTTCCATCACCATAACAAAAAGATAAGGGGACAAAGGATCCCCCTGTCTCAGTCCCTTCCTCCCTTTAATGTACCCAGTCACTTCCCCATTGATTCATAGGGAGTAATTTGCGGTGGTTACACATGCCTAAAGCCACTTAATCATTGTAGGGTGGAAGTTCATGGCGGACATGACATCCCAAAGAAATTCCCACCTAACATGGTCATATGCTTTCATTATGTCAACTTTCATGGCACACCTAGGGGTAGGAGAGGACTTGTGATACCCTCTCATGAGTTCTTGGGTGAGGAATATGTTATCAGCAATTCTCCTTCCTTTCACAAATCCTGATTGGACCGGATCTATGAGCAAAGGAAGGGCAGATTGCAATCTCTTGGCTAATATCCGAGAGATGTATTTGTAAATGGTATTGCAGCAAGAAATGGGCCTAAAGCCACTCACCCTGGAAGGGTTAGGTACCTTTGGAACAAGTGCCACAATAGTGGAGTTAGCTTTGGTGAGCAATTGTCCAGACCTGAAGAAGTTCTGGACAGCTGAAGTGACCTCTCTCCCAATAACAGACCATGCTTTCCTAAAAAACCCTCCATTATACCCATCGGGGCCAGGAGCTTTGGTGGGATTAATAGACCAAATGGTCTCTTTGATTTCCAAATCTGAGACAGGGGAGACCATATTAAGACTTTGCTCAGGGCTGAGTTTATTCCTAATTAATTGTCCCACTCTGGTTGGTCCCAGATGAGGTGTGAGATGGGAAGTGCCAAAAAGAGTTGTGTAGAAATTAACAAACTCATCCTTGATAACCTTAAGGTCATGAGTGGTAGATCTGTCATTCAACTCTAAACTTGTTATTTTGCTCATATTCCTTCTGTTGCTCACTGCTTTAAAGAAATAGGATGTGCACTGGTCTCCAAGTTTCAACCATTGGATTCGAGACTTTTGTTTAGCTAAACTTTCCTCAGCCCTAAGCAAAGTGATGTATTGTTTATGTACCACCTTCTCTTGTTCTATGGCAGAGCTATTAATTGGGTGGGAGCTTATAATTGCTTGTAAGTTTTCTAAGACTTGCTTAGTGACACTCACCCTCTCAGAGATGCCACTAAACTCCGCCTTATTAAGTTGCTTCAAATCATGTTGAAGATGCTTAAGCTTCATACACACACAGAACATGGGATTCCCGAGTACAATTGTCCTCCAACTCCTCTGTACAATTGCAAGGAATTGAGGATGGTCAGCTAGGAAGTCAAAGAACCTGAAGGGTTTAATTGACTTCCTTGGGTTGGGCTGGATAAACACCACACCTGGGGAATGGTCTGAAATACCAGGCACCAAAAATTGAGCCGACGATTGAGAAAAGGTTTTCATCCAGGGTTCATTCACTAATACTCTATCAATTTTTGAGGCCACAAAGTGAGGAGGCTCCTGCTTATTGGACCACGTAAATAAGCACCCTGAGAACCTAAGGTCATCAAGTTCCGAGGAGAACAAACAATGATTAATGTCATCCATGGGGGAATACCACTGAGCATTCCCCCCAACTTTCTCCCTAGGATGCCTAATAGCATTAAGGTCACCTAGGACCACCCAAGGAGAAGAGGACCTAAACTGAGATAGACTACGCCAAAGAGACCTACGGTCTGAGATAGAGTTTGCCCCATAGACTAGAGTGACCAAAAACACTGCACTCCCATCTATTGGTTGGACCTGACAGTGAATGAATTGATCTGCCTGACATAACACTGTAAGAGACATGACCCCAGGGTCCCAACCCACAAAAATCCTCCCCAAAGCAGCGTGGGGGTAATTGTTCACAAAACTCCAGTCAGGACAAATGAATTGGGTGATTCTATTTGCCCAAGTTGCCCTAATCTTATGCTTAAGAAAACCAACTAGGCCCAAATTATTAGTGTTCACAAAAGATTTTGCTGCTTTTTGCTTAATGGGGTCATTCAGACCACGAATGTTCCAAAAACCTAAATTGAAAGCTCGTAAAGACATCGGAAACAAAATCAAAAGGTAACAACAGGTAACAACAAGTTGCAGATATTGAAAGAATTAAAACTACAACCTCTCAAAAGGATATCAAAAAGGATATCATTTATTCCGTCTCTTGGAGCTGCTACTCCACTTTTTGTTGTTGTTTTTTCCACTGCCCTTGTTATTATGAGATTTCAAGCCCTTAGAGCTCTGAAAGGATGCCTCTCCCTTTCCTGCTTCAGTCTTATCATCCGGAGGTACTGGTTTCACTAGAGGAACATGTTGAGAAGGGTCTCCCACAGAGTCTGGGTCACGAGAAGGATTAATTGAGCCAGCCTCCATACTACAATTTAGAACCCCTGTATCCACAATCACCTGTACAAGAGTATCAGTATTGACATTCAGTTCCTCCCCTTCGGATTCACTTCCAACTATGTCATCCTCTGTGACCTTGGGCATTGAAGTGTCCACCGCAGCCACCACTAAAACTGAAGCTGCCTCTAGTGCTTCTGAACCCCCTACATTGCTTACAATGGTTCCTTTAATTACAGTTTGCCAATCCTTCTTCAGTACTCCACGATCCCGTGTTTGTTTATGAGGGATGGTTCTTGGACATCCGGTAGTAGCATGGCCAAAAACCTTACACTCTGAGCAGACAGGAGGCATTAATTGGTATTCCACCCTAACTGATACACTCTCCCCATCAACTGTGACCTGTATGTCATCTGGTAGTTCATCAGCAGCCTCAATTTCCACACACACTCTAGCATATGCAAGCCTAGTCTTTTTTTCTGTAGTTTGGTCCACATGTTTGGGCTGACCTATTGCACTAGCCACCCTGCTTAATCCCTCTTCTGTCCAACACTCTGGGGGCAAATTATGAAGCTTAACCCAAGAAGGGATAGAGGATGGAGAGATCTTAGATGGTGTCATCATTCTTCTCCATTTCTTTAGAACAAGAAATTTTTGAGAGAAGAACCAAGGCCCCCCTTCTAGGACAGCAAGTTGACACGCTTCATCTTTAAATTCAAAATATAAGAACCCTGCATTATCTGACTTGACTGACAACAGGCCATACTTAGTCATCTTTCCCCACTGCTTATGGGCAGTTGAACTTGGTAGTCTAAAGTCCATCCTCTCATCTAGGAAATGACCAACCAAGCAATGTGACCAACAATTCTCATCCAAGTGAGTAATATCAAGTTCAACAACAGCATTCTTCCCTCTTTTTAATTCTGGGTAGAAATCTAACTTCATATTACTAGAGGGCCATTGGGACCTAAATAGGGTGGCCCAGTTCTTATTAGTTTGTAACTGACGATTCATGGCTTTAGGCTGAGATACAGGGTTAGTACTCGTGGATGCATGATTCGGTGGATTTGGAACAACACCCGACTGATATCTAGGTTTTGTATCCTCGACAGGATACCCTAGGTTAGGGTCTCCTTCTACGTAGGGATTTCCCCTAGAATTAAACAAAATCTTAGAATTAGGGTTAGAATTCCGAACCTCTGAGGGAGTACGCTGAAACTGGTAGGTGTTCCCATGAAGATGAGTCACCCTTGCTCTTGCTTCTGCTTCCCTTACCAGTCCATCCTTGAATAAAGCCTGCTGCACTTCCTGAGCAGCAGTAGTATTAACTTGAGACTTTGGGCTATGTGCCCCCGCCCCATTCGAAGATGATGGTGTAACCGAGCCCTTCATTGCGGCTTCAGCTTCTACCCTCAACCCCTCCTCGAAAAAAACCTGTTGTAACTTCCGTGCTGAAGTCGTATTCTTGGCCGAGTTAGGGCTGTGAGCCCCAAATCCATTTGGAGGGGATGAATGACCCGAGCTTAATCGGGTGGAAAGGTCGACATCAGTTGAGAGGAAGGAATTCGAGAATGTAGGATTCGAAATAGGGCTGAAGCTTGACTCTGGGCTGTACGAACCAAGCCCAACTGTATGCGTAGTGGAAGTAGATTGCCGAAGAGAAGATCCCAACTTGGGATCATTTGTAGTGATCAGGGGTGGAAATCCCATTACCAACGAGTTATCACTCTTAGGGTTTTCAGATAGCACCTGCTGTAGGCGAAGAGAGCCATTTGGATCTGAGATAGACTTCTGTTTCCTGCGGATTTCGTTAGAGTCAATAGCTTTGTATCCAAGTCCCTCCTCCATGGAGATTGTACCATCAGCCATGGATCAGCTTTCCCCGACCTTGTCAGAGTTCGCCCAAATCGCCCCCATGTCAGAACTTGCTTCTAATGTGTTGGCTGCTAGAATAGATTCTTCAAACAATGAGCATTCTTGGCTTCTTCAAACAATAAGCATTGGCTGCAGCAGTCAAATGGACCTCACACTAACTGATAGCAGCGGCTACCAATTGGAACCAGCTCTATTGCACATGGCCCGCATAACAGCAGTAGTAGCAGCAGTACAGCAGCAGCAAGCAGTTAGCAGCTTCTCGGCAGCAGCAACATTATCTAACTACTGCCATGACAGTCATCCACACAACAAATTGCAACATAAAGGGTGCACAGTAAACCTAGGGACATTCCCCCTAGCAAGGCCTAAACATTCCAAGGGACAACCCCCCAAGGATAGGTCAATAAAATGAGGTGAGCAACTAGAACAACTAAAACCACTGACCCTAGGAACAGCCATAATACGGCAAAACAGGTAGCAGCAAAAGCGATACAAGTGACAGCTAATAGAACATCATAACAGCAGTAGCAGCAGCAGTTCATTAGCATCAAAAAGACAGCCATAGCTGGGTTGACAAAACTGTAGTAGCACCCGGACTACACACTTGCATTGCTAACTGCTGCCATTGCAATAGCACAGCGACAGCAGCAGCACGCAACAGTAGCAGCAAAATAGTAGGAGCAAATATGACAACTCTGCACCAACTGATCAGCAGTAGCCCCTCGTTTAATAGCGGCCACCGCTAGGGACATGCCCTATAGCAAAAGCAATATACACTCCAAGGGACAACCCTCCAAGGATAGGTAGAACCAATAGCTTAACTACTAAACCTGCTCAATCTAGATGGCAAGACTGAATACAAGTCCATAACAGCTAGTACAATGGACACAAACAGAAAACAGCAGCTGAAGCGGAAAATAGCATTAGCAGATCAGATTGCAACAGCCAAAAGACAGCAACAAAAGCAGTAGATTTACCCAAGCTGCATTTTCTGCAGCAGAAACTGCAGCTCAACACATTTGCAAACACTTGTTGGACTACATACAATGGTTATGTGCAACAACAAAAAAAGAGAAATGCAGCAGCATGGTTGGACAGATTCTAGCCAGCCCACTACACAGCAAAGTACTCACAAACTATTTACCCAAAAAAAGTACTCACAAACAAACAAACAACAAGCAGTCAATGTCCTTGGTAAGTATAGTACTCACACTTCTACTCCCTCGGAATCTCACAACTCCCACTCTCTTATTCAATACCAAGAACATGGGGACCCTCTTCTCGCTCCACTGATTCTCACAAGATTCCCCCGCTAATTATTACCTCCTCTCACAAGGAAAGATGGGGATATAGCACTCAGCTCACAAGGATGGCACACAATATAGTAAGAACTCTCATTGATTTGAAATCCCAAGTAAACCTGCAAAGAGTAAGGTAACTACCTGAGTACTTAGCAGTAATAGAAGGCCCAAGCGTGCGGATCTGCTGAGTCAGGAATGACTGCAGTTCTCCTTCCTTGAACTGTGAATGAGTTACTGAATACTTGTGGTATTTGAGCCACTTGTGCACTGAATACTAGAATTAATAGAAGCCCAAAGTGTAGAAATCTGTGAATGTGGCTGCTTTGAATAATTTGGTAGATTTCCAAGGGGTATAGCTATAAAGCTGAATACCCCTTGAGCATTGATCTGCAAATTTAGAAAATATGAGTAGAATTCCCCTTGAGCATTGAAAGCATTGATTTGCTTTGCTTTGCAGATGATCTTATGATCTTTTGCAAAGGTGAAGTAAGCTCCATTAATCACATTCAGAATTCTTTGGCTGAATTTGAGAAGTTGTCTGGGCTTTCCCCAAGCCCTACCAAGAGTAGCATTTTCTTCTCTGGTGTTAACTCTCCCACCAAGGCATCCATATTAAGTATCCTAGGTTTCCAGGAGGGGTCTTTGCCTGTTAGGTATTTGGGGGTACCTCTACTATCCACCAAACTCAAGCACTCTGATTGTAAAGTAATGATTGACAGAATTTTGGCCAAAACTAAATCATGGACACATATGTACCTGTCCTACGCTGGGAGGATTCAATTAATAAAATCAATTCTATTCTCAATGCAAACCTATTGGTCATCTCTCTTCATTATTCCTAAGAAGGTAATTAAGGAGGTAGAATCTATCCTTAGAGCTTTCTTTTGGTCTGGCCCCGACCTTAAGAAAACAGGGGCAAAAGTCTCTTGGGAACATCTTTGTTCTCCTGTCAAGGAAGGAGGGTTAGGTTTTAAATCTATGGAGGTATGGAACAAGGCAGCAGTTGCCAAGCATATCTGGTTCCTTATCTCGGGAGGGGAGCAATCTATGTGGTGCCAATGGGTGAAGTCTTACCTACTTAAAGGTAAGAGCTTTTGGAGTGTTAAAACTCCAAGTAATCCCTCATGGGTTTGGAGGAAAATTCTTAACATTAGACCGCTCATCCAACCACACATTAAGTATAAAATAGGGGATGGCCAATTGACCTCCTTGTGGTTTGATAACTAGCATCCCCTGGGGCCCCTGTTGCCTAAATTTGGGCCTAGAATTACCTTAGATTCTGGGCTGCACAAGGATTCCACTGTGCAGTCTATCATTAGGGACAATCATTGAGCCTTTCCACTGACCCAAACTCCTGATCTCAATGAGGTGAGATCAGAATTACAAGCTGTCCCCATCAATGCTTCCACTGGGGATAGATGCATTTGGAATCTCAATGCATTTGGTAAGTTCATCATCTCATCCTTATGGGATCATTTAAGGATACATTTTCCTGCTATCACTTGGCATAAAGTGGTATGGTTCTCAGGGTACATCCCTAGATGTAGTGTGATCTCATGGATGGCCATCCTTAATAGATTATCTACAGAAGACAGACTAGTCATGTTTGGAATGAAAGCTGCATCCATCTGCTGCCTATGTATGGGAGTAGAGTCCCATGAGCACCTCTTTTTTGATTGCCCCATGGCTACACAAATTAGGGGAATCCTATCCCCAAAGACCCCTCACATGACAGGCTTGACATCCATGCAGCAGTGGGTGAGTAGGCTGTCCTCTGTTCAGGGCAAGTCTCTGGCCATTACAATTGCTAAACTTGTCTTTACAACCTATGTGCACCATGTATGGCTTGAGAGGAACCATTGGAAATTCCAGAATCTTAATAGCCCTCCTGGAGTGGTTGCTCACAAAATTTCAAATGAAGTAAGATGCAGGTTGCTGTCCTTATCTAAGTTCAAGGGGCCTTCTCAATTATTATCTATGTGGAATATTCATGATTAACATTCTCAGTAAGGTAAAGATAGAATCCTGTGTTAAAAGTTCGACACTGTTCATGGCGATTTGGGGCGATTTCCTCCGTTCTTGAAGCAGACGGCCATGGCTGAAGGTACAATCTCGTTTGCAGATGGGTTGGGCCTTCAAGCCCTAGAACGCCAAAATCAGCGGTCTCATGTCACAGCTAAGCCTCAAAACTTCTCAACCTCCAAGAATCCACTCGATATCGGAACAGAAGGTTCATTCACCATGTTGGACGGGCTCGGTGGCAAAGCTATCGACTCTAACGAAATGCGGAGGAAGCAGAGGACCTCAGCAGTGTTCGATCTCTGTCCTGGGGATCTTCTCCCATCGGTATCACCCTCCAATCCAGCTAAAAACCCTAGCTCATCACGCAAGCTCCAGCAAGCTCTCCTTGAAGAAAGCTTGAAATTAGAAGTCGAGGAGCGAACTCGTCACGCTCTTGCCATTTCTATAAACCACTCATCTTCAACTAGGTCTGGAGTACACAGTCATTTGACAGGGGAAGATGGGTCTGAACCAGGTCACAAGCCCCAACAGATGCCTCAAAAGGGGGTTAAGAGTTCGAATTCCGAAGCTCGAATGCTTGAGATCGTGGGTCATCTGGAGGACGAACTCAACACTTCGGAAGACCCATTTATACTAGATGTAGTTACAGCCAAACTTCAGAGCATCCAGCAGTCATGGAGACAAGCTGAAAAACAAGCTCCTCCTTATCAGTTCGGTGGCCATCAAAATCAGGTACAAGTTTCCGCTTCTCATCAAACAGCTTTGGAACCTGTTACGGATCCTTCAAATAGATTTCCTACTCATAAGCCAGCTACTGGGATTCTCCCCAACCCTAACAAACCCCATACCAACCGTCATCAGAACCCTACCCGTCCCCAAGGTAACTCAAAGAACTGGGCTTCCCTCTTCGCAGCCCAAGGGCCTTCTAAAAGTATGAAGTTGGAGCACTACCCTCAACTTCAAAAAGGCAAGAGTGCTGTGGTGGAGTTAGATGAAATGGACATTGATGAATGCAGTTGGAATCACTGCCTAATAGGGCATTTTCTTGATGGGAAGATGGAATTTCCTTTACTTAAGGCTACAGCCCGGACAGTGTGGAAGGACGATCTCTTATCAGTTAAAGAACTTGGCTCGAGATTCTTATTCGAGTTCAAGGATGAGGCCGCTAAGTTGAAAGCTTTAGAGGATGGCCCCCATTTCTTTTCTAGAAGATTTCTTGTATTGCAAAATTGGAAACGTATGATGCTCCCAACCAAGGACCAACCTTCTAAAATTCCAGCTTGGATCAAGATGTTGAAGCTTCCACTTGAGTTTTGGACAGCTGAGTGCTTTAGCAAGATTGCTAGTACCATTGGCAAACCTCTCCACGTGGATCAAGCTACAGCAAAAAAACTTCGGCTGGATTATGCTCGTATATGTGTGGAAATTGATGCTGGAACCGACTTGCCAGACGACATTCAAATAACCATCAATGGTGAAGCAGTTGTAGTAGCTTTACAATATCAATGGCTACCCCCAATTTGTACAGATTGCAAAGTGTTTGGGCATCCTAAAGGATCGTGTATTAAACAATCGGGTACTAAAGTCTCAGGCCAAAAGGATACCTGGCAAGTGGTTAGTAAAGGTAAGGGTAAAAGGGATTCCATCTCAGCTGATGTGGTTTCGGGTCAAGCCTCTTCCTCACAATCTGCAATTGAAGACTCTAATGGCAATCCAAGTGTATTAGCTGATCTCCCTAATTCTGGTGAGTTGCAGCCAATTACACCCTCTGAAGCTGTGGCGTCTGAGGATAATGGAAATGTGGTCAAGGGTCCTGTGGTTCATACGCCTTCCATCCTTGACAAAGGGGGACAAAGAGCAGCTTGTGAACAATCTTTTCAAGGTCAAGTAAATGCTACAACAGGTAGTGATTCTGAGGTTGAACTGTTGGAAGTTCTGGAAAGAGTGGTCAGTAGCAATCCGGTGTCAGAGAATATGGTACTTTTAGAGCCTCCAGCCTCTCTGGAAGTGGGTTCCGGTGATACTCCACATGGAATCCTAGGTCTTCATCCATGGAAGTGGAAGGTGTCATTGTTCAAGCTGGGATCAAGCCACCTGAACCTCCTGATCTGTTAGGTCCAAAGGCCAAAGGGACTGATGCTAAGCCAGTTCCCTCTACTGGCCTTGTTAATGTCAATGCTCTCTCCAAGTCTGCCCAGAAACGATTGAGGAAGCTAGCTAAGGAACAGTCACTTAGTTCCTTGAGCAGTGGAGGGACTTAATGCTTTTGTATCCTTTTTGGTAAGGCAGTCTACTTATTTTCATTTTCTGCCGTTACATATCTATTTCTGCATTAATTACTGGTTGTATGTCTTTGCAAGCTCTCAATCTAGGTTTTTGGAATATCCGTGGTCTGAATGACCCCATTAAGCAGAAAGAAGTTAAAACTTTTGTCATCTCTAATAAACTTAGCCTAGTTGGCTTTCTTGAGCATAAAATTAGGGCTGTTTGGGCAGACAGAATAACTAAATACATCTGTCCTGATTGGAGTTTTGTGAATAATTACCCCCAGGCGGCTTTAGGGAGGATTTTTGTGGGTTGGGATCCAGGAGTACTCTCTCTTACTGTGCTAAGTCAGTCTGATCAATTCATTCATTGTGAGGTCCAACCCAGGGATGGGAGTGCACTCTTTTTGGTCACTATGGTGTATGGGGCTAGCTCTATTTTGGAGCGGAGGTCTCTTTGGCATTGTCTTAGTCAGTTCAGGACCTCTTTACCTTTTTTTTTTTTTTTTTTTTTTTTTTTTTTTTTTTTTTTTGGGTAAATCAGCTTGAAATAAAAAAAAAAGGCTAAGCGAATATACAGCCTACAAGGGGCATACCCCAGGAGGAAAGAAAAGAAAAACAAAAGTAAAGAAAATTATCTAAGCCAAGTGGCTACATGAGATAACTACCATGCGGTGTTTCCAATCCATCTAGAAGAGGGAAGAAAAACAACGCCAAAGCAAGGCATTACAAAACTTATAATATGAGCTAGGAAGCTGCCATGGCAAAACAGGACCAGTAGCAGCAGCAGCCTGATCTTGAGATGGACAGGTTAATAATGAAGGTGCAGAACAGATCAGAAAGGAGCATAACAGAACTCCACAACTGATCTTGAGATACCCCAACTTATACAGAGGATACAGGACTGCACTCAATTCAGAATTCAGAATTCCACATT
The DNA here is from genome assembly GCA_020567845.1 of Rhododendron henanense subsp. lingbaoense. Lineage (NCBI taxonomy): Eukaryota > Viridiplantae > Streptophyta > Magnoliopsida > Ericales > Ericaceae > Rhododendron > Rhododendron henanense. Next base: position 21,863,738 of record CM036312.1, read on the forward strand.
TCTAACAGCAGCAGGCACTAACCACTATACAAATGAACCAAAACAGAGGTCTGCACATAATAAGCATCCCCAAACTGAACCAACAGTAAAATGATGACCATCAGTCTTTAATGGCCATTGCAGCAACCAGATGCAGGAATGCAGTAATGCACTAAACACCAAGCAAATCAGAACCAGATGCAGGTGCCACACCAGATGACCATTCCAAAGTTATCAGGAATGCAGTAATGACCATTCCAAAGTTCTGATGCACCCACACCAGATGCCAATGATCTTCTGATGCTCCCCATTCAACATGAGGACTTCTGAACCTCGGCTTCCAAAGTTCTGAACAAAGAGCATGAGTTGCACCTGCTAAGGATCAGAACCACAGGCAGTAATAAAATGACAGCAACAAAATGATTCAGCTTTAACAAGAGCTGCAGATGAGCAGTCAGCGTACTACAACCAACTAACTACTGAACCACCAAATCAGCTCTCACAATGCACAAAGCAGCTCTACCATATCATAGCAGAAAAGCAGAGGACGTCCCCCTCTGCGAAGGGAGATCCCAATGACAGCCCCTATTGGTTAGGCGAATAAAAGACAGCCCTTACAGAAGCAAATACAAAAAGCTGCTATACATAATAGAACAGAACAGCAGCAATACAGAATAGAAAGTGGTACAGAATAGTAGCAGGTTGCTACAACAGAACATGTCAGCAGCAGGTTTCATGCTGCACACTAAATCAGATTACAAAATAGAATTGGAACCAAGAGTTGCACACTAGCAGATCAGCAGGTTCATTTGGTCCTAACCACCAACTCCCTCGGAACCTCACTCCTCCCTCTCAAAACTTTCAACCACCCAGCTCCCTCCACTAACCTCACAAAAAAACCCCCACTAGGGCCCAAGCCCACAACTCACTAGATTAACACACGATATAGAGGGTACACACGTCAACTTGTAACGAAAAGATTAAGGTATATACCTGCTAGTATAGAAGTAATAGCAGAATAAACCCATTGAGGTACTTGAGATGTTGCTGTACAGAAGCAGCCAGCACAGTGAACCCCAACCTTAAAGGGAGCTCAATGTGGAGTTAGAACCCCAACCTCGTGGAATGGAATGAAATCAAATAGGGTCGAGGGGCCAAGCTTTGAAATACTTGCTCCATAGCAGCAAAGCATGCTTCAGAACTGCTATCACAGAACTGCTAGCCACAGGAGGAGGCAGCTGCCACAGCTGCCACAGTAGCTTAGTGAGGCTCAGACATGCAGAAGCAGAACTTCTGAACAACTAAAGCTTCCAAATCAGAACTGCAGCATGGACACAACAAAGAGGCATGGACACAACAAAGAGCAAACTGAACTTCTGAACTTCTGAAGTTTCCAAATCAGGTGCCAATCAAATACTATACTAAACAGAGGACATCCCCCTCTGTGAAGGGAGATCCCATCGACAGCCCCTAGTATTCCACACAGTAACTGATATGAATAAGCTTAAACAGTATTCCACACATGTACAATCCAATCTGCTTGAGAGATCGGCAAATTAGAAAGTGATAAAATCCTAGCTCTTACCATCATGGAAATTTTGTGAACAACTACCTCTCGGGAACAGGATTGATTTTGGAACTTCCTCAAATTCCTTTCAATCCAAATATGGTAAACAGTTACAGTAAAGGCCAATCGAGTTATCACACTTTTAAGGGATTTACCCTTAACACCTGACAACAAGGACACCCAGCCTGCCCAAGGTCTAGCAGGCCAAGAGACACGGAGTTTAGCCTGAATGGAATTCCACACCAGATTGGTAAATGGACAATTAAAGAAAAGATGGTCGTGGCTTTCACTCCCCGGACACAAACCACACTGAGGGGAGACGTTAAGACCAAATGACACAAGTCTATCTGTGGTGGATAGCCTGCTTTGAATGGCAAGCCATGTGAGAAAGCTACATTTTGGGATGTGAGCCGAGAACCAAACTACCTTATGCCACAAAACCCTAGGAAAGGGGGTTCTCAACTTGTCCCATAAGGATGCAACAGTGAACTGACCATTGGAATTAAGAGTCCACCTTGTTTGATCAGCCCCATTCAACCTAGCTAGAACAAGGGGAGGTAGAGTGCTTCTCACCTCATTTAGATCAAAAGTTTGAGTAATGGGAAACACCCAATTTGAGTTATTAATAATGTGAGACACGAATGCATCCTGTGGAATACCAGCATCATATGCAATTCGGGGACCAAATCTATCCATTAAAGGACCGAGGGGGTGCCAGTTGTCATGCCACAAGTACGTGGAATTCCCATTCCCAAGTATATTAAGCACATATGGTTTAACCAAAAGTCTGAGATTCAGAAGTTTCCTCCAAACCCATGTACAGTCACTAGGTATTTTCAAGGTCCAAAAACTCCTACCTTTTAACAAGTACGACTTGACCCATTGACACCACATGGACTGCTCACCCCCAGAGATGAGAAACCAGATATGTTTTGCAATAGCTGCTTTGTTCCAAACTTGCAACGATTTGAAACCAAGACCCCCTTCCTCTTTAGGCGAACACAGATGCTCCCACGAAACTTTAGCCCCAGTTTTTTTAAGGTCGGGTCCAGACCACAAGAAGGCCCTAAGAATTGACTCAACCTCCTTGATTACCTTTTTGGGAAGGATAAACAGGGAGGACCAATACGTTTGAATGGAAAAGAGAACATTCTTAATTAACTGAACCCTACCAGCATAGGTTAGGTCTCTATTAGTCCAAGTCTTAGTCCTGGCAGTGATGCTCTCCACCAACCGTTGGCAATCAGAGGCCTTGAGTTTAGTAGAAAGGAGGGGCACACCAAGATATTTGACAGGAAGTGTGCCCTCCTGAAATCCTAAGACATCCAGAATAGCCAATCTAGTGGTGCTGTTGACTCCAGAGAAATAGATGCTACTTTTCTCCGGGCTAGGAGAGAGACCAGACAAGGATTGGAACTCCGTGAGGGCTTCCTGAATGAGGAAGATTGATGACAACTCACCCTTACAAAAAATCATGAGGTCATCGGCAAAGCAGAGATTGATGATCTTAGTATTCCGGCATCTCCAGTGGAAGTGAAAACCAGGAAGCATGGATTTCTCTCTAAGTAAGCAGGTGAGAACCTCCATTACAATGACGAAGAGATATGAGGACAGAGGGTCACCTTGCCTTAGACCTTTTTGTCCTATGATATAACCAGTGTTTTCCCCATTCAAGCATAAAGTGTAGTTAGCAGTGGTAACACAAGCTTGAAGCCATTTGATCATTATAGGATGGAAATTCATGGAGGACAAAATATCCCAAAGAAAATCCCATCTTACATTATCATAAGCTTTCCTTATGTCTACCTTAAGGGCACATCTTGGGGTTGATGAGGATTTATGATAACCTCTCATTAGTTCTTGGGTGAGGAAGATATTGTCAGCGAACCTCCTCCCTTTAACAAACCCCGATTGAACAGGGTCAATTAGAACAGGGAGGACATGCTGCAATCTTTTAGAAAGAATTTTAGCTATGCATTTGTATATGGTATTACAGCATGAGATTGGCCTAAAATCCCCAACCTTGGATGGGTTAGGGACCTTAGGAACAAGAGCCACCACAGAAGAGTTGGCTTTCCTGAGCAGCTTCCCAGACCTAAAAAAGGTCTTGACAGCTGCAGTGACCTCATGGCCAATGATAGGCCAAGCTTTCCTAAAAAACCCAGCATTGTAGCCATCCGGACCAGGGGCTTTGCTGGGGATGAGGGACCAAAATGTGTCCTTAATTTCTAGGTCTGTGATCTCAGCAATCATTGCCAACTTTTGATTATCAGAAAGTTTTCTATTGACAAGTTGCTGAATTCTGCTATGCCCATTGTAAGAACCAGGATGGGCAGTACCGAGCAGCTCTGTGTAAAAGTTAACAAAACTTGACTTAATTACCCCAAAGTCATGGGAGAGAGTCCCATCCTCTAAGACCAAACTGGTTAACTTACTTCTATTTCTCCTGTTGGTCACAGATTTGAAGAAATAAGAAGTACATTGGTCACCCAACTTCAACCATTGAACCCTAGATTTTTGCTTAGCCAAACTTTCCTCGGCTCTAAGCATTGTGAGAAGTTGATTGTAAACCACTCTCTCCTGACTAATCAGAGAAGGATCAGGGTTATGAGAACTCAAAGCATGCTGCAAATTATGTAGGAGTTGTCTAGTGTCAACAACCCTAGCAGAGACATCACTAAAATCTCTAGCATTCAACAACTTAAACTCACTTTGCAACATCTTGAGCTTCTCACATACTATGAACATAGGATTCCCAATAACTACTCTTCGCCAAACCTTTTGAACCACATCAAAAAACTGTGGGTGATCAGCAAGGAAGTCAAAGAATTTAAAAGGTTTGCTGGAATTCCTAAGCCCAGGAAGGATGGTTGTAATGGCCGGGGAATGATCAGATATCCCAGGAGTGGGAAAATGAGCAGAGGAACAACTGAAGGTCCTCATCCAATGCTCATTAACTAACACACGATCCAGCTTTGTACTGACAAAATGAGTGGGGTCCTGTTTGTTGGCCCAAGTGAAGAAGCAGCCAGAGTACCTAAGATCATCCAGTTGTAATGAATACAAGCAATTATTAAACTCATCCATATAAGGAGGCCAAGAAACAGTGCCCCCCACCTTTTCTCTGGGGAATCTAATGGCATTGAAATCGCCTAGAACTATCCAAGGGGATGAAGAACCTAGATGATGAAGGCTAGACCAAAGAGCTTGCCTATTTAAATAATTATTCTCACCATATACAAAGGTTGCAAGGAAGGATGGGTCTCCACATTTAGGATGCACTTCACAATGGATAAACTGGTCAGACTGATCAATAACTTGGATTTGGAGAACATTTGGGTCCCAACACACAAAAATCCTACCCAATGAGGCATGAGGATAGTTGTTCACAAAATTCCAATGAGGGCAAACAAATTTCATCACCCTAGCAGCCTTATCTTCCTTTATTTTATGCTCTAATAAACCCAAAAGTGAGAGCTTGTTATTATTCACAAAACATTTAACCTCTTTTTGTTTAATTGGGTCATTAAGACCCCTAATGTTCCAAAATCCAATATTAAGAGGTTGTTGAGCCATAAAATAACCTTAAAGCAGACTGGAAAATGTAAATGGCAGAATATGAAAGAATTAAGATACTGCCCTGACAAAAGGAAAGGGATGCAGGTGAGTTAGGTCCTGCCCCTGGAACGAGAACTTCGAGATTGTTCCCGTGCAAGCTTTTTCAATCTTTTTTGAGCTGTGCGGGAAAGAACCTTGTGGAATTTCCCTTGGAGATCATCGTTTGAGACTTCGGCCTTTACCTCTGAGCCTTGGGGATCCGGCGGCTTGGGTCAAATTTCATGACTTACCTTTTGAATTGTGGAATCAAGAGTGTTTAAGTCGGGTGGCTAGTACAATAGGGCGTCCCTTGCATGTGGACCAGGCTACTGCTAAGACCGCCAAACAGCATGGCTTATTGCATACCAAGTCCACTTCAGCTAGAATCTGTATTGAAGTCAGTGCTGAGCTTGACCTCCCTGATGAGGTTGCAATCACTGTTGAAGGGGAGACTGTGTTGGTTCCTGTTGAGTATCAAGTCCTCCCCCCAACTTGTAAACATTGCCTTGTATTTGGTCACTCAACAGACCGCTGCACTAAAGGAGCTTCTTCCTTTCTGAAATCTGCCATCCAAGTTGAGGGTCATGCAGGTAATGGCAAGCAGATTGCAGCTTTGGAAAAAGAATCAAATGAACCCATTCAAGCACCACTGGTCTCCTCCAAAGCTAGATCTCTGCCTAAGCAGCCACCCACTAACAATTCAGTTGTTGTTGATTCAGTTCATACAGTGAGTGAGACTGATTCTGAAGGGGAATTGTTGGGAGTTCTGGAAAGTATAGTCAGTAGCACACTTGAAGCTGGTAAGCAAGCTCAGTCTGAACCTTCAACGTCTGGAGTTCTTGGGTCTGACATGGCTAGGGGATTTTAATGCTAGGGGATTTTACCTTGGGTGGTCCTAGGGGATTTTAATGCTATTAGACACCCTAGGGAGAAGGTTGGGGGTAATTCTCAGTGGTCTCCACACTTGGATGACATAAATCATTGTTTGTTTGCCTCTGAACTTGATGATCTTAGATTCACAGGGTGCTTATTCACTTGGTCAAATAAACAGGACCCTCCTCATTTTGTGACCTCTAAAATTGATAGAGTGGTTGTGAATGAGCCATGGATGAAAGCATTTACCCAATCCTCCGCTCATTTTTTAGTCCCCGGAATCTCAGACCATTCTCCTACTGTGGTATGGGTGCAGCCCAATCCAAGGAAATCAATTAAGCCTTTCAGGTTTTTTGACTTCCTCGCTGATCATCCACAGTTTCTCACAATTGTCCGTGGGGTATGGAGGTCAATCATAATTGGTAACCCTATGTTTTGTGTGTGTGAAAAACTTAAACGTTTGCAAAATGAGCTGAAGCAACTTAATAAAGCTGAATTCAGTGGCATCTCTGATAGGGTGTGTGCCATCAAACAGGAGTTAGAAAACATTCAAGCTACCTTAGGGTCTCATCCTAACAATGGTTCTGCCATAGCTTATGAGAGAGTGGTACACAGGCAATATATCACTATGCTTAGAGCTGAAGAAAGTCTAGCCAAGCAAAAGTCGCGTATACAATGGTTGAAACTTGGCGATCAGTGCACTTCCTATTTCTTTAAGACTGTAAGTAATAGGAGGAATAGAAGCAAAATAACAAGTTTAGTGCTTGGAGACAGCTCTATCACTCATGATCCTCAGGTTATTAAGGAGGAGTTTGTTAACTTTTACACAACTCTATTTGGTACTCCTCACCCCACTCCTCATCTGGGTTCAAATAGAGTTGAGCAATTAATTAGAAATAAGCTTAGTCTTGAACAAAGTCATCGGATGGTCTCTCCTGTTACCGATTTGGAGATCAAAGAAACCTTTTGGTCTCTTAATCCCTCCAAGGCCCCAGGCCCTGATGGGTACAATGCAGGGTTTTTTAGGAAAGCTTGGCCTGTCATTGGGAATGAAGTCACCTCGGCTGTCCAGAATTTCTTCAGGTCTGGTCAATTACTCATCAAAGCTAACTCTACCATTGTAGCTCTTGTTCCTAAGATGCAAAACCCTTCCAAGGTGGGTGATTTTAGGCCCATATCATGTTGCAATACCATCTACAAATGCATCTCTAGGATTTTGGCTAGGAGACTGCAATCTGTTCTTCCTCTTCTCATTGATCCTGTCCAATCAGGCTTTGTGAAGGGTCGGAGAATAGCCGATAACATATTCCTCACTCAGGAACTCATGAGAGGTTATCACAAGTCATCACCTTCTCCTAGGTGCGCCATGAAAGTGGACATAATGAAAGCTTACGATCATGTTAGATGGGAATTTCTTTGGGATGTTCTTTCTGCTATGAACTTTCATCCTACCATGATCAAGTGGCTCAGAGCATGTGTAACCACTGCTAACTACTCTCTTTGTATCAATGGAGAAGTTACAGGCTACATTAAAGGTAGGAAGGGTCTGAGGCAGGGGGATCCTCTATCCTCTTATCTCTTTGTTATTGTCATGGAAGTTTTTACGGCTTTGCTTAGGGAGAAATCTCATCTCCCGGATTTCCACTTCCATTGGAGATGTAAAGATAATCAATTGATTAATCTTTGCTTTGCCGATGATCTAATGATATTTTGTAAAGGGGAGCTTCCATCGATCAAACACATCCGGAATGCATTGACTGAGTTTGAGTCTCTTTCTGGTCTCTCCCCTAGTCCTGGTAAGAGTAGCATATTCTTTTCAGGGGTTAGTGTGAGGGTTAAGGAAACTATCTTGCAAGAGCTTGGATTCCAGGAGGGGTCCCTCCCTGTGAGATACCTGGGGGTCCCATTATTATCTACCAAACTCAAGGCTGTTGATTGTCAGAGGTTGGTAGATAGTATTACTGCCAAAACTAAATGTTGGACTAATAGGGATCTTACTTTTGCTGGGAGAATGCAACTTATAAAAAACATTTTGTTCTCAATGCAAACATTTTGGTCCTCCCTATTTATTTTACCAAAAAAGGTCGTTAAGGAAGTTGAGTCCATCCTTAGAGCCTTCTTGTGGTCCGGCCCTGATCTTAAAAAGACTGGGGCTAAGGTTGCTTGGGAGCATCTTTGTGCTCCCAAGGATGAGGGCGGTCTTGGTTTCAAATCTCTGGCAATTTGGAATAAGGCGGCGGTTGCTAAACATATTTGGTTCTTGATTTCAGGAGGCGAGCAATCAATGTGGTGCCAATGGGTTAAATCCTATTTATTAAAGGGTAGGAACTTTTGGAGTCTTAAAATGCCAAGTAATCCCTCCTGGGTTTGGAGGAAGTTACTTAATTTGAGGAATTTAATTCAACCATACATACTTCACATTATTGGTAATGGGGACATCACATCCCTGTGGCATGATCATTGGCATCCTTCAGGCCCTTTATTGAACAAGTTTGGCTCCAGAATTGTGTATGATTCTGGACTTCCCTTGAACGCCAAAGTGTCCCAAGTAATCCTCAACTCTACTTGGGCATTCCCGGTCACGCAAACTTGGGAGCTGAATGAAGTCAGATCTCAACTTCCCTTAGTAAGGAATGGTAGGGACCAGATTAGATGGACACTTAACCCAAATGGACAGTTTAGCATTGCCTCTCTATGGGAGGAATTGAGAGAGCCATTTCCCAAAGTAACTTGGCACAAAACAGTTTGGTTTCCTGGCCATATCCCAAAATGTAGCTTCATTACCTGGATTGCCATCCAAGGAAGACTTTCCACTGAGGATAGGCTTGTTCTTTTTGGGATTAAGCCTTCTTCTCATTGCTGCCTTTGCACTGGCAGTGAAAGCCATGACCATTTGTTCTTTAATTGTGTATTCTCCTCGAAAGTTTGGAATGCTATCCTAGCAAAAATTGATGAGAGGTGGCCCCCACAGTCATGGGCAGCCTGGATTTCTCAGTTATCCACTTTTAAAGGAAAATCTCTAAAGAGTGTTGTTGTAAGATTGATATTCACTGTTACAGTGTATCAGCTTTGGATTGAGAGGAACATGAGGAAGTTTCAATCAACTACTAGCCCCTGGGAGGCAATAGTTCACAAAATTTATAACATGGTTAAGGGTAGACTTATGTCTTTGCCCAAATTGCCCTCAGGCTCTAATGATACTAGATTTATCAGAGAATGGGGTATCACCTTGGAGTAATCATATATTGCATGATGGAAGTGCATGTGTTGTGGTGTGCTTGTGTGCATGTGTTTACTTGTTTTGAGTTGCATTTGTTTTCCAAAGCATATCTTCTCTTGGCAGGTTGTGACTGACAGGATGAGAGTATGAGATTATCTTTATTACTTCTATTTAGCAGGTAAATACCTTATACTTTGGTGAGGAGAAATGTGTGTGAATCTTCCTTATATAGTGTGAGATGTGTGCTACCTGGTTAGATGAGTGCTTGTGCTTCCTCATTTCTTTGAGAGAGGAGGGATTTTGTAGTGGGCGTTTTGTGAGGTCTAGGGAGGGAGTTGGTGGTCTCCTAGCAAATGAGTGTTTAGTAGAGGAGGTGTGTGAGCCAGCATCTGTACTAGCTTTCATATATATTGTGATGGTCTCAGATTATTGTGATGGCTGTCTGTTACTGCTATAATGATATGTCACTTGATTCTGCTGTTGCTGTACATGGCTCAGTCAGTACTACTGCTGCCTTGTTGTTGCAGCAGCTTGAGGCTTGAGTTGGTCTGCTGTCTGATAGCTGACTGGACAGCTCAAGTCCAGAACTGAGCTTGTAACCATTTGTGGTATTCTACACAGCCCCTGTGCTGTTCAGTAGTTAGTTGACTGTTGTTAGTTGCTGCTGCTGTTAGTATTGAGATGGTTGGGATTGTACAGCAGCTGCTTTTGGTTGTGTTACTGATATGCATGTTCTGAACTTTATGCCTGTTAAGGAACTAAACATTGTTCTGAACTAGCATCCCTTTTGTTTTGTTTATATGCACTGTTATCATCTGGCTTGTGTGATGGGTTGTCAGTTCAGTTTTACTGTATCCCTTCACAGAAGGGCTGAGGGGCATCCTCTGATCTGCTGCTGCTGTCCAGCTGCTGTGGTTCACTTGTGGTTGTGGTCCACTGAGCCTACTATTCCGAAGCCTACTGTTATACCTGTTCTGAATCTGGTTGATGTTCTGAACCTGATGTTCTGAACTTAATGAAATCTGTTTAGTGGTTTTTATTTTCATTTCTTAGCATTTCTAATATTAGCCTAACCAATAGGGGCTGTCATTGGGATCTCCCTTCGCAGGGGGGGATGTCCTCTGCATTTTGACTGTGTGTGAATTAGTCTAGAATGTGGAAAGGATGTTGATTCCACATCCTGTGCTGAATTAGTCCAGTATGTGAATTAGTCTAGTTTCTGTTGTTCTGCTGTGCTGATTCTTTGGCCATCAGTTATGTTGAAGTTATGTTGAAGCTATGTTGAAGCTATTCTTTGTGACTTAATCACACTACCAAATGAAGCTGTGTTGTAGCTTCTATCAGTTCTGAAGATAGGTTGAAGGCCTGCATGTTCAGTCCTGTTCTCTGTTTTCAGTTAAGGCCTGCATGCTAAGAGTGAAGTTCAAATGGTGTCAATCTGTGGTAGCAATCTGTTTTCTGTTTTCAGTTTAGTTGGTTGTATCCCAGTGATGGCTGCATTTTGAAGCTGTCAGTTCTGAAGCTAGTCAAGGGAACAAGGCAATGTTCAGTTCAGTTCAGTTCAGTTGTACAGGCATGTGTAATCAGTGGAATGTCTATGTTAAAGCCATGCTAGGCAGGCTCAGTCCTGCATTGTGTGAACAAGCAGTTGTATAGGGGAACTTCTAGATGCCTTGGACATAATTTTGTTGCTATCAATTGGCTATGTTTCCTTTCCCTCTTCTAGATGGATTGGAAACATAGCTTCTCATCAATACCTTGTAGCCATTTGGCATTATCATTTTCTTTATCTTTTTTGTTTTCTTTTCTTCTTCTCTCTTTTGTTTTCCTTTTCTTTTGTTTTCCTCCTGGGGTATGCCCCTTGTAGGCTGTATATTCGGTTAGCCCCTTTTTAATTTCAAGCTGATTTACCCAAAAAAAAACATTCTCAGTAATAAGTTAGAATGAAAATGCCCATATACTCACATGATTACACATGCAGGTTAAATCTCATGGGGTTTCCCCTTGATCTAACTTGGTCCAGAATTGTCTCAAAAGATCCTCTGCCTCAGCTGCAGCTGCATCAGTGGGTGCTCTATGTAGAGTTTCTGCTATTACTGCATAAGTGGAATATTCATGATTGAATGTGAGTGAATGGTATTGGAGCTTCAGAAGTTTGTCTGCTATTACTCCTACATACACAGGTAGTTATCTTAAACTCTGGTGGTTTCTCTGCTAGACTAAAGGTTCAGGTAGTTATCTTAGCATTCACTATGATCGGTGTTTCCCTGTGAGAGTGTGATAGAGCCTCATCCTTTCCTTGAGAGTGGAGGTAATAATTAGCGGGGGCATTATGAGAGGCTTAGTGGAGGGAGTAGGGTGGATCCGTATCCCTTAGTTTCTGAAAAAAGTTGAGAGGGAGGAGTGAGTTTTCCGAGGGAGTTGGTGGCTAGGACCACATTTCCATAGGAATTCATTATCAGTTCTGACTTGTGGCATTGCTGCTGTTCTGTTCTGATCTACTAAGGCTCAGAACAGCCCATTTCATGCCATTGTGTTGCTGCTTATACCTCCTGTTTTGGTTACTACTTGCTTTAGTGATATGAGCAGCTAGCTGATTTCCTGTATAGTATTCTGGACTGCTGCTGATCTGCTTTCTGCACTTTCGGAGCTTCAAAAGTATCACTTCAGAAGTTTGTGACAGCAGCAGTTCTGAAGTTGCATCAGAACTGCTTCAGTTTATGTTCTGTTATGGTGTTGTAATTTCTGAGCTAGATGTTGCATTTTGTTATTTCTGAAGTTGCATCAGAACTGCTTCAGTTTGTGTTCTGTTATGGTGTTTTTTTTGGGTAAATCAGCTTGAAATTAAAAAGAGGCTAACCGAATATACAGCCTACAAGGGGCATACCCCAGGAGGAAAATAAAAGAAAAGAAAAGATTGAGAAAATTGAATCTAAGCCAAATGGCTACATGGATTGGATGTGTTGTAATCTAGATGGAGACAAAACAAATTACAACAACTGATTTGTTTCCTACCCATCTACAAAAAAGGGGGGGAAACACCACCCATTCCAACAGTAGAAGCTCCTAACACAGAAGCCATCTTGGAGTTGATACCATTGAGTAACTGCTTGCAAGCATAAAAAACCAACTTGCAAGCATACCATTGTACACAGCTACTGTGAAGCTCAGCTTAGTGATAAGACTCTTAAGACTTTTCCCTTTTACATTTGACAACAATGTCACCCAGTCAGCCCACTATTGCTCCACAGCAGGAATACAGGAGGCTCAGGACATGCTCAGAACATGATAACAATAGTACTTGCTGCACTTGATAACAACTTGCTGAACTTGATACATCTAACCTTGAACATCTTGCTGCACTAGCTGCACTGTCCAACCAAAACAGTGCTGGACAGCAGCCACAATGCAGCAGCCCAGAAATGACAGCAACAGAACTGCTGCTGTTTTGATGAAGCTTCAGAACTGCTGCTACAGAACAGAATGAGACAGAATGCAGACAAGCTCCCTTAGCATGCATGTCACAAGTACCACTAGTAGTAGATAGGAGGTCCATAGCTGTTGCTAGCACTTGTCTGCTGAATTGTTGGCCATTGCACTTTGCACATTGCACTCTTGTATCTTCTGACTGCTGGAATGGAAGGTCTACCAGTTCAGTCAGATCAGACTTGTGACAGAAGTCCAGCAAAACAGAACTGACTATTCTTGAAGCCTTAGTAGCTTCCAACTTCTGAAGCTCCCAAAGAACTGTATCACAATGCAGAGGACGTCCCCCTCTGCGAAGGGAGATCCCAATGACAGCCCCTATTGGTTAGGCGAAAATTAAAAATGAAAAAAAAACCACAAACAAACTAATAGTCATAACTGATGCAGACAAAAATCTTCAAAACAGTCACAGTTAATAACACTTCTGAACTGAACATGCCAATCAATATTCAGAACTGATGTATGCCAATCAATATTCACAGTTAATAACACTTCTTGGAGTTGATACCATTCAGAACTGATGCAGAATTGCAGAACTGATGACAATAAGTATAATGATAATGATAATCCAACTGAACCTTTCAGCACCTCAGAACATCAGAACTGATGCAGGGAAACATTCCAGAGCTGATGCAGAACATTACAGACTAAAACAGAACTGATACAGAACTGAACTGATCAGCTCTGTTGACTGTTGCTTCTATTATCAGCAGTAGAATAGCAGTCCAGCATAACAGAGTATCTGACTGAACCATAATTGCAGAGGAATTCCCCCTCTGCGAAGGGAGATCCCACGACAGCCCCTATGGTTAGGCAATCCACAATACCATACCCTGTATCTCAACTTACTGCAGAACCATCAGTCATCAGTCAACTAACAACCGAACCAAATGCAGAAAATGCAGAAAATGCAACAGAAAATGCACTACATAATAAACCAATGCTCCATCACCAACTGTGCACCACAGAACCAGTCAAGTGAATGTGCAGCAGAACATGTACCATAACACCATGCAAATCAGGTTCAGAATCTGTGAAGAATCTGAACTGCTGATACCCTCCTTAGAGCACATCCTGCTATAGCTTGTCAAGTCAGGGTAGGAAAACAAGAAGAATGCTACAAATACTCACAGCAGAAACAACATAGAGTATTTAACACCAGTCATTCACAATCCATTCTGCTTGGAGTTTAGGTAAAGATAGAATCCTTGTTCTCATCATTGAAAGTATTTTATGAACAACAACTTCCCAAGAAGAGGACATGCCCTGGAACTTCCTGGCATTCCTTTCATTCCAGACGTAGTAAATAGTGACTGTAAAGGCCAATTTAGTGATAATAGCCTTTATAGATTTCCCTCTAGAATTAGAGAGAAAAGAGACCCAATGATGGAGCATAACTTTCGTAACATAACATAACAAAATACTAGACGAATTAGCAATGGAGCCACTGATACAGTATGCAGCAGCAGATCCAATACAGATCAGTTTAAAAGCATGACACACAGCCACTAAAAAAGACAATGGTGGCCACTTAACAGAAACTGAACAGAATATGTTCCATTTTTAGATATACCTTCTCTAAATGAACCACAAAACAAAAGCAATGCAGCAGCAGTAAGGCAGGCTGCTGCTATCTGAAACTCACAAGTACTCCCTAGTAACCACACACCTCTCACTCTCAAGATCAAAACCAAGAGCTGGGTATCTACTTTCTCCCTCTACTAATTCTCACATGATTCCCCCACTAATTATTACCTCCTCTCACAAGGAATGATGGGGTACTAGCACACAACTCACTGGGATATCTCACAATATAGTAGGGACACACAACTGATGTACATTCCAAGGCAGTCAAAGGGAATAAGTTAACCACCTGAATACTTAAAAGTAATAGGAGCCTGACTGCTTAACCCTTCTGAATCTTCCCTTGGACTATGACTGCTGAACTATGACAGCCTCTCCTGCCCAGAAAACCACCAGAATACCAATCACACATAACAATAGCATGCAGTTGTAAATCAATAGTAAATCAACATGTAACAATGTTCCATTCATTTACAATCCATTGTGCTTGTGATTGAGGTAACTTAGGAAGTGATAAAAGTCTATCTCTCACCATGGTGCATATCTTATGAACAACTATCTCCCAAGAGCAGCAATGATTTTGGAACTTTCTCATATTTCTCTCTATCCAGATATTGTACACTGCTACTGTGAAGCCCAGTTTAGTTGTTAGGTTTTTCAGTCTTCTACCTTTTATGTTTGAAAGCAGCGTTACCCAATCAGCCCAAGATCTGGCAGGCCACATCACATGTAGCTTGGCCTGAATTGCATTCCACACTTGCTTGGTGAAAGGGCAATTGAAGAAAAGATGATCATGGGTTTCCCTCTCCTGACAAAGGCCACATTGAGGATTATGATTTAGTCCGAATATGGCAAGTCTATCAGCAGTGGATAGTCTATTTTGAATAGCCAGCCATGCAATGAAACTGCATTTTGGAATATGGCCTGAGAACCATACAAGCTTGTGCCACAAAATTTTGGGGAAATGAGTTCTCAATTTGTCCCACAGAGAGGCAACCGTGAACTGTCCGCTAGAAGTAAGGGTCCACCTCTTTTGATCATCTTCACTCGATCTGGTCTGGACAAGTTGAGGAAGGGTATTTCTCACTTCATTAAGTTCCAAAGTTTGGGTAATGGGGAATGCCCAATTGGAGTCATGAATGATACGTGACACAAAGGCATCTTTCGGAATACCAGAGTCATATACAATTCTAGGGCCATATTTAGCCACTAAAGGGCCAAGAGGGTGCCAATTATCATACCACAAGGATGTGGAGTTCCCATTTCCCAAGATACTAAGAATATAAGGTTGCACCAGAGGTCTAAGATTCAAAATTTTCCTCCAAACCCAGGTGCAATCACTAGGAGTTTTTAAATTCCAAAAACTCCTCCCTTTTATTAAATATGATTTGACCCATTGGCACCACATAGACTGTTCACCCCCGGAGATAAGGAACCAAACATGCTTCGCAACGGCAGCCTTATTCCATACTTGCATTGATTTGAAACCAAGCCCCCCTTCCTCTCTTGGAGAGCATAAATGATCCCAAGAAACCTTAGCACCAGATTTCTTTAGATCAGGACCAGACCAAAGAAAGGCTCTAAGGATTGACTCGACTTCCTTGATTATCTTTTTAGGAATGATAAACAAGGAAGACCAATAAGTTTGAATGGAGAAAAGCACATTCTTTATTAGTTGAATCCTACCCGCATAGGTAAGATCTCTATTGGTCCAAGTCTTAGTTCTGGCGGTCATGCTTTCCACTAGACGCTGACAATCAGAAGCCTTGAGTTTGGTTGAGAGGAGGGGCACACCCAGATACTTAATAGGAAGAGTGCCCTCCTTAAATCCTAGAACATTCAGAATGCTCAATCTAATGGTATTATTAACCCTAGCAAAAAACATACTACTTTTCTCAGGGCTAGGGGATAGTCCTGATAATAATTGAAACTCAGTGAGAGCATCTTGAATATGATTGATTGAGGACAGTTCACCCTTGCAGAAAATCATCAAGTCATCAGCAAAACAGAGATTGATGATCTTATTATTTCCGCATTTCCAATGAAAATGGAAATCAGGTAGTTGAGATTTTTCCCTTAGTATACAGGTTAGAATTTCCATCACCATTACAAAAAGGTATGAGGACAGAGGATCACCTTGCCTTAATCCCTTCTGTCCAATGATATAACCCGTGGCTTCCCCATTGATACTAAGAGAGTAGTTAGCAGTGGTAACACAAGCTTGAAGCCATTTGATCATTGTTGGATGGAAATTCATAGCGGATAGAATATCCCAAATAAAGGGGATGCCAATTGTCAAACCACAAAGAGGTTTTTTTTTTTTTTTGGGTAATTTAGCTTGAAATTAAAAAAGGTTAACCGAATGTACAGCCTACAAGGGACATACCCCAGGAGAAAAAGAAAAGGAAAAAAAACAAGAATGAAAAAAGTGCGATAACCCATGCACAACCCGCATGGAGAGTGTGGTAAAGTAAATAAGATAATAGAATTGCCATATGTGTTGAGATCATACCCCGGTTGCACTATCCATCTAAGCGGAAGGATAGTACAACGGGGTATGATATGTAGTGATACGAGTATAAATAACATGAAAGCGAACCACTGCTTGACACAACCCGTCAGGCTAGGAAAAAAAATAAATAGTCTCGATCAGAAATGACCAAATGATAACCTTTACTGAATAATAGCAGCTAATCAGGGGGGTTGAGAGCTTCTCTCTCTACTTTCTAAAGAGAGAATGCACTCCCCTTCAAACCCTAACCAATTTTCCACGATTTAAAGGTATTTTTAGCTCTAATCGGTTACAACTTTCCTATTCACGGGTGGATTTGAGCTCCATTCGGACCTCTTCTTCTACTGTGCCAGCATCATCATCAATCATCCCTCGTACGTGGAATCTCTCACCAACGAGCTCACAAAGGCCAGAGGTAATCTATTAGTTATCTCTGCTCCCATTCTTGGATCACCATCAGGAGTTCTAGAAAATACAACAGCTTCGGGGTTGATTTCTGTATGGGTTCATCGAAGAATTCTTGGAATTTATTTAAGAACCAGTTCATCGATCCAGATTTTGGAACAAATTCCAGTCGGTCGATTTGGTCCACACCATGGACTGATAAAGTGGTGTTCCATCTGGGATCCAACTTTCAGATCCTGAATCAACTTTACTCATTCTCTTGAACAGATTGGAGTGGTTTTCAAGGGTCTGACTAGGTTTTCTCGGCTGGGTTCTCGGCTAGGTTTTCTCGAATGGCTCCAGAAATCCAAAATCAAGCAACGGAATTACAAAGCTGGGCATACATCTCATCTTCACGGAGAGGACCCAGAGCTGCTAGCTCGTGAGTCCTTTTACAGCAACGAAATTACTGATCTCAGCTACGACGTAGTTAGCAGTTATCGCTCGCTGTGCACGGCGGAGGGGCAGCTGCTCGTCAGAAATGGTGGTGTTCGGTTCGGATCAGCTCTCTTTTCGGCAACGGCGGCATCAGAGCTGGGCATCACCGACAGTGAATTTGGGTTTGCCGGCCGTGGTGGTCCAAAATACACAAAATACATCAGTGGTTAGCTTCATCAGTGATTGTCACTGTCTGAATGGGGCAGCCGCCGTTCATTGTGGATAATCCGGGCTCGGTTCTCGCCGGATTGAGAACCTCATTGACAGGTATAATTCCATAGACATTTAGATTCAGATTGAGAACCTCGATGGGCAGTCAACTGTTGGACTGAGATCGGGTTAATCGTTTGGATTTATTTCGTTAATCGTTTCGTCGGTTTTGGGTAACTACAGTAGTGTGGTTTTCAAACAAAAAAAGATCAATCGGTGCTGTTTGGTCCTAGCCCAGTTTAGTTACTGGGCACTCAAGCCTTTGAGGGCTCATTGCTGTGCACTTTATCGCGCTGCATCTTCACAACCCAAGAACGTTTGTTTCTATGAGCCCGTATGTTCCTTAGCGTGACATGTGCGTGATTGAGTCAGTTCTTATTAGTTAAGTGGTTTTTCACTGAATGAGCGGAGCAGATTTTAGTCCCCTGCAGTGTTGTGTGGCCTCGAAATGTGCCAGTTCTTTACTGGTGGCAGATTAGAGGCTCCTTTGCTGTCTCTCTTGTGGTGGGCGGTGAGTCTTTGGTGATCGATTGAGGTTGTGTAGATTGTGTGGATTAGGCTTTCGAGCGGGTTTTGGGGGGGCCCGTGTTTGGATGCATTTATCTTCGTCTGCCTCCTCAGGCTAGTGGTCCTCTGTACTAGTTGTTTCTCTGAGGGAGAGTGCCGCGTTGAGGTCTTTTATGGGTTAGTAGGAGTTTTTTAATCTTGGCCTGCTTATCCCATCTCTGGAGATTAGTAGTGTTTGGTCTTGGCTGGGGCGGGTTGTTTTGGTGAGGCTTGGAATTCGGATGAGGGAGTATTAGACTGGTTGGAGTGGGCATGGTGTGCAGGGTTGGGTCCCCTGTCAGATGCCAGCATCTCTGGTTGAGCCTCTTCTTGGTGCCTTGTTCCGCTGTAGTAGCTGATCAGCTTTCCTTTGCCGAATTGCCATGTTGCTGCTAGTTCTCAGTGATGGTCTATCACATGGTCGTTTCTGATCGTGACTCTTTATTTCATTTCCTAACTTGGCGGGATGTGCCAAGTAATAGTTAGGGTTCATGTAATCATTGCTACTCGTTTCACTGCATAGGTTTCACTCGCTGTACTATCTTTCCTCATAGAAGGATAGTGCAACGGGGGTGAGATTCCAAAACATATGGAAATTTTTTTTATTCCGCTTACTCTACCTTACTCTCCATGCGGGTTGTGCATGGGTTACTGCAATTTTTTCAGTCTTCTTTTTTTCTTTTTCTTTTCCTCCTGGGGTATGCCCCTTGTAGGCTGTACATTCGGTTAACCTTTTTTAATTCCAAGCTAATTTACCCAAAAAAGAAGAAGAATAATAGCAGCAACAAAGCATCTCGGCATCGGGGGGTTGAACAGCAACAACAGAGGAACTAGGCACCAATAGGCTCGAACCGGAGATGACGACATCCGACAGGGGGCCCAACCTTGCACACCACGCCCATTCCATCCAGTCTAAAACACTCTCATCCAAAGTTCAAAGATCGCCAAAAACAACCCGCCCTCATCCAAAACCCAAAGCCACTAGTCTCCAGAGAAGGAATAAACAGACCAAGATTCCAATACTCCAACCTAGCACAGAATATAAGCATAGCACCCACTTCTAAGGAACAGATATTGCAGAGGACCGGGCTCCGAGGAGAGGCTCGAACCGGAGATGCGACATCCGACAAGGCTACCTCCCCAAGTACCTTGTACACCATGCCCATTCCAACCGGTCTAAAACTCTCTCGACCTAGTACACAAGGCTCACTCTAACCTAAAAGCGGAACAATACAAGGGCCTCAAAAAAGTCCACCATTAACAGAGTATTACCATCGAATCATCTGGCAACACAAATGAGGCACACAAAACTGCAGAAAGAACCATCCTTTTCAACCAGTGCATTACCACCAATCTAATAAGAACTATCACAGTCACAGTCAAACTACGCTATAACAAATGGCCCAGAGGAGCAAGGAAACTTGGATTATAAACAGACCCAGCATAGATGCTACAGCCATAGCCCCGAGATTGGGCATCCCAACAGTACCAGCCCGAACCCAGGCTTAACAAAATCTAACAGATGAACCCAAACTCAGTCCAAACAGTGACTGCCCATTGGGTTTCTCAATGTACTGCAGTTTTGTGAGTACCGGCGACCACCATCCTCCCTAAAGGAGGAATCTGATCATCCAGCTCGTGAGTAATTTTGAACACAAAAGGTCAATTAATAATGGCGATCCAACAACCAGATCTGCTAAAGCATTACCAGCAATTAAATCGATTACAGAACTTGATTTTAAACAACAATCCAACCTGAATTGAAACAGAAAAGCCCCTCCTCAGGCGAGATAGGATGGTCCGGCGGGTGGTCCAGCGTCTACCTTAGTCGCCCAGAATCAGACCCAGATCTGTGACTGCCCACCACCAGTTGGGCAACCCAGATCGACGGCCGCCTATCGGACCCAACGAGTTCTTTGGTGGCTGGAATTGACTCCGGCAGCGGTTGAAAGGACCCACGGTTGTGGAATCGAACAAGCCACCACACCGACGAGCTACAATCATACCTATTGTGGAAACCCAAACGATAACCCAGTCGAGAACCAGTAGATAGCCAGTTCAGTCGATACCCCAGTCGAGCTAAAAATTTGGGTTTCTAGGAAACCCAGTAGATAACCAGTTCAGCCGGCAGCCATGGATACGCGAAGCACTCCGGTGCTGGTTTTGAGAGCATCCAGCCGAGATGTAAGTTGATTCAAGAGAGAATCCTTTTGACCACCGATTAGAGTTTGAACCTTCAAAATCGGTTCTTCTTCGAACTAGTTCATCCAGTCGAAGGGTGGAATGAATTAGATACACGAGTGGAATGAAGTAGGTACACAGATTCAATCAAGAATCCGTATGAACCACCTGAAATCGGTGGGTTTTGGTTCAAAAAATCTGATTTTTTTGGTAAAGGGGAGTGCATTCTCTCTCTAGCCTAGAGAGAGAAGCTCTCAACCCTCTGTAAACCACAAAGAGGTTAGTTGACCATCCCCAATATTGTACTTAATGTGAGGCTGAACAAGTGGTCTAAGGTGGCTTGGATGAGGGAGTAGTAGGCCGGAAGGATTGGGCGTGGTGAGCAGGGTACTTGGCAGGGTAGCCCTGTCGGATGCCGTCAACTCTGGTTCGAGCCTCTTGATGCCTTGTTCCTCTGTAGTAGCCGTTCGGCTTGCTTTGAAGCCATATTACTCGGTAGCTGTTCTCCTCAGTGTTGGTTATCAAGTGGTCATCTCTGGCCGTGACTATTTACTTTATTTCCTAGCCTGGCGGGTTGTGCCGGGTAGTAGTTCTATTTCATTTATCTCAGTACACATGGCATTTTGCTATGTATTTACTTTATCTTACTCTCCATGCGGGTTGTGCATGGTTTACCGCACTTTTGTCATTCTTGTTTTTTTCCTTTTTCTTTTCCTCCTGGGGTATGCCCCTTGTAGGCTGTACATTCGCTTAACCTTTTTTAATTTCAAGCTAAATTACCCAAAAAAAAAAAAAAAAGTAGTCTAAGGTTAAGTATTTTCCTCCAAACCCAGGAGGGGTCATTTGGAATTTTAACACTCCAAAAACTTTTTTTTTGGGTAATTCAGCTTGAAATAAAAAAGGGGCTAACCGAATATACAGCCTACAAGGGGCATACCTCAGGAGGAAAGAAAAGAAAACGAAAACAAAAGGAAAGCCTATGCCAAACGGCTACATAGGACTAGAGGTAAACAGAGCATCTGTTTCCTATCCATCTAACAGAGAGGGATACAAAACAAATGGCAAAATGGTTACAACTGAACCACTATACATGATACTGAAATAACTGAACATACTGAATACTAAACTTGAATTTAACTTGAATCCACTCAACAGGTGTATCAGAGGATCCATTGTGGGGTTCTGATTTATGCTCCTTGTCTGATCTGTTCTGAACCTTACTGTGCTGCTGCTGCTGCATGTTCTGAACCTTGCTAAGCTGCAGCTGCATGTTCTGAACGTTACTAAGCTGCTGCTGCATGTTCTGCTCAATACACCACATGACTTGCAGTCATAGCTTTGCTGCCACATGACAACTACAGCAGTGATAAAACTTGGGGACACAACCAGCTGCTTCTGACTTGGGGACACAACCCTTTGTGCCATAGTAGCAGTCAGGTGCAGTAATCATATCACAACTAGGGACAATCCTTCAACAAAAGGTAACTCCAAGCAAAACAGAACAGCATGGATTCTGCTTCTATCACAAAACAATATAATATGCAGAGGACGTCCCCCTCTGCGAAGGGAGATCCCAATGACAGCCCCTATTGGTTAGGCGAATATTAGAAATGAACAACCACTAAATACACTTCATACAAGCATTCAATGGGCATACTGAATACTAAACTATACATGATGAAAAGGTAACAGGTAAAAAGGTATCCATGGCAATCAGCATCATGCACCCTTGTGCATCACAACTTCTGAACTTGAACAATACTATACAATACTGAAAACAGTCTAAACTTGAACATCAACTTCTGAACCTGCTACAACAAAACAGATGCATGGGCATGGACAATGGTCTGTCAGAAATATCTACAGGTTCAGAACAGCCCAAACAGGTTCAGAACATTGCAGAGGAATTCCCCCTCTGCGAAGGGAGATCCCACGACAGCCCCTAATTGCTAGGCAATGAAAACAGGAAGCATTTGGATAGCAGAAATAACAATTACTGAACCAAAATCACTAAACCAACAACTACCAACTAACAATTAAAACTGCATCTCAACTTACTGAACCAACAGTGATAAACTCAGAAATCAGGTGCAGCAAGGGTTAGGGTTAGTGTTGTGCATCATAACAGAATCTAAGATGGAGCAGTGCACCACAGAATCAGTCAAAAGTTCTGAAGCTGCTACTAAAGGTGCAACAGAAGATGCACCATGCAAGTCAGGCTGCTCTTGACAGTACAAATCTTAACAGTCCACACTACAGCTAGGACAGATTTGCCTACTTGCTATTCCACTCAGATACAGCAGAATTTGAATCCATGTAGCACCAACAAAGATTAAGGTAACTACCTGAATAATATAAGTAAATATAACCTGATTGCACTTGTCTATGCTCTGCTGGCTCATGTAAAGACCAGTGACCTCTGAAATTGAAATTGAAATTGAAATTGGAAATTGGTGATGGCTAAAGCATAGCCCCTGCTGCTTCATTTTTGACTATAGCCCCCTTTGAATGTGGATCCAGCCTTCTACTTGGTGCCTCTTGTTGAAGCATGTTGATCTCAATAAGATCAAGGAGGAGCATGAAGCTGTATCCCCCTTGACCAATGACCTGCAAATGTGATAGTATGTTAGTATCATAAAACCAAGGGAAGACTCATAATATGTTAGTGCTTGAAGTACACCACTAAACAATGTTCCATTGGATTTTTAGTTGTCTAGAAAGAGGACCACTAGGTAGGTTAGCCAAGGACAAAAGCCTAGACCTTATATCATTGGAGATTTTATGAGCAATTACAATGGGGGAGCAGGAAGAGTTCTGGAACTTTCTGTGGTTCCTTTCCATCCAAATATGATGAACATATATAGTGAAAGCCAGCTTTGCAATGGTGTTGGCCAAAGACTTACCTCTCAAACTAGAGAGGCAATCCACCCAAGTCTGCCAGTTCTGATGTCCTTGCATGTGGGGGACTTTGGGAGACAGGATACCCCTGACTTAGGCAGCCATAGGGCACTCAAAAAATAGATGGGCATGGTTTTCCATGTCAGGGCACAATATACATTGGGAGGTGGATTTAAGCCCAAACAGGACAAGCCTATCCTCAGTGTTTAATCTTTGAAGAAGGGCCATCCAAGTAATTAGACTACACCTCGGTATATGGCCTGGAAACCATACAACCTTATGCCATGTAACAATGGGAAAGTGAGTTCTAAGGTTGTCCCATAGGGATGAGATGGAGAACTCCCCTGACTTTGTTAGTGCCAAATGCATGTATCCTTGGTAGCTCCATTGACAGTAATTGTATGCAAACCAGTTCTTATTTCATTAAGTTCAAGGGTTTGGGTGACAGGGAAGGCCCACTGGTTGTTATGGATTATATGTTGAACAGTGGCATCCCTAACTATTCCACAATCATAGATAATTCTAGGACCAAATCTTGGGAGTAGTGGTCCTAGGGGATGCCAGTTGTCGTACCATAAAGAAGTAGACATTCCATCCCCCAACTTGTACATAATGTGTGGCTGAACAAGGGGTCTCAAGGATAGGATTTTCCTCCACACCCAGGAAGGTTCACTTGGGACCTTAACACACCAAAAGTTCCTACCTCTGAGTAAGTAGGACTTGACCCATTGACACCACATGGATTGTTCCCCGCCGGACACAAGGAACCAAATGTGCTTTGCCACTGCAGATTTGTTCCAAGTCTCCAAAGACTTGAAACCAAGACCACCTTCTTGGACAGGGGAGCAGAGATGTTCCCAGGAGACTTTAGCTCCAGAGGTTTTGAGATCAGGTCCAGTCCAGAAGAAAGCTCTCAATATGGCTTCCACTTCCTTAATGACTCTTTTAGGAAGGATAAAGAGAGAAGACCAATAGGTCTGCATGGAGAACAGAATGGACTTAATCAACTGAAGTCTCCCAGCATAGGAGAGGTATCTGTTAGTCCAGGACTTTGTTTTTGCAGTGATTTTATCTACCAAACTCTTGCAATCAGTATGCTTCAGTTTGGTGGACAGTAGGGGGACACCTAGATATCTAACAGGAATGGTACCCTCCTGAAAACCAAGAACATGCAATATTGATGCTTTGGTGGAGGAACTAACACCTGAGAAGAAAATATTGCTTTTGTTTGGACTAGGGGAGAGGCCAGATAAGGATTCAAACTCTTCCAATGATGACTGGATATGGTTTACAGAACTTAACTCACCCTTGCAAAATATCATGAGGTCATCTGCAAAACATAGGTTAACCAATTTGGTTGACCCACATTTCCAATGGAAATTAAAATCAGGCAGTAGGGTTTTCTCCTTGAGAATGCATGTGAGGACTTCCATGGCAATAACAAATAAGTATGAGGAAAGGGGGTCTCCTTGCCTCAATCCCCTTTGACCAGGGATGTACCCAATGGCTTCACCATTGAAGCTTAGGGAGTAATTGGCTGTGGTTACACAAGCCTTTAACCACCTGATCATCTGAGGGTGGAAGTTCATTGAGGCAAGGACATCCCAGAGGAAGTCCCATCTAACATTGTCATAGGCCTTCATTATATCTACTTTCATGGCACACCTAGGAGAGGATGAGTGTTTGTGGTATCCCCTCATCGACTCCTGTGTGAGGAAGATGTTATCCGCAATCCTTCTGCCCTGAACAAACCCAGACTGTGCTGGATCAATCAAGTGAGGGAGGGCTGACTTAATTCTATTGGCTAGAATCTTGGCAATACATTTGTAAAATGAGGTTGCAACATGATATTGGCCAATAATCCCCAACCTTTGAAGGATTGGGAACCTTAGGCACAAGAGCAACCAGTGTTGCATTGGCTTTCTTTAGCAGTTGGCCAGATCTAAAGAATGACTTGACAGCAGAGGTGACCTCATGACCAATCACAGGCCAAGCCTTATGAAAGAAGGTAGCATTATATCCATCAGGTCCGGGGGCTTTCTGAGGGTTAAGGGACCAGAAAATGTCCTTAACTTCTTTGTCAGTGACTCCCACTACCATATCTAGTCTCTGGGACTCTGACAGTTTCCTAGTGATGGGCTGCTGGACCCTAGATGATCCAGCATAGTTGCTTTGGTGAGGGGAACCAAGCAACTTGGTGTAGTAATGGATAAAAGAACCTTTGATCAGCTCAATATCCTGTGTGGTATTACCATCTTCCAAGACCAAGCTAGTAATCCTAGTTCTATTCCTGGAATTACTAATTGATTTGGAGAAAAAGGAAGTACATTGGTCTCCCAGTTTCAACCATTGAACTCTTGATTTTTGTCTGGCAAAGCTCTCCTCAGCTCTAGCAAGGATAAGGTACTGTTTGCATAATACCTTTTCAGCAACTTGATTTGCTGTGTCACTAGGATCTGAGGCCAGGGCATTTTGAATATCATCCAGCTGTTGTCTGGTAGAGGCAACTCTGGATGATAGATCACTGAATTCTTTGGTATTCAACTGTTTTAGATCCTTTTGTAGGATCTTCAACTTTTCACAGACACAATACATGGGATTACCTATGATCACCCTCCTCCAGACACTCTGAACAATGTTCATAAAGTTAGGATGGTCTGCCAGAAAATTAAAGAATCTAAAAGGTCTAGATTTAGGAGGGGTGATGGGGGCCAATGCCACGACTGCAGGGGAATGGTCTGATGCTCCAGGGTTTAGGAAATGAGCACTAGACCAACATAGAGTTTTGATCCAATTCTCATTGACTAGGACCCTGTCCAACTTGGTGCTAATGTGGGATACACCAACTTGTTTATTAGACCAAGTAAATTGATTTCCAGAGTATTTAAGGTCAACTAGCTCTACAGATTGGAGGCAAATATTAATATCATCCATCCAAGGAAGCCAGTGTTTATCCCCTCCCACTTTCTCAGATGGTGATCTGATGGCATTGAAGTCACCAAGAACTACCCAAGGGGATGCAAGAGCAGTTGTTTGCAGGTCACGCCAAAGTGTCTGCCTTTCAAGATGGCAATTATCCCCATATACAAATGTAGCTGCAAATGAGTAATTGCCATCACAAGATTGTACATTGCAATGTATGAATTGGTTTGATTGGGAAACAAGTTGGACATTAAAGTAGGAGGGGTTCCAGCATACTTAAATTCTGCCCAAGGGGGAATGGGCATAGTTACTAATAAAACTCCAATGAGGTAGAATAAGACTAACAATTCTAGAGGCCTTTGGTTCTTTAACTTTGTGTTCAATTATCCCCACAAGGGACAACTTATTGTTCTGTACCCATTTCTTAACCTCTTGTTGCTTCAGAGGGTCATTTAGACCTCTAACATTCCAACTTCCAAAATGCAATGGATTGCTATTCATTAATACAAAAGAGTAAATATAACCACAATGAGCTGCAACTATTAAGATTAAGAGTGATGCACAAGATGAGCATTATTTATATAAATGTGGACAAAAAGAAGAGGGAAAGTTACTTCCTTTTCTTATGTGAGGAGCCTTTGGATTGACTCCTATTTCTGCCATTGTTACTAGCCTTCTTGGAACCTCCCAACAGCAGCTTGACATCAGGGATAGCATGTTTGACATCAGGTGGTTTCCCCTGTTTCTCATCACCAACTGGTTGCTGATCATCAGATCTGGTGCTAGTACCAGACCTTGCTACCATTGAATCCTTGTTAGCTGCCTCATTGGATACTACTGAGCTTACCACACTCTCTAGTACTTCCAGAAGTTCTACATCAGGGTCATCAAAAACTTTTACCCTTAAGTAAGTAAGACTTTACCCATTGGCACCACATAGATTGCTCCCCACCGGAGACAAGGAACCAAATGTGCTTGGCAACATCTGCCTTGTTCCAAACCTCCATAGATTTAAATCCTAATCCACCTTCCTTGACTGGAGAGCAAAGGTGTTCCCATGAGACTTTGGCACCTGTCTTCTTAAGGTCAGGGCCTGACCAGAAAAAGGCTCTAAGAATAGATTCAATCTCTTTAATTACCTTTTTTGGGATAATAAAGAGAGTTGACCAATAAGTTTGCATTGAAAATAGAATTGACTTTATCAATTGTATTCTGCCAGCATAAAAGAGGTACCTATGGGTCCACGATTTAGTTTTTGCTACAATCCTGTCAACCATGAGTTTACAGTCAGTGTGCTTGAGCTTGGTGGATAGAAGAGGTACCCCCAAGTACCTAACTGGTAAGGTCCCCTCCTGGAAACCTAAAATACTCAAAATGGAAGCCTTGGTGGAAGAATTAACACCGGAGAAGAAGATGTTACTCTTGGTAGGGCTGGGAGAAAGTCCGGACAAAGCCTCAAAATCGGTCAAGGAGTTTTTAATGTGAGTAATGGAACTCACCCCTTTGCAAAAAATCATAAGATCATCCGCAAAGCAAAGATTGACAAGTTTGGTGGAACCACATTTCCAATGAAACTTAAAATCAGGGAGGATAGACTTTTCCTTAAGCATGCAAGTCAATACCTCCATAACTATGACAAACAAGTAGGAAGACATGGGTCACCTTGTCGTAAACCTTTCTGTCCAGGAATGTATCCTATTGCCTCCCCATTGAAACATAGGGAGTAATTAGCTGTGGAGACACAAGCTTTCAACCATTGGATCATCTTAGGGAGGAAATTCATGGATTCCAGGACATCCCACAGGAAGTCCCATCTGACATTATCATAAGCCTTCATAATATCCACCTTCATGGCGCACCTAGGAGTAGAGGAGTGTTTGTGGTAACCCCTCATCAGTTCCTGAGTAAGAAATATGTTATCAGCTATCCTCCTTCCCTGTACAAATCCAGATTGTGCTGGATCAATAAGAGATGGCAGGATAGGCTTGATTTTGTTGGCTAGGATTTTGGCAATGCACTTATAAATCACATTACAGCATGAAATAGGTCTATAATCCCCTACCTTAGAAGGGTTGGGGACCTTAGGCACTAAAGCAACTAGAGTAGCATTAGCTTTCTTCAAAAGCTGACCAGATTTAAAGAAAAGCTTAACAGCTGAGGTCACTTAATGACCTATCACAGGCCAAGCTTTATGATAGAAAGCAGCATTGTAACCATCTGGACCAGGTGCTTTTTGAGGATTAAGAGACCAGAAAGTGTCCTTAATCTCTTTATCAGTTACCTCCATCACCATTTCCAAACTTTGGATAGGAGTGAGTTTCCTAGTGATAAGTTGATGCACTCTAGAGGAACCAGAGTAATGATTCAGATGTTTAGTGCCTAACAGATTAGTGTAGATGAAGGTCTGCTTAACCAACTCAATGTCCTGGGTAACAGTTCCATTCTCCAAAACCAAACTAGAAATTCTATTCCTATTCCTGGAATTACTAATGGTTTTGAAGAAGAATGAGGAACATTGATCCCCCAAGAATCACCACTAAACATCTCTGTCAAGGAGAAAATATTGGATGGGAAGAGTGGGGAGCTTCTCTCTCTAGCCTAGAGAGAGAAAGCCCCCCTCTGGCCGTTCAACCCCATCTCCGGTGAACAGCAACACTGTAATGGGAAAAGCCAGGCAAGGGAACGTCCCTCCTTAGGGTTAGTTCTCCTCCAACGCCTCCAATCTTACCTCGTTCTCTCCGTTATCCACCATGTCCGGCCAAGTTTTGGTCGGACCTATAGATCTGGTTCAAGATTCCAGCCGTGAGATCATCTTCAACGGATCATCTTCAACGGCCAAGCCCACCACAGGCCGCATTTCAGCCGTGGGTACAACCGGGAGCCATCCTTACGGCGAGGATCCACAGCCGCGGGTTAAGGTCAGCCATGGCCGACGCTGAGGTGGGTACTCATGTTTCTGTTCTAATTTGAGGGCCCTCAAGGGGCTTTGATCTGGGGAGTCCGGATCTGCCATCGCCGGTGGGTTCAGTTCAGTTCACGTCGGCCATTTTTCCGGCCAGCCACGGCTGGCCACCATTGGACCAGCCAAACCACATCAGGGCTTTTACGGCCCAGTTTTCGCAACTCCCTCCATCTCTCTTGTCCGGTCAACTTTCCGGCCAAGTGAATCATCAACCGTCGGGGCATCAACAGCCGAGCACGCCAGCCCGGGCAGGCCTTCCGTCAATGGCTCGGGCCGGAGGCAGCAGTGGGCTGCCAGTGATTGTTTTGCTCGGGCAGAGGCTAGGCAGCAGCTTCAGCCCGAGCGATTCGAGTCAGCTTCAGCCCGGGCCAAGCAGTAGGCAGCAGCAGGCAGCGGCAGCCACCAGCAGCAGCAGGCAGTAGCAGCAGGCAGCAGCCCGCCCAATGGCAGGCCAGCCCGGGCAGGTAAACCGGCTGGGTGGCTCGGGCAGTGGAGGTATCCACTTCTCTTATCGTCATTCGATATGCGCTTTGCAATGGTCTAGTCAGATCCCCGATGGACAGTCACCTGCTTGGACTGAGATCGGGTTAACACTGTTGGAATGCCCATGGGTTAACATTGTTGGGGCTAAATTTCTTTCAAAAAAAAAAAAAAGTGGCACGGATTCCAAACATAATTCCAAGTCCAATATTGGACAGAACAAGCCTACAGTCATTTGTTGCTGGTCCTATGGGCCAGTTTACTGTTAGTATCTGCGATCCCCGATAGGCGGTCACCTGTTGGATTGAAATCGGGGGTTGTCGGGCTCTTGGTCGAGCCTTTTATATCCCTAGATCCTGTGCTTTTAGCCCTGAGGTTGTGTGTAGTATTCTTGTGGTCGTGGCTATCGTTGATTAGATTGGGATCTGTTCTGATTCAAAAGGGTAGTTCGCAGTAGCAGCAGCTGTGGGTGCCACTGATTAGATTGGTGGATGGATTCTGATTGAGCGAGGTAGCTGCCGGAGCTGTCATTGATTAGATTGGTGGTTGTTCACTGATCGAAAGGTACCAGCTTTGCGGTCTGTTTCTGATTAGATTGGTGGCTTCGCTGATCGTAAGGAGCAGTTCGGTCCACTTGAGGTTTGTGTGGCTATCGTTGATTAGATTAGAATCTGTTCTAATTGAAAAGGGTAGTTCGCAGTAGCAGCAGCTGTGGGTGCCACTGATTAGATTGGTGGATGGATTCTGATTGAGCGAGGTAGCTGCCGGAGCTGTCATTGACTAGGTTGGTGGTTGTTCACTGATCGAAAGGGGCAGCTTGGTCCTCTTTCAGTCGTTAGCGAGCCTAGGGGATGTAGGCGAGTTTGTAGTAGTCTGGATGGAATGGGCGTGGTGTGCAGGGTACTTGGCAGGGTAGCCTTGTCGGATGCCAACATCTCCAGTTCGAGCCTCTCTCAGTCCGTGTCCCTCTGTAGTAGTTGACTTCTGTTGAGTGGGTATTATGCTAGCTTTGGGGTTGATGGAAGTACTAGGTTCTTGGTTCTCTTAACCCAGCCTTGGAGGAGGAGGTTATTAGGTAGTTGGTTTCAGCAGGAGGTTTTGGCGAGCCTTAGGCTTGGATGAGGGAGTAGTAGGCCGGAAGGATTGAGCGTGTTGAGCAGGGTACTGAGCAGCAGCAGTAGCCTTGTCAGATGCCGTCAACTCTGGTTCGAGCCTCTCGATGCCTTGTTCCTCTGTAGTAGCCTTTCAGCTTGCTTTGTAGCCGTCTTACTTGGTGGCTTCTCCCCAGTGTTGGTTACCATGTGGTCATCTCTGACCTCGATTATTTACTTTACTTACATTATTTCCTAGCCTGGCGGGTTGTGCCAGGCGGTAGTACTATTTCATGTAGCTATATGTACTTTACTTACCGTACACATGGCATCTTCATGTATCTTCATGTATCTACTTTATCTACTCTCCATGCGGGTTGTGCATGGTTTACCGCACTTTTGTCATTCTTGTTTTTTTCCTTTTATTTTCCTCCTGGGGTATGCCCCTTGTAGGCTGTACATTCGGTTAACCTTTTTTAATTTCAAGCTAAATTACCAAAAACAATAAGGGAGCCAAATTTGACAATAAGGGAGCCTTTACCCCAACCAATTACAAGTGTGGGGTTGAATACTATAATGTGGCCCAATTCGCTCGGCAGTTTGGGCTCTGTCAACTTACCCCTTTGCCTCCATATCAATCTCTGAATGAGGACTTTAGTGATAGACCTGTGATCCAACCGAGAGAACTGGAACGGGTTAGAAACATTCTCCCTGATCTGAGGAAGAGCTTTGCCCTTCACACCTTCGTAGAACGTACCGATAAGGGAGCCAAATTTGACAGCTGGTGGGGAGGCTATACAAAGATGCACTTCCATGCTCCTTATCTGGATGTCTTAACCAAACTCTTCCCTCAATCTTTTGGCGCTCCTGAACCAGGCATTACTGTACCTCTGCGACAGATCAGTCCTTCTCCTTCGCTGACTTCCAAAAGGAAAGGTAAGCCCCAGATCCTTGCTGTTTAAATGCATCAACTGTGCCTGAATTTTGCTGAGGTCTGGACTGATTGTTTTCTTGTTTTCAGGACCAGAGAGCATCCCCGAGGATCTTCCTGCTGAAACTACAACGCAAAAACCCAAAAGGACAAAAATGCTCGCACGTAGACAGGCACCAAAGGTATAATTCTTTAGCACCTACTAACTCCTTGAACATGCCACTCATTCCTTTTTCCTCATTTGTAGGCCCCTCAAACCACTGTGGCTGGTAGAACGAGAAGTGGTGCGAAGACTAGCTCACCTGAATCTGACCCTTCTGAACAGGTCTGTACAGTCCTTGTTACTGCAATTCTCCCTATCTGGATGTTCCAACTAACATTTATTCCCATGCAGGGCGTCTCTAAGATCAAAGAAGAAAAAGCTAGCCCCACCCCTACAAGGCAAAGTCTGAGGAGAAAGACCGCAGTACCCGTAGATTCAGAAACCACCATCTCTGCCACTGAACACAATCCTATAGTAAGGATGTACTATGACCTGAACTCTCCAGCATTCATGGCCCCTTATTACCATCTAATTCCTCTTGTCTTTGATCCCAAGGAACTTGATGACTATTTGGAAGAGGAAGTAGAAGCAGAAGAAAAAGGCCTGGAGGCCTCGGAGCAAGAACCTGAACATGAGGCATCCTCCTGGACTCCAGAAAAACCCAGATCTCCAATCGCGGACCCCATCCTGCTAGATGACCCTCCTGTCAATCCTGGCCTTGTCAATGTAGCAGAGGAAGAAGAAGAAGAAGACCTGGACTCCCTGCTCAAATCTGCCCAAGATATGCTGAAAGCAGCCACCTCAGGCACCTCAGGTAGTGGTCTTGGCTCCAGCTCACAGTCTGAATTCACCGCGGAGGAAGTCACTGAAGCCAAAACAGCCCTTAGAATGGCCCTTCTTCAAAACTTCAAAGCAATTGCCCACCCTGCTCGAGCCTCAAATGTCAAAAAGGCTATGGATGTACTTGTAAAGTCCCAGGCCTTGGGTGCAGAGGAGACCTCTCTTCATTATTTCCAGAAAGAGTTTCCTACCATGATCAAGTCCCATGATTCCTCCAAACACGAGCTTAACAAGGTCAACGCCAAGTTTGCAGAATTGGACTTGGTGGAAATGGAGTTCACCAAATTCAGCTCTGAATGGAACCAGCTGAAGGAGGACATCAAGGTTAATGAGGCAAGTATCACCTCCACCTCTACTGAAATTCAAAACCTCAAAACCCAATTGGCACAAGCTGAAGGCCGAATGGAAGACTTTCGGAAGGAGGCCAAGATCTTGGCCCAACATCATGAAGAACTGAAGGCTGGATCAAAAAGTCAGAAAATGAAGTTGAACCTCCTGGTTGAAGAGGTCCCAAGCCTTCGTGGGCAGCGGGACACATTTGAAGCCCAACTTGCCAGCCTCAACACCTCCTGGACAAATCTCAAAAGTAGTCTTGAAGGCCTTCTGTAGGTCTGGACCTCAAAAACTTTTACTTTCGAAGTTTGTTTTTGTAATAACTAGTATTATCTGCTCCTTGCCTGGCCTAGAACTTTCCTTTAATTTGGCCAAGGCAAGGGTTTTGGTATGGTTTGGATAATACTTCTGTGGCCTAAACTTGAGGCCTTTATGTTTTTGCAAGAATAGGTCTTTGGCCTCTGTTCAGGCCTTGCTAGTTAACACTTCTATGGCTTGTCAACTTGGCTTTCCCCAAAATCTCTCATCTCCCACATAGTAGGATAATGATGCTTCAAGTACTTTCCATTTGTTAACTGCTTAAACAAACCACCATTTAAATCCATAAGAAGATACACGTTACCTCTAAGGACTTGGGAGATCTGATAAGGTCCTTCCCAAGTTGGAGACCATTTGCCATATCTTGAGTTCTTGTCATTTAGAGGAAATACAGCCTTCCAAACCAAGTCACCTTCAGAGAAGCTCTTCTTCCTCACACGTTTGTCATAGGACCTAGCAATTCTTCTCTTCTGGACCAACATATGGTCAAGGGCTGAGAGCCTGACCTCATCCAAGTCCTCCAATTCTATCAGCATGGCCTTAGTATAATCCGCAGGAGTAAGGCCATGTTGATACGCTAACCTTGCTGACTTTACTGCAACCTCCATTGGTAGGACTGGATCATGCCCATAAACCAACATATAAGGAGTTATATTGGTGGCTTCCTTCTTTGAGGTTCTGTAGGCCCACAAAGCCTCAGAAAGTAACTCATGCCAAGACCTTGGGTTGTCTTCTACCATCTTCTCAATAATATTGACCAGAGTCCTATTAGTGGACTCGGCCTGACCATTTCCTTGTGCATAATAAGGAGTAGAATTGGACATAATGATTTTTTGCTGTGCAGCAAAGTTGACCACTCGTTGACCCATGAAAATTGTGCCCCTATCTGCCACCAAGTGTTCTGGCAATCCAAACCTATGGATGATTCTCTCCTTGATCACCTTGATTACCTCTTGTTGATCCACAGACTTTAATGGCACTGCCTCTGCCCATTTAGTGAAATAGTCCGTGGCTACCAAGATGTAAGTATGATTTTCAAAGGAAGGAGGATAAATTTTTCCAACAACGTCCAAAGCCCAGCCCCTAAATGGCCAAGGTTTGACCACAGCATGGTAATTAGCTGCAGGAGCATGTTGAATTGGGCCATGGGCTTGACAGGGCTGACATCCCTTGGAAAAGCGAATACAGTCCTCCAAAATGGTTGGCCAATAGTACCCATACCTTCTGATTAGCCACCTCATCTTTATTCCTGATTGATGAGCTCCACAGACTCCTTCATAGACCTCACTCATAACCTTCAGGGCTTCAGGGCGCCCTAGGCACCTTAAGAGTAAATCATCTTCAAGGCTTTTCTTGTACAACTCATCTCCAACGAGGATGTAACTGATGGCCCTTCTCCTCACCTTCCTAGAGGCACTAAAGTAAGGCCTCTTGAGGACAGAGATGATAGGTGTACGCCAATCGCTCTCGGGTTCATCGTCTGACTCTTCACCAGTGAAGTCTGAAGTGAACACCTCCAGTCCTAGCCCCCTTCTCCTAACAGAAGGTAACAATCTCTTCTGGACTGTGATGATCTTGTGAATAGTTCCTGGAGAGAGCTTCAGGCCTGTTGAGGCCTGAGCCAAGCTGTTGGCTTCAGTATTCTTACTCCTTGAGACGTGTTTGACAGTGACATTGTCAAAATCTTGCATTAGTTGTACGGCTGCCATATAATAAGGAGCTAACTCCTCACTATAGCATTTGAATGTTCCTGCCAAGTGATTGATCACAAGGAGTGAATCCCCAATAACCCTTACTTCTCTGGCCTCTAGATCTCTGAGGATCTCAAGACCTATAACGACTGCTTCATACTCGGCTTGATTATTGGTACACGGGAAATCGAATTGAAAGGACAATTCAGTCCTCAGGCCTTGGGGAGAAACAATAATTATCCCACAGCCTGAGACCTCCTGAGTCCTTGACCCATCAAAAAGCAATGTCCAAGGAGTGGGTGATATTTCAAGGGCACTCAGTCCTATCTCAGATTCGTCGCCGATATCCACGCATGGATGATCAGCAAGAAAATATGCTAAGGCCTGGCCCTTTACAGCTTTTTGAGGAATGTATTGGAAACTAAATTCCATTAGAGCTAAAGACCATTTGCCAATTCGGCCTCTCATGATGGGCCGAGAAAGCAAGTACTTAACTAGGTCAGTTTTACTCATGATGTAAACCAAAACGGGCAGCATATAGTGCCTCAACTTTATTGCTGAAAAGTACAAGGCAAGACAAATCTTTTCAATAGGACTGTATCTCCGTTCACATGGAGTCAGCAACCTACTTAAATAATAAACCGCCTGTTCCTTTCCTTGAGCGTTGTCTTGAGCTAAAAGGCCTCCAATAGAGCCTTCAGCTGCTGAGATGTATAGCTTCAAGGGCTTGTTCTTGATGGGAGGCATAAGGACTGGAGCCTGAGCTAAATAGCCTTTGATCTCATCAAAGGCCTTCTGATGGCTTTCCTCCCACATAAAAGTGTCTTGGTCCTTCAGCTTCAAGAGTTGGGAAAAGACCTGGACCTTCCCTGCAAGGTTTGAGATGAACCTTCTCAAGAAGTTAAATGAACCCAAGAGCTTCTGCAACTCTTTCTTGGTGGTAGGAGGCTTTGCTTCTACGATCGCTTTGGCCTTGTTCTTGTCAACCTCAATCCCTCTGTTGTGGACTAAGAACCCAAGGAATTTGCCTGCGGAAACTCCGAAGGCACACTTCAAAGGATTCACCTTCAAGTCGAACTGCTGCATCCTCAAGAAAGATCTCCTCAAGTGATCCAAATGTTCGTCATAGGACTGAGATTTGACCACGATGTCGTCGATGTAGATCTCCATGAAACGGCCAATGAAATCGTGAAATATGGCGTTCATAGCTCTCTGGAATGTGGCACCTGCATTCTTTAGGCCGAAGGGCATTACGACCCACTCAAAGGTCCCTAGGGCTCCAGGACACCTAAAAGCAGTCTTAGCCGTATCGGCCTCATCAATGAAGATCTGGTTGTAACCAGAATGCCCATCCATGAAGGACAAAACCTTGTGACCAGAAGCCCCATCAACCAACTGATCTGCAACTGGCATCGGATACTCGTCCTTTGGGGATGACAAATTGAGGTTTCTGAAGTCCACACATACTCTGACCTTGCCATTCTTCTTGAGGACTGGCACAATGTTAGAGAGCCAAGTGACATACCTGGCTGTACGTATGAACCCAGCGTTAAAGAGGCGTTCAATCTCGTCCTTGACTTGCAAATAGACTTCATTGGACATCCTCCTTGGCGGTTGTTTGAAAGGTCTGAACCCTGGTTGAATGGGCAACTTGTGTTCTACTAGACCTCTGGACAGACCTGGAAGCTCCTCATAATCCCAAGCAAAGCAGGATTTGAACTCCCTCAAGAGCTCGATGAGCTTTACTTTGACATCCTCTGGCAGAAGTTGGCTTATGTACACAGGTCTGGGATTCTCTGCGTCTCCCAGATTAACTTCTTCCAAGGGATCTTGCACGTCAGCCCTCAGATCATCTAACTTGGCTGGAGCTGCCTCAAGGTCTTCAAGGCGGATTTCGTCCAGATCTTCAACCAGGTTATCATCCTCATTGATCACTTCGGCCGCAAAGGCCGAATGATCATCTTCTGACTCTTCACTTCCCATAAGCCTCTTCTCAAGTAAGTAGGCTTCAAATTTTGACAGTGTGGCCTGAAGGGCCGCACTCTTCTCTCCTTCTGAAGGGTTTACTGACATTGGGAAGGGCGTTTGAAGGAAGCTGTAATCGGCCTGCTTGATGCCGTGATCATAGGACCGATTAACTCCTGAAAAAGTGCCTTCACTTCTTCAGCTGATTTGTTACCATGTATAGGGGCTACTTTGTGGCGGCCATACTTGTCAAGCCCTGCCACTTTCATGGGACCAACCCCTTCGTCGTATAAATGGGCCTCTGCATGGTTAGTAGAGGCCTGGAAAGGTCTGCGGTCAGCCCATATGACCTCCACGTCGTCAAGATTCCAAAAAATGAGACACTGGTGAAGGGTTGAGGGAACCGCTTGACAAGAGTGAATCCAATCTCTTCCCAATAGAACGTTGAAGGAAGAGCGTGAATCAACAACAAAGAAGGGCGTTGTCAATGTCTTGGATCCTACTGTCAAATTCATGATGAGAATACCTTGACAAGCTGTCTCCTTTCCTGTGAAATCTGTCAAGGTCGAAGTGCATGAGACTAGGTCTTGATCAGTCTTCCCAAGCTTCTGCATCATGAACCTAGGAATGAGATTGGTGGCAGACCCGTTATCCACCAGAATTCGTTTGACTGGCATTCCATCAAGGCAGCCAGCAATGTACAAGGGCTTGATGTGTTTGTTCATTGCAGGGCTCGGCCTCTCAAAGATTACGCTGGCTGCCCTATCTTCAGGCCTTCCCCCAGTCTCGTCCTTCAGCACGATCACTGAAGGCCCGTTCAGTCCTACAGAGAAGGACTCGTTCAAAATTTCGGCCGTCTGCCCCATTTCCACAAAATCTCCCTCCAAGGCAATTGGAGCGTCGTCTTTGGCTTCCAGCTCTGCTGGCAGGATCACCACCATGTTGCAGTGCATATTGGGGCCCTGGCCAGGTTTGAACTCCTTTGCCTGTGGATTCAACCCTGACTTGCCCCCCGAGTCTGGCTTCTTTGGCTGGAGGGCTATCTTCTTGAGCAGCGTCACTGGTCTTGGAGAAGGCTCAATCCTAGCCTCCTCTAGGGTTCTCTCCAAGAGTGGTTGTTTCTTGGATACAGTAGCTTGTTTTAGAGGCGTCTTGGCAACGGCCTCTTTGTATGTCTTTCCCGCAGGCACTTGCTTCTTGGGTAAAGTCCTTGGAGGAGGCTCAATGATAGCCTCTTCCACAGTCCTTTCCAAGGGCTTGTGTACTCTTCTAGCCTTAGGCATTTCAACCTCAGGCTCTTCTGGTAGAACTTCCATTTTTAACCCCCCTTTGGGGTCATCTTCGACCATTGGGTCGTCCAGCAAATCTGTCTCTTCCTCAGCCCTTCTGACCGCCTGCCTAAATCGTTGGCGGCGCCTCTTCTGAGATCTGGACAAAGATGGAGGGGGAGAAGGAAACTTGGGGTGCTCAACCCTATGCCACTCATTTGGAGGAGTGGCTGGGGGTCTCACAGCCCTAGGCTTTCCTTTGGATGGAGCAGATATCCTCAGGTTGTCAAGCTCATCCTCCACTTCGACCAACCCTGGCTGGATCCGGTTGAATACTGATGCTCGTGCAATCCTCCTTCCCATAGGCCTGAGCGGCTCTTCAGACCTTTCTTCAGTCCTTCCCACAATAACGCTCTTCAGAACTGGCTTGCTAGGACTGGCATGATGTCCACATTCTGTACAAACCAACGAGCAAGTTGGTTTTTCTGGCTTCTTCACTCCTGTAGGTCTGGACCACCATGAATTCTGCCTTTCAGTCCTTCTGACCCGCTCAGTCCTGAAATCACTTCCCTCACAGTAAGGGTCCCAGTACCTGCCTGGGCTGGACTTGTGAACTTCTCTGGAAGGGGCTCCCAAGCTTATCTTCTGCCTAGGAGCAGTCCTAGGCATGCCTCTCATGTCGACAGAGACCATGTTTGTGCTCAGCCCTGAAGGGAATGGATTGCCATCTACCCCCATGGGCTGCTTATCTTTCTCGGGAAACTTGAACTCTCCCCGCTCAATCTTATCCTGGATGTCATTTCTAAATACTATGCAGTTATTCGTTGAATGACTCCAAGAGTTGTGATACTTACAGTACTCCTTGCCCTTCATATCTTCCACGGTTGGAATCTTGTGACCAAACGGCAATTTGAGCAGCTTGTCAGCAAGGAGTTGATCAAAGATAGCCTCAGCCCTTCCCACGTCAAAGGTATAGGCTCTGGTTAGCCTATTAGGACTGTTCTGGATAGGTTGCTTCGTGGGCTCCATCTTGACAAAGGCCTTGCAGACGTATGGCCTCTTGTTGATGATCTCTGCCACTGCCACATCTGGGTCTGCCTCTGCTTCCACTGCAGCAACCTCGTAGTTAGGGTCACGGTAGTACGTCCCTTTGGATGATGTCTTCCTGTCCTGCTCCTCCGCCAAGAGCCTTTCGTAATGAGAAGCCTTAGAGGACAATTCAAACAGATCTCTGAATTCTGTCCCATAAAACTTCTTCTTCATCTCAAAGCCCAGGCCGTTTAGTGCTATACGCACGTATTCGGCCTCTGGAAGGACTATCTTGCACTTGAACCGAGCAGTCTTGAAACGTAGGAGATAGGACTCCACGGATTCAAGATAGGTTTGACGATAGCATGACAGGTCTGCCAACGTCACTTCTGGTTCTACCCTGTAGAACTGTTGGTGAAACATCTCCTCCAGTTGGGCCCAGGTCTGCACGGAGTTGGGTGGGAGGTTGATGTACCAAGTAAAGGTCGTCCCAGTGAGAGAATTGGGAAAAAGCCTCAATTTCAGAGCATCAATGGCTCCAGCTTCTCCGCATTGGACTTGAAACCTGGCAATGTGCTCTACCGTTGAATGCATGCTTTCCCCGTTGAAGGTCTGGAACTCTGGAACTCTGTAGCCCTTCGGGAAAGGTGCTCTGTCCACCTCTTCGGTATGAGGCTTTCTGTACATCGGTCTTCCCAAAGGTCTGAAACCAGGTCCTAACTGCTCCTGGAGCAAGTTCAGGACTTGGTCTCGTCCCATAAGCATGTTTGGCACATGAGGCGGTTGTGGATGCACCTCTTGTGCTTGTTGGTCCTGGATTGAACTTGCCCCTCGAGTCTCGGAGGTTTGAGGAGTATGAGCTGCTCCTTTGTCCTTTCCAGAGCCCTGGCCTCCTTGCGGAGGCCTTTTGTCCGTCTTGTCAGGTTTGGGCTGATCGTCGGCCAACGCAAACCTTCGTTCTTCATTTGCTGGAGGCGTCTGAGCTCCTCCAATCACGACTCCCTTCTCCCTTTGCCCCCCGAGTGCAGGACTGTTGGAAGAAGTAGCATGATAGAATGTTTGAGGAGGGGGTGGTCCCCCTAGTAGGCCAGCTTGGTCTTGACCGTTGCCAAAAACGCCAAACTGTGGAAAGCCCTGCTGCTGAGGAGCGGGCGGTAGCCTCTCTATAAGCGTAGCAGTTAACTTTTGGACTGAGATGGCCAGAGGTTCCAAGGACTGAGAGAACGATTGAGAGATTGACTGTGTGATGTCGTGGGAGATCTCACGTCCTGCCATGAACATATAATTTTTGACGCTGTCAGTAGCGTCGTCAAGATCTTTAGTGCTGACCGCGGGGCCAGCTTCCTGGAGTACTAGCACGTCGACTGCCACTCCCTCAGGACTCTGTGGTGGATCCGGGATGGATGGATCTGCCTGTTGTTGCTGTTGCTTCCTTGCCATAATAAAACCCTTAGACGATTAGTGTCCCACCGGGCGTGCCAAAAGATGTTTAGCTACGAAATGGCTCAAGGACTGAGCGGGCGTGCCAGGACTTGTCGCGTCCAAACGTGAAGGACTGGGCGTCCCTTTTCTGACTTCTAGATCTGAGAGCGATAGTGCTGCCAACCTAAGGGCTAGATTGCAGTGAAGGTTCGTGGCTTTGCCTCGTCGTGTGAGGACTTAGTAATTTCCTAACCGTGTAGGAAAGAAAGTAACAACGTAGAAGTACTTTACTATATTGAAATAATAAAGTAAGGGATGGAGAGAGATATGAATAACTTCGTTATATTGCGTAATAACAAAGTTGGGATACAAGAGAGACGAAGCTCGAATTACTTGGTGAAGTAATTGAGTAAAAGGTGAGAAAATAGAGATAATTGCTTCGCTGGGAAGGCTTTGGTTTTTTAAGCGTTGAGCTTGATTGGTGTGGGAACCCCTTTTCTTTCTTGAGTTCTACTATTTATAGGCGAAAGTTGCACTGGCTCAGATCTGCCCAGCATTTCCTGCCTCCACCATGAGCTGACAAGTGTCCCGAGTGGCCTTCAGATCATGCCATGTGTCCAACATAACTACCCACTAAGATACTTAGTGGGATCATGGGCAGTTAGTAGGAGTTGTAAATATTTTGCACATGTCACTTCCCCCAGCGTGGGAATTTTTACCACTAACCACCCATCTGGTAATTCTTGCCCACGTTGCAGTTAATGGGATAATGAGATAATGGGTTTCCTCCTCCCACTTTTCATGGGACTTGATAACCACCAGCCGAGTCAAA
Organism: Rhododendron henanense subsp. lingbaoense; assembly: GCA_020567845.1. NCBI lineage: Eukaryota > Viridiplantae > Streptophyta > Magnoliopsida > Ericales > Ericaceae > Rhododendron > Rhododendron henanense. The sequence goes on from CM036312.1 coordinate 21,905,400, forward strand.
TGGCTTTTGCCAGGTAACAAACATTTCTCCTCCCCCCACTTTTCATGGGCCACTCAAACAATGGGCCACTTAATAAAATCAAATGGCCTGCTAACATTCTGGCCCATATTCACATTTGATCCATCACCTAACAAACCTGAACAAATCATGGGCCAACCGAATACTCTTTGTAAATAGGCCCAAACTCACGAACTCAAGCCCAAACCAAACTGAAATTAATCGGGCCCACATAATCCTATCTTGGCCCATTAATTTCGATCCAATCAATCCTCAACCCATGACCCAAATTGATAAAACTTTAATCAAATAACCGTCCAACGTTGGCCTTGGACTGGGTGCCAAAAACGGGTGTAAACAGGACTGCAGCAGGGAAGCCCAGTTTTTGGGTGTAGCCTGGTCATTTTTCTGTTTTGGTTTGAATTGGGGATGTTGACCAGGAATAGAAGAATTTCGAAGTGTTGATTGATTACCATTATTCAGCGACCTAGAGTGAGGTGCAGTTACTGAAGATACTTTAGGCATTTCTGCAGTTTTAAGGACAGAGGTTGATGGAAGCTGCTGTGAGTTAGGGTTCAGTTTCCTTACCTCTGATGGAGTACGTTGAAACTGGTAAGTGTTTCCGTGGAGGTGAATCACTCGTGCCTTAGCTTCAGCCTCCTTCATCAGACCATCTTCGAAAATGGCTTGTTGGGTTTTCTGCATAGCTTTAGGACTCTGGGTGCTAGTGCTCTGTAGAGGAGAGGCTTGCTCCTCCGCTTGTTTTCCAGATTTATTCCATTCCTGTTGTATGCTCAGTAGCTTGGCTGTGAGCACATCTAGGATGAATGGATCTTTCGAGGTGTTGAGTTCGTCCTCCAAATTACCCACAATTTCAAGCATCCGAGCTTCAGAATCCGAGCGCATACCTTCCTTCGGAGACCCCTGATTAAGCGCTGAACTCGGCTGATTGACAGGTTGCTGTGATTTCTGAGAGAGGCTCTGATTTTTTGCCGATTTAGGGCTATGGGCCCCAAACCCATTTGTTGTTGTTGAAATTGCCGATTTAGGGCTACTTGGGTTTTGCTCCCCAGACCCATTTGAAGAAGATGGTGGAACCGTGCTCTTCGTTGCGGCTTCGGCTTGTACCCTCAACCCCTCCTCGAAGAAGACCTGTTGCAATTTCCGAGATGGACTTGTATTCTTGGACGATTTAGGGCTGTGCGCCCCTAATCCCTTTGGAGTTGAAGAATGATCCGAACTGGCTGACATGTGAGGCGATTAGGGCGATCTCTGACATTGCCATGGAGAAACAGTGAAATCCATGGCTGATGGCACTCTTTCAATGGCGGAGGGACTAGGTCTCAAGACTCTGGATTCTAATGAACTTCGAAGAAAACAAGTACCTCACATGGAAAGCCCCAACAATGGGATCCCGTTTACTCTAAATCCCCAAAGATCGAGCAACTTAGAGGATATCGATCTAAATTCAAGCATGACCAGTTCGGATCATTCTTCAAAGGGATTAGGGGCACACAGCCCTAAACCGTCCAAGAATACAAGTCCATCTCGGAAATTGCAACAAGTCTTCTTCGAGGAGGGGTTGAGGGTACAAGCCGAAGATGCAATGAAAAGCTCGGTTCCACCTTCTTCTTCAAATGGGTCTGAGGAGCAAAACCCAAGTAGCCCTAAATTGGCGATATCAACAACAACAAAAGGGTTTGGGGCCCGTAGCCCTAAATCGGCAAAAAATCAGGGCCTCTCTCAGAAATCACAGCAACCTGACAATCAGCCGAGTTCAGTGCTTAATCAGGGGTCTCCAAAGGACGGTACGCGCTCGGATTCTGAAGCTCGGATGCTAGAAATCGTAGGTAATTTGGAGGACGAACTCAACACCTCGGAAGATCCATTCATCCTAGATGTGCTCACAGCCAAGCTGCTGAGCATACAACAGGAATGGAAGAAATCTGGCAAACAAGCGGAGGAGCAAACCCCTCCTCTACGCAACCAGAGTTCTAAAGCTACGCAGAAAAACCAACAAGCCATTTTCGAAGACGGTCTGATGAAGGAGGCTGAAGCTAAGGCACGAGTGATTCACCTCCACGGAAACACTTACCAGTTTCAACGTACTCCACCAGAGGTAAGGAAACTGAACCCTAACTCACAGCAGCTTCCATCAACCTCTGTCATTAAAACTGCAGAAATGCCTAAAGTTTCTTCAATAAATGCACCTCAATCTAGGCCATTGAATAACGGTAATCACTCAACACTTCGAAATTCTTCTATTTCTGGTCAACATCCCCAATTCAGACCAAAACAAAAAAATGACCAGGCTAAGCCCAAAAACTGGGCTTCCCTGCTGCAGTCCCAAAGCCCCTCATTGGATATGAAGCTTGAGTTTTTTCCTGACCTACTGAGAGGGAAAGAAGCCCAAGTGGAGATCGATATTGAACTAACAGATGTAGGAATGTGGACCAAATACTTAGTGGGTCACTTCCTCGATGGGAACATGCCGTACCCCTTGGTAGCCTCCACTGCTAGATATCAGTGGAAGGAGTTATTTGTGGCAGTCAAGCCGGATGTTGGAGGCTGCTATCCATTTGAATTTAGGGATGAACAGGCCAAACAACAAGTGTTGGATGGGGGTCCCTACTTCTTCTCTCAAAAATACTTGGTACTTAAAGACTGGCACCGTATGATGAAACCAGTAAAGGAACAACCTACTCATATTCCAGCATGGGTTAAACTTCATAATTTACCCCTAGAGCTATGGAATCAAGAGTGCTTGAGTAGGATAGCTAGTACCATTGGTAAGCCACTACATGTGGACCAAGCCACAGCCAAAACCTCAAGACAGCCAGGTCTTTTGCAAACAAAATCAACAAATGCTAGAATATGTATAGAGATCAGTGCTGAAAATGAACTTCCAGATGAAGTTAGAATAACAGTGGAGGGAGAATCAGTTGTGGTGTTTGTTGAATATCAAGTCTTACCTTCACTCTGCAAGGAGTGCCAAGTCTTTGGCCACTCAACTGACCATTGTTCCAAGAAACCACCTCCAATTACCAGCCAGCCACTTCAGGAATGGACAGTGGTAGGTAGTGGGAAACTGAGAGCTAACCCTCCTTACACATTCCCAGGATCTACATCAACTACCCTACCTTCCTCCACCAAGCATGAGGGTAAACCTCAAGCAGAGCTTACTGATTCAGATGATGACTCAGAAGAAGAATTAGAAAAGGTTCTGGAGAGTATAGTGAGCAGCTCTCAAGAGAAGTTGACTCTGTCTCAGAGTACAGAAGCTAACCCTCCTTTGATCCCAACAGTCAATTCTGCCTTTGCTATTGAGGAGGCTGCTCATAACCTTAAAGTACCTAATCCCCTGTCTCTGCAAGAGCTTACAGTCCCTTCTAACCAAACTGAAACATTAGAAACAGTGGGGGCCAATAAGGAAGAAGCTGGAACCCCTAATCAGCAGACTACAAGCCCAAACTCTGCTATATTTATAACCAAATCAGCAGCAAAAAAAGCTGCCAAAATGGCTGCCAAACTCAAGGACAAAGAACCTCCAGATCTCATTCCAGATATCAAACTTACCGGAGGAGGTTCTGGTAAAGCATGGCAGCAGAGGAAACAGAAGAACTTTGCAAGGAGCTCTTCTAACAAATCAGGGAAGTAACACTCTTTCCTACCTTTGTCTGATTAATACAGTATTTACCTTTAATTTTGTGTTTTCAATTCTGTTTGTAACTGTCTAGTGTTTAATGGATTTTGAGTCTTCACATTTTGGGTTTTGAAACTTGAGGGGCCTTAATGACCCTCTCAAACAAAGGGAGGCAAAAAATTGGGTTGTTAAGAATAAACTATCCTTAATTGGTCTTATTGAGCATAAAATCAAAGAATCCAATGTAACTAGAGTTGTCAACACCATGCTCCCTCATTGGAATTTTGTTAGCAATCATTCCTGCTCTCCTATGGGGCGTATTTTGATTTGTTGGAACCCCCTATTGTTTAATGTACAAATTCAGTTTCAGTCCAATCAACTTATCCATTGTAAGGTGCAATCTTGTAATGGCCAGTTTTCTTTTGATGCCTCCTTTATATATGGAGCAACTAGTTACTTGGAGAGGCAACAACTATGGGCTCAATTACAGCAGCTTTGTGTAGTTACCCCTTGGGTAGTGTTAAGTGACTTCAATGCATTGAGGTCTCCCCTTGAAAAAGTAGGTGGGGACAGAAATTGGTTGCCCTGGATGGAGGAATTCAATTCTTGTATCCAATCAACTGAATTACTTGATCTCAGGTATACTGGTTGCCAGTACACTTGGTCTAATAAACAACTGGGAGATGCTCATATAAGCTCCAAGATTGATAGGGTTCTAGTTAATGAGAGTTGGGTCAAAGATTTCTGCTGGTCCAATGCACATTTTCTCAGCCCTGGTGTGTCTGATCATTCCCCTGCAGTTGTATATTTGACAACTGCCTCACCTACAAAGAAAAGACCTTTTAGGTTCTTCAACTTTTTAGCTGAGCACCCTAAGTTCCTTGACACTGTACAGCAGGTGTGGAGGAAGATAATCATTGGAAATCCAATGTTCTGTGTTTGTCAAAAACTTAAGCAATTGCAGGAGGATCTTAAAAAACTAAACACAAATGAGTTTAGTGATCTTTCTTCAAGAGTGGCCTCCTATAAACAACAATTAGAAGTTATCCAAAGAGAACTAGGCTCTGACCCTAGTGACCCTTCTAAACAAGCCATTGAAAAGGAACTGTGCAAGCAGTATCTAGTTTATGCCAGGGCAGAAGAAAATTTTGCCAAGCAAAAATCAAGAATTCAATGGCTAAAGTTGGGGGATCAATGTTCCTCCTTTTTTTTCAAGTCCATTACCAATTCAAGGAATAGGAACAGAATTTCTAGCTTGGTTCTAGAAGATGGGTCTGTTTCCCAAAACTTAGAGTTGATTAAGCACACATTCATCAACTACTACACTAACTTGTTAGGCACCAAACATTTGACTGATTACTCTGGTTCCTCTAGGGTGCAACAGCTTATAACTAGGAAGCTCTCCCCCTCCCAGAGTTTGCAAATGGTGATGGGGGTAACTGATAAAGAGATCAAAGACACCTTTTGGTCTCTTAATCCTCAAAAAGCTCCTAGGCCAGATGGCTATAATGCTTCCTTCTTCCATAGAGCTTGGCCTGTCATAGGCCATGAAGTGACCTCAGCTGTCAAACTGTTTTTCAGGTCTGGTCAACTTTTGAAGAAGGCCAATGCTAACCTAGTTGCTTTGGTGCCTAAAGTCCCCAATCCCTATAAGGTAGGAGACTACAGGCCCATCTCATGCTGTAATGTGATATATGAATGTATAGCTAAAATACTAGCCAATAAAATCAGACCTGTTCTGCCTTCCCTTATTGATCCTGCTCAATCTGGCTTTGTCCAGGGAAGGAGGATAGCTGATAACATATTCCTTACTCAGGAATTGATGAGAGGTTACCACAAACATTCCTCATCCCCTAGGTGTGCCATGAAAGTGGACATAATGAAGGCCTATGATAATGTCAGGTGGGAATTCCTTTGGGATGTCCTGGCTTCAATGAACTTCCACCCTAAGATGATCCAATGGTTGAGAGCTTGTGTGTCTACAGCTAATTACTCCTTGTGTTTTAATGGGGAAGCAATAGGGTACATTCCTGGGCAAAATGGTTTAAGACAAGGTGATCCACTATCTTCTTACCTTTTTGTGATAGCTATGGAGGTGTTAACTTGCATTCTTAAGGAGAAATCCTTCCAACCTGATTTTAACTTCCACTGGAAATGTGGAGCTACCAAACTTGTCAATCTTTGCTTTGCAGAAGATCATAAGATCTTCTGCAAAGGTGAAGTCGCCTCCATTAATCATATCCAGAATTCTTTAACTGAATTTGAGAAGTTGTCTGGGCTTTCACCAAGCCCTTCCAAGAGCAGCATCTTTTTCTCTGGTGTTAGCCCACCCACCAAGGCATCCATATTAGGTACTCCCTCCGTTCCAAATTAATAGTCCAGTTCGGTCTCCAATGCATTTTTTAAATTGTTAATATCTTTCAATCTATAATGAATTTTATGTGCAATATGGATCTCATATGATATATCTCAATTAGTTCTATTATACAAAGTTTTTAAAATCTTTAAAGACATTATAGATTGAAAGATATTAACAATTTAAAAATTGCATTGGAGACCGAACCGGACTATTAATTTGGAACGGAGGGAGTATCCTAGGCTTCCAGGAGGGGTCTTTGCCTGTTAGGTACTTGGGGGTACCCCTACTGTCCACCAAACTAAAACACTCTGATTGTAAAGTAATGGTTGACAGAACTTTGGCCAAGACTAAATCATGGACACATAGGTACTTGTCCTATGCTGGGAGGATTCAATTAATAAAATCAATATTGTTCTCAATGCAAACCTATTGGTCAACTCTCTTCATTATCCCTAAGAAGGTAATTAAGGAGGTGGAATCTATCCTTAGAGCCTTCTTTTGGTCTGGCCCCGACCTTAAGAAAACGGGGGCAAAAGTCTCTTGGGAACATCTCTGTTCTCCTGTTAAGGAAGGAGGGTTAGGGTTTAAATCTATGGAGGTCTGGAACAAGGCAGCAGTCGCCAAGCATATTTGGTTCCTTATCTCGGGAGGGGAGCAATCTATGTGGTGCCAATGGGTGAAGTCTTACCTACTTAAAGGTAAGAGCTTTTGGAGTGTTAAAACTCCAAGCAATCCCTCATGGGTATGGAGGAAAATTCTTAACATTAGACCACTCATCCAATCACACATTACGTATAAAATAGGGGATGGCCATTTGACCTCCTTGTGGTTTGATAACTGGCATCCCCTAGGGCCCTTATTGCCTAAATATGGGCCTAGAATTACCTTAGATTCTGGTCTGCACAAGGATTCCACTGTGCAGTCTATCATCAGAGACAATCAGTGGGCCTTCCCACTGACCCAAACTCCTGATCTCAATGAAGTGAGATCAGAATTACAAGCTGTCCCCATCAATGCTTCCACTGGGGATAGATGCATATGGAATCTCAATGCATCTGGTAAGTTCACCATCTCATCCCTATGGGATCATTTAAGGATACATTTTCCTGCTATCACTTGGCATAAAGTGGTATGGTTCTCAGGGTACATCCCTAGATGTAGTGTGATCTCATGGATGGCTATCCTTAATAGATTATCTACAGAAGACAGACTAGTCATGTTTGGAATGAAAGCTGCTTCCATATGCAGCCTTTGTTTGGGAGTAGAGTCCCATGAGCACCTCTTTTTTGATTGCCCCATGGCTACACAAATTAGGGGCATCTTATCCCCAAAGACCCCTCACATGACAGGATTGACATCCATGCAGCAGTGGGTGAGCAGGCTGTCCTCTGTCCAAGGCAAGGCTCTGGCCATTACAATTGCTAAACTTGTCTTTACAACCTATGTGCACCAATTATGGATTGAGAGGAATCACAGGAAATTCCAGAATCTTAATTGCCCTCCTGGAGTGGTTGCTCACAAAATTTCAAATGAAGTAAGGTGTAGGTTGTTGTCATTGTCTAAGTTCAAGGGGCCTTCTCAATTATTATCTATGTGGAATTCATGATTAACATTCTCAGTAATAAGTTAGAATGAAATTACCCATATACTCACATGATAACACATGCAGGTTAAATCTCAAGGGGTTTCCCCTTGATCTAACTTGGTCCAGAATTGTCCCTGAGGGCAGGATTCATAGCAGTTCAGCTGCCAAAAGTTCAATTAGTCAAAGGGACTCAGCAAAGGCTTTCCATTCAGAAATTGACTGCTATTACTTCTATGTAGCAGGTATATAGTTTAATCTTTTGTGAGGAGCAACCTCCATGCACTTGCAGATGAGGGGTGAGTACATGAGGTGTGAGGTTGTCCAAGCTCTGTTAATGCATGCTAAGACTGATTGTGATAGCTCTGTTTCCCTAGCTCTGTTTCCCTAGCAACAGCTGCTGCATTAACCACCATTTTCAGCAGTTGTAGTTCAAGGGGGATTCAGAAGGGTCCAGCAGTCACTGTGACTGGTTCAATTAGCTTCTAAACATCTGGAGCTGCCTGTTCTGAATCTGCCTGCTCCGGTGGCTGCTGCCTGTTATGGCTGCTATGAAGCTACATGTTCTCATTAGACTACATCAGTAGACTGTAGGTTCAGAGTTGGTTACTGCATCATTAAGATTGTAAGTCTGAAATGTGATAGCACTGTGGTAGCATATCATTTTGTGGTAGCATATCACTGAGAGTAGCTGTCCTTTTTCTGATATGCATGTGCATGTATCTGATCTGCATGTGCCCAGTTTACTGCTCTTTTTGCATGTGCTGCTGTGGCTAGTGCACAGATATGTTATTGTGTTTACTTCTGTAAGCCTAACCAATAGGGGCTGTCATTGGGATCTCCCTTCGCGGAGGGGGACGTCCTCTGCATTGTTTTTGCATTTCTGCATCAGTTGTCATATTCTGCATCAGTGTTGGAATGTTGTCATGTGGGAACATTGGTGCAGCAAATGCCTTGTATTAATTACTGTAATTTTCCTGTCATTGGGTTGCATCTGGACTGATGGCAGCAGTTGCCATTCAGTTAGTCTACAAATGGTTCATGGACACATTGGGGACACCTCATAAACACAACTGCACTCTATTGTTCTGACTGTTCAGAAGTTGTAATGGAGTATGAGCTGTATTTAAATTGTTCTGAACCTGTTTTGGCTATTCTGTTTTCAGTTATATTCTGAACTGTAGCAGGTTTTGTTTTCAGTTATGCCTAACCATCGGGGGCTGTCAATGGGATCTCCCTTCACAGAGGGGGACGTCCTCTGTATAGTTTTGTATATGTTTTCAGTATTGAATAGTATTACTCAAGTATCATCACAAGGGTGCATGATGCTAACTGTCATGGATTCCTGTGTTTGTCACCTAAGGTTCAGAATCTGATGTTAACCAAGCAGTATGAGTTAGCCTTGTTAAGAGCTGTTATGAACTGCTTTGTGCTATGTGAGAGCTAGCAGAATTTGAGCTGTAGATTGGAAGCTGATGGATTGAAGAGCTATGTGAGATAGATTGGAAGCTGATGGATTGAAGAGCTGCATTGTTCCAAATTCAGCTGGTTTCCAAGTGTTTTGCTCTGATATGCCTGGAGCTGAGGCTGCAGAATTGAATCAAGTCAAGTTCTGAAGTTAAGAAATCAAGTCAAGTTCAAGTTCTGAAGATTCAAATGTGCCAATCTGTTTTCTATTTTCAGTGTAATCATCTGTTTTCAGTCTGAAGTTATGTTGTCAGTTCTGAGGCTAGTCAAGGGGAACACTTCTTTTGGCTGTGTTTCCTTTCCCTCTTCTAGATGGATTGGAAACATAGCTTCTCATCAATACCTTGTAGCCATTTGGCGTTATCAATTTTCTTTATCTTTTTTTTGTTTTTTTTCTTCTTTCCTCCTGGGGTATGCCCCTTGTAGGCTGTATATCCGGTTCCCTTTTTTCTATTTCATGCTATTTTACCCAAAAAAAAAAGAAGATCCGAACTGGTTCTGGTGGATTGAAGCTCAAAGTCCCCTGAAAAGCTAGTTCCCAGAGGGTTTAGAGGAAACGGAATCCCACTTTAGGGCTTTCCATGTGCGGTACTTGCTTCCTTCGGAGCTCATTTGAATCCAAAGCTTTGATCCCTAATCCTTCTGCCATTGATATTGTACTGTCAGCCATGGGTCTCACTGTTTCTCCATGGCCTTGTCAGAAGTTGCCCTAATCGCCTCACATGTCAGAGCGTTTTCTTTATTTCCCCTTTTTAGCGAATAGTACAACCACTAGTTACAAATCAGTATAAATGAGAGTGAGGTACAAAGTGCACTGATATAACTATATGTGGACAAAAACTAAGAAAGAGAGTTACTTCCCTGAGATATGGGAAGAGCCTTTAGAAAAGCTCTTCTGCAGAGCCACATAGTCTGTAAACACCATATGATCAAGGGCGATTTCTGACAAGGGCGATTTCTGGGATGGCGATCTCCAACGCGACTCAGTGATTCATAGGTGGCAATCGGTTCCATGGCAGACGATTCTAGGGTTCACAGCCCCAGGAACAATCACTTGAGTCCAGCTCATGAGCTTCATCAGTCGAAGGAAGGCTTGCGATTGGAATCCGAAGCTCGATTGCTTGAAATCGTGGGTCATTTGGAGGACGAGCTCAACATTTCGGATGATCCATTCGTCCTGGATGTGGTCACAGCCAAGCTGCAAAGCATACAACAGACATGGAAAAAAGAGGGGCTAGGTCTCAAAGCCATCGACTCCAATGAGATTCGTCGCAAACAGAGATCAACAGTCGAAATCTCAGCTGAAAGCAAGATCCAACCAGTCGCTACTTCAAACCTGGGTTTCGAACTAGGTTACCCTAACCCCAAGAAGCCGTTATCTCTCTCAGATGATGGCGATTTCAGAACCTCGACTTCAAGCCCTGGTTCGCAATCATTCCCGCATGGGTTTGGGGCTCACAGCCCTAACTCGAACATAAAGTCTAGTCCGTCAAGGAAACTCCAACAGGTATTTCTCGAAGAAGGATTGAAGTTAGAAGCTGAAGTTGAGGGCTCAGTTCCGCTATTTCCGATTGGGTCTGGGGCGCATAGCCCAGTCGCTCAAACCAACCTTAACGCTGCTCAGAAAATGCAACAAGTATTATTCGAGGAAGGACTGGTAAAGGAAGCAGAAGTCAGAGCACGGGTCACCCATCTACATGGTAACACTTACCAGTTCCAACGTACACCTTCTGAGGTTCGGAAATCTAACCCTAATCCTAAGATATTGTTTAATTCTCAGGGAAACCCCTATGTAGAGGGTGAGCCTAACATAGGGTATCCTGTCGAGGATACTAAACCTCGGTATCACCCCCCTACTCACGTTCAGGGACCTAATCCGGGTGTTGTACAAAATCCAGCATCTCATGCATCTACGAGTACTAATCCTGTTCATCAGTCTAAACCTATGAATCGTACATCGCAACCTAATAAGAATTGGGCCTCTCTATTTAGATCCCAAGGGCCCTCAAGTAATATGAAGTTAGACTTCTATCCAGAGTTAAAAAAAGGGAAGAATGCTGTTGTTGAACTCGATATTACTCATCTGGACGAAAACTGTTGGTCACATTGCTTGGTTGGTCATTTCCTAGATGATAGGATGGACTTTAGACTAGCAAATTCAACGGCTCATAAGCAGTGGGGAAAAAATACTAAGTATGGCCTACTGTCAGTCAAGTCAGATAATGCAGGGTTCCTATATTTTGAATTTAAAGATGAAGCGTGTCAACTTGCAGTCCTAGAAGGGGGGCCTTGGTTCTTCTCCCAAAAATTCCTTGTTCTAAAGAAATGGAGAAGAATGATGACTCCAACTAAGATCTCTCCGTCTTCTATCCCGTCTTGGGTTAAGCTTCATAACTTGCCCCTAGAGTGTTGGACAGAAGAGGGATTAAGTAGAGTGGCTAGTGCAATCGGGCAGCCCAAACATGTTGACCAAGCTACAGAAAAGAGGTCTAGGCTTGCATATGCTAGGGTGTGTGGAAATTGAGGCGGATGATGAACTACCAGATGACATTCAGGTCACAGTGGATGGGGAGAGTGTATCAGTTAGGGTGGAATATCAATTTATGCCTCCTGTCTGCTCAGAGTGTAGGGTTTTTGGCCATGCTACATCTAGATGTGCAAAGTCCATCCCTCATAAACAAACTCAGGATCATGATGTCCCGAAGGAGGATTGGCATATTGTTGGTAAAGGATCCTCTGTAAGCAACGTAGGGGGATCAGTAGCACTGGATGCAGTTACAATCCCTGTGGTGACTGTGGTGGATACCTCAATACCTAAGGGCACAGAAGAGGACATACTTGGGAGTGACTCGGAAGGAGAGGAACTGAATTTCAGATCTGCTTTTCCTCTTAACAGTGTGGAGGCTGGCTCAACTAAGACTTCTCATGCGCTGGACCCCGAACCATTCCCTTCTCATCCTGTCCCGCAAAAGGAACCAACTCCTCCGGATGATAAGGCTGAAGAAGTAAAGGGAAAGGCATCATTTCAGAACTCTAGCGGGTTCAAATATCAGAATAATAAGGCAAGTGGAAAGAATAACAACAAGAAATGGAGTGGCAGCTCCAAGAGACGAAATAAATGATATCCTTTTTGGTATCCTTTTGAATGCTTGTAGCTTTATTACTTCAAGCTTTGCATATTGTTTTTACTTGTGGTTTAGTTTCCAATGTCTTTACAAGCTTACAATTTAGGTTTTTGGAACATTCGTGGGTTAAATGACCCCATTAAACAGAATGCAGCAAGATCTTTTGTGTACACCAATAAGTTGAGTCTTGTTGGTTTACTTGAACATAAAATTAGGGCAAATTGGGCAGATAGAATCACTCAATCCATTTGTCCTGGTTGGAGTTTTGTGAACAATTACCCCCAAGCTGCTATAGGGAGGATTTTTGTAGGATGGGACCCTAGTGTCTTGTCTCTTACAGTGTTAGGTCAGGCAGATCAATTCATCCACTGTCAGGTCCAACCAAAGGATGGTAGTGCATTATTTTTGGTCACTATGGTCTACGGGGCAAACTCTATCTTAGACCGTAGATCCCTTTGGCTTAGTCTATCTCAGTTTAGATCCTCCTCTCCCTGGGTGGTCCTTGGTGACCTTAATGCTATTAGGCATCCTAGGGAGAAAGCTGGGGGGAATGCACAGTGGTATCCTCCCATGGATGACATTAACCAATGTTTGTTCTCCTCTGAGCTAGATGACCTTAGGTTCTCAGGGTGCCTATTTACGTGGTCCAATAAGCAAGCCCATCCTCATTTTGTGGCCTCAAAAATAGATAGGGTTTTAGTGAATGAGCCCTGGATGAAAACCTTTCCTCAATCTTCGGCTCAATTTTTGGTGCCAGGAATTTCAGACCATTCTCCAGGAGTGGTGTTTGTCCAGCCCAATCCAAGGAAGTCAATCAAGCCCTTCAGGTTTTTTGACTTCCTTGCTGACCATCCACAATTCCTTGCAATTGTCCAGAGGAGTTGGAGGACAATTGTACTTGGAAACCCCATGTTCTGTGTGTGTGTGAAACTTAAACACCTCCAACATGATCTGAAGCAACTTAATAAGGAGGAGTTTAGTGGCATATCTGAGAGGGTGAGTGCCACTAAGCAAGTCCTAGAAAACTTGCAAGCAATTATAGGCTCTCTCCCAAATAATAGCGCTGCCATAGATCAAGAGAGGGTGGTACACAAAAATTACATCACATTGCTTAGGGCCGAGGAAAGTTTAGCCAAACAAAAGTCTCGAATTCAATGGTTGAAACTTGGAGATCAGTGTACATCCTATTTCTTTAAAGCTGTGAGCAACAGGAGGAATAGGAGCAAAATAACAAGTCTAGAATTGAATGACAGATCTACCACACATGACCTTAAGGTCATCAAAGAAGAGTTTGTTAACTTTTATACAACTCTTTTTGGCACACCCCATATCACTCCTCATCTAGGCCCAACTAGAGTGGGACAATTAATCAGGAACAAACTCAGCCCTGAGCAAAGTCTGAATATGGTCTTCCCCGTCTCAGATTTGGAAATCAAAGAGACCATTTGGTCTATGAATCCCACCAAAGCACCCGGCCCTGATGGGTACAATGGAGGGTTTTTTAGGAAAGCATGGTCTGTCATTGGTAGAGATGTCACTTCAGCCGTCCAGAACTTCTTCAGGTCTGGTCAATTACTCACCAAAGCTAACGCCACTATTGTAGCACTTGTTCCTAAGGTACCAAACCCGTCCAGGGTGGGTGACTTCAGGCCCATTTCATGCTGCAATACCATTTACAAATGCATCTCTCGGATATTAGCCAAGAGATTGCAATCTGTGCTTCCTATGCTCATAGATCCGGTCCAATCAGGATTTGTAAAAGGAAGGAGAATTGCGGATAATATTTTTCTCACCCAAGAACTCATGAGAGGATATCACAAGTCCTCTCCTACACCTAGGTGTGCCATGAAAGTTGATATAATGAAAGCATATGACCATGTTAGGTGGGAATTTCTTTGGGATGTACTATCCGCCATGAACTTCCATCCTACAATGATTTAAGTGGCTTCAAGCATGTGTAACCACTGCTAATTACTCCCTATGTATCAACGGGGAAGTGTCTGGGTACATTAGAGGTAAGAAGGGGCTGAGACAAGGGGATCCTTTGTCCCCATATCTCTTTGTTCTTGTGATGGAAGTTCTTACAATTTTACTTAAGGAGAAAGCCCAGCTCCCGGACTTCCATTTTCACTGGAGATGTAAGACTAATCAATTGATAAATCTGTGCTTTGCTGACGATCGAATGATATTTTGCAAGGGAGAGCTCTCTTCGATCAAACTCATCAAGGAAGCGTTGAATGAGTTTGAGGCTCTTTCTGGTCTCTCCCCTAGCACAGGTAAGAGTAGCATATTCTTCTCTGGTGTTAGTGAAGGAGTTAAAGAGACTATTATGCATGTTCTGGGATTTCAGGAGGGTTCCTTTCCAGTGAGATACCTGGGAGTCCCTCTGTTATCTACGAAGCTTAAAGCTGTGGACTGTCAGAGACTGGTAGATAGTATCACTGCTAAAACTAGAAGTTGGACTAATAGGGACCTTACTTATGCGGGTAGAGTCCAGCTTATTAAGAACATCTTGTTCTCAATGCAAACGTATTGGTCCTCCCTGTTCATTTTACCTAAAAAGGTCATTAAGGAAGTTGAATCTATTCTTAGGGCCTTTTTATGGTCGGGCCCTGACCTTAAAAGATCAGGGGCTAAAGTAGCATGGGAGCATTTATGTGCTCCTAAGGATGAGGGGGGTCTTGGCTTCAAATCTATGGAGGTGTGGAATAAGGCTGCGGTAGCCAAGCATATATGGTTTTTGATCTCCAGGGGAGAGCAATCCATGTGGTGCCAATGGGTTAAATCTTATTTATTAAAGGGTAGGAGCTTTTGGAGCCTTAAAATGCCTGCCAACCCCTCTTGGGTTTGGCGTAAGTTACTTAATCTACGATCTTTAGTCCAACCCTATATCCGTCATTTTATTGGCAATGGGGAGAACACCTCCATGTGGTATGACCTTTGGCATCCGTTAGGCCCTTTGTTGGATAAGTTCGGTTCCAGAATGGTTTATGACTCGGGCCTTCCCTTGAATGCCAAAGTGTCCCTCATAGTTAAAAATTCTGTTTGGACTTTCCCTATCACGCAAACATGGGAGTTGAATGAAGTTAGACGGCATCTCCCACTTTTGCGTGGATCCAGGGACCAAGTTAGATGGTCTCTGAATGCAAATGGGCAATTTAGCATTGCCTCTCTTTGGGAGGAATTGAGAGTTCCTTTCCCCAAAGTTAGTTGGCACAAGACTGTTTGGTTTTCTGGCCATATTCCTAAGTGTAGCTTCATTACATGGCTGGCCATCCAGGGTAGACTCTCCACTGAGGATAGATTAGTTCTTTTTGGGATCAAACCTAATTCCCAATGCAGTTTTTGCATTGGGAGCGAAAGCCATGATCATTTGTTTTTTAACTGTAGTTTTTCCACAAGGGTTTGGAATGCTATGTTGACAAAAATAGATACGAGTTGGTCCCCCAAGTCTTGGACAGAATGGATCTCCCACTTCTCCTCTTTCAGGGGAAAATCTCTAAGAAATGTTGTCACTAAATTGATATTCACTGCTACAGTGTATCATATCTGGATTGAGAGAAACTTAAGGAAGTTTCAAGCTACAACTAGCACTTGGGAAGTGGTCGTTCACAAAATCTTTAACTTGGTTAAGGGTAGATTACTTTCGTTGCCAAAATTGCCCGGAGGCTCACAAAATAATGGGTTTATTAGAGTTTGGGGCATCACTGGGTAATTGGATATTTATTTGTTTTTGTGACATATATGTTATTGGTTATTTCTATCTGTGGCCATGGTTGTAGATACATTCTTGGCAGGTATAAGCAAGGGCTGCATGAGTTGTCTTGTTCTGAAACTGTTCTGATGCTGCTAGTACTCCTAAATAGCAGCAGACTGGTAGCTGATTGCAGTAGACTGCTATTGCTGTAGCTTTCCATCTTGTGTATTACTCTTGTAGCTTTCCATCTGCTATTACTTCTATTTTATCAGGTATATACCTTAATCTTTGATGACTGACATCTGAGTTACAACTTTGATGTGTGTTCCCTGTGAGCTGTGTGCTCGTGCCCCTGAGTTCTTGTAGAGTGGAGGTAATAGTTAGTGGGAGTCTTTGTGTAAGGGAGAGTTGAGGGTGTTCGGATCCCCTCTATTGCTTTTAGTTTTGGAGAGTTAGGTTTCGAGGGGGTAAGGTGGGGAGCAGATAAGTGTTAGGGAGAGTTTGGTTCAGTTTCCCATACTGCTGCTATGACTGGTTTTGTGTATGAGGGATGTGCAGTATCCATCCACCCCTATTCCACTGGTTCTGTAGCTGTTTTCCTTTTATTTTCTGCATTCTGTGGTTTACTGCTACCAGCATGCTGTGGTTTGCTGTTATGATCTGTTTTCTGCTATGTGCAGCATAGTGGCTGTTATTACCCTTGGCTGCTGAATTGTTTGTGATGACTGAGTTGCTGAACTGATTTACTGATGACAGTTGATAGTCTGCACAGCTATAATGGCTGCCCAGTTGATTCTGCATATTCAGAATGTTGTGAACTGATGTGTACTGAGTTCTGTGTTCGTATCCCTTTTACTTAGTTGTAATAGGGATGTATGTAAGTCAATTTGTTCTTTTCGCTATGTGCAGCATAGTGGCTGTTATTACCCTTGGCTGCTGAATTGTTTGTGATGACTGAGTTGCTGAACTGATTTACTGATGACAGTTGATAGTCTGCACAGCTATAATGGTTGCCCAGTTGATTCTGCATATTCAGAATGTTGTGAACTGATGTGTACTGAGTTCTGTGTTCGTAACCCTTTTACTTAGTTGTAATAGGGATGTATGTAAGTCAATTTGTTCTTTTCGCCTAACCAATAGGGGCTGTCATCAGGCCCGGGCAGGCAGCCCAACCAGTAGCCCAGGCCGGTATACCTGGGTCAATTCATTATTAATGTTTGTGCAATATGAGCCTGGAATATGGCTATCTACATTTACATTGTTGCTGGACTAGTGGGCCAGTTTTTTGTTAGTTTTGCAACCCCCGATAGGCGGTCATCTGTTGGACTGAAATCGGGGGCCGGGTTCTTCGTCGAGCCCTCTATATCCCTTGAGCCAGCGCTTTTAGCTCTGAGGATTTGCGTAATATTCTTGTGGTCGTGGCTATTATTGATTAGATTGGATTCTCCTAGTTAGGGGTAGCCTCGCAGTAGCAGCAACTGGGGGAGCCGATGATTAGATTATGGATGAGTCTGATTGAGCAAGGTAGTTGCCGGAGCTGTCTTTGAATAGATTGGTGGATTCTCACTGATTGAAAGGGGTAGCTTCGTAGGCTGTTTCTGATTAGTTTTAGTGGTTTGCACTGAGCGAAACGTACAGCTTGGTCCACTTGAGGTTTGGGGGGCTACTTTGGTGGTCTCTCTTCCTGTTCCGCATATAGTTGTTAGCGAGCCTAGGGGAATTGGGTGAGGTTGTAGTAGTCTGGATGGAATGGGCGTGGTGTGCAGGGTGCTTAGCAGGGTAGCCTTGTCGGATGCCGACATCTCCAGTTCGAACCTCTCTCGGTCCGAGTCCCTCTGTAGTAGTTGACTTCTTTTGAGTGGGTATTATGCTAGCTTCAGGGTGATGGGCTTCTCGGTTCTTGGTCTTCTTATCCCAGCCGTGGAGGAGGAGGATCTCTCCTCAGCGCTGGTTATCATGTGGTCACCGTTGACCATGACTATCTACCGTATTTACTTTATTTTCTAGCCTGGCGGGTTGTGCCAGGAAGTAGTTCAATTTCACATTTCACGTATTACAGTACGCATAGCATTTTGTTATGTATTTACTCTATCTCACTCTCCATGCGGGTTGTGCATGGTTTACCGCACTTTTTTCATTCTTATTTGTTTTCCTTTTCTTTTCCTCCTGGGGTATGCCCCTTGTAGGCTGTACATTCGCTTAACCTTTTTTTAATTTCAAGCTAAGTTACCCAAAAAAAAAAATAGGGGCTGTCATTGGGATCTCCCTTCGCAGAGGGGGACGTCCTCTGCATGTTACTGCTAGTGTTCCTGCTAGTCTGTGGTTCTGCCTGTTCTGCTGGCTGCTGGCCTTGGCTGCTACTATGTTTTGATGAGCTTGGCAAGTGCAGGGCATGTCCTGCCCTGTTGATGCTATCTGTTTCTGTTTGATGTGCACTTCCACTTTGATATGGTGTAGCTGCATATCAAAGTGGAACCTATTCTGAACCTGCATATCCTGTTCTGAACCTGCTTTTGATATGGTGTTCTGAACCTGCTCTGTTTCTGCTTTTGATATGGTGTAGCTGCATGTCCTGTTCTGAACCTGTTACTGATGCTGAGTTATGAACCTGTCCAGTTTTAGAGACCTGTTCTGAACCTGATTTAGTTGTTACCACTTATGGACACTTCATGGACACAGCTGCACCTCAGTTTTCTGATCTACTTTTGCTGTTAAGTGTAGAGCTGCACCTCAGTTTTCTGTCCTACTTTTGCTGTTGGATGTATCTCTGAAAATGCTTTGGTGAGCTTGTTTTGTTTAGGCCTAACCAACTGGGGCTGTCGTTGGGATCTCCTTTCGCAGAGGGGGAAGTCCTCTGCATGTATATAGTTGATAGTTGATAGTGTTTCTGTTGCCTGCTGATGCTGTTCCTCTGATGGGAGGTTCAGAACTGCTGCTGTTGTTTCTGTGATGGGACCTGCTGAAATTGGTCTGTTGGATAGCAGTTCTGAAGTTGCATTAGAACCTGCTGTCCAGTGCTGCCATGGCACCTCATGTATAGTCAGGGTATTTCAGGGTTATGTAATTGGTTATTGTAAGCTTTAGGTCATTTTGGCGCTGTTTTCCTTCCCTCTTCTAGATGGATTGGAAACAGTGATTATCATTCCTCCTTTGTAGCCTTTTGGCGTTGCATAATTTCTTTTCTTTTCTTTCTTTTCTTTTCCTCCTGGGGTATGCCCTTTGTAGGCTGTAAATTCGGTTATCCTCTTTTTAATTTAAAGCTGGTTTATCCAAAAAAAAAAAAGCTCTTCTGCCTCCCACTTTGACCAGCTTTGTTGGAACCTCCTTTTGTAAGTTTAACATTTGAAATGGCCAAAGGATCAGGGGGTTCTTTATTTTTGAGTTTTGCAGCTCTTTGGGCAGCTTTCTTAGCAGCTGATTTGGACAGTGTAAAAGGGGCAGAGGTGGACTGGTTATCAACACTTGTCTCTTTCTCAGCCTTAGGATCCTGTAGACTAGTTCCACTGTGTAATTTTGTGGAACCCTTCTCTTGAGGGGCTATTGGCTCTGCCCTTTGACTGCTACTTACTACTCCTTCTAGAACCTCAAGTAACTCCTCCTCAGAGTCAGTAACCTCTTCTTCAGGGACAGGGGATACAATTGGATTATTTAATTGTTGAGGCCCAATTGATGCATGTACAGCTACAGTACAGTTCAGCTGCTCTGTATCAGATTGTTCACAGCCAACCTTTTGTTTACCATTACCTACTCTAGTCCAAACTTGAGCTACAGGTTGTTGTGGGGTGAAGAGATAGAGGCTCCTCTAGCACATTTACTTGTATGATGCCCAAATACATGGCATATGTTACACATAGGGGGTAGGACTTGGTACTCCACAGGAATAACAACAAAATCCCCTTCAACTACTACTTTAACTTCATCAGGGAGGACTTGTTCAGCACTGACCTCAATGTAGATTCTAGCCTTTGTAGATTTAGTCTGTTGTAAACCTGGCTGTCTAGCAGTCTTAGCAGTGGCATGATCAACATGCAGAGGTCTCCCAATAGTACTAGCTACCCTACTCAAGCACTCTTGGTTCCACAGTTCCAGTGGTAAATCATGCAGTTTCACCCAAGCAGGTATTTTGGTAGGCTGTTCTCTAGCAGGCTTCATCATCCTGTGCCAATCCTTAAGTACTAGGTACTTTTGAGAAACGAAGTAGGGGCCCCCTTCAAGGACTTGTATCTTGGATTGTTCATCTTTGAATTCAAACAGGTAAAAGCCAGCCACATATAGCAAGTAGGCAAATCTGTCCTATTGTTAAAAGCAGCCTTATTGCTCCATTATGTTAAGAACACCCTTCATGCTATCTTTGGATCAGATTCTGAACCTGATTTGCATGGTGTTATGGTGCACACTGCTCCATATTAGTGGTGTGTTGGTGATGGAGCATTGGATTATTATGTAGTGCATTTTCTGCTGCACCTCAGTGGTATAGGTGTTGGTGTCACTGTTTCTGCATTTCTGCATTTGGTTGGTTTGGTTCAGTTGTTAGTTGACTGATGACTGATGGTTCAGTAGTTAGTTGACTGTTGACTGACTGTTGAGATGCAGTAAGTTGAGTTCAGTAAGTTGAGATGCAGTTTCAGTTGTTAGTTGGTAGTTGTTGGTTCAGTGATTTTGGTTCAGTAATTGTTATTTCTGCTGTCCAAATGCTTCCTGTTTTGATTGCCTAACCAGTAGGGGCTGTCGTGGGATCTCCCTTCGCAGAGGGGGAATTCCTCTGCAATGTGTTACCTGCCTACCTGCCTACTGCTATTATGGTTCAGTTATGGTTCAGTTGTTTGCCAGCTGCTCAAATAAGAACTGCACTTCTGTGCAGCAGGGCTGTTGCGAACTGCTCTGATATGTCACAAGGGTGCACCTGAGTGCAGGTTGTCCATTTTCTGATTGACTGTATATTCAGACTGCTTGTATGAAGTGTATTTAGTGGTTGTTCAATTCTATATCCGCCTAACCAATAGGGGCTGTCATTGGGATCTCCCTTCGCAGAGGGGGACGTTCCATGCTGTTCTGTTTTGCTTGTACTAGTTGTTAACTAGATGGAGTTACCTTTTGTTAGAGAGCTTGTCCCTAGTTGTGATATGATCAAGCACCTGATTTCTGCACCTGTTCAAGCACCTAATTTCTGGTTGTGTCCCAAGTTAGAAGCTGCTGCTGCTGCTGATGGTTGTGTCCACAATGGCATGCTGTTGCTGCTGCTAGCTGCATCAGTTCTGAATTGGTGTATCCTCTACCAGTTGATCATGACATGATTTCAGCATGTGGATCTGTTCTTGAGTGGATTCAAGTTTAAATTCAAGTTTAGTATTTTCAGTATGTTTAGTTATTTCAGTATCATGTATAGTGGTTATATCTCAGTTTCCTTGCTGGTTACCAATCACATTTTGCCATTTGTTTTGTATCCCTCTGTTAGATGGATAGGAAACAGATGCTATTTACCTCTAGTCCTATGTATCCGTTTGGCGTAGGCTTTCTTTTTGTTTTCCTTTTCTTTTCTTTTCCTCCTGGGGTATACCCCTTGTAGGCTGTATATTCGGTTAGCCCCCCCTTTTTATTTCAAGCTGATTTACCAAAAAAAAAAAAGCCAGCCACATCAGGTTTCACAGCCACAAAATGCTCCTTCCATTGATTCCTAGAAGTGGCAACTATGAGAGGATAGGCCATTTGTCCATCTAGGAAGTGGCCTTCCAAGTATTTGTTCCACTTGCCCACATCAGTCAGCTCCAAATCTATTTCTACCAAAGCTTCTTTCCCTCTCTGAAGGTCTGGGAAATGATCCAATTTCATATCCAGAGAAGGGCTTTGTGACTGGAGGAGGGCAGCCCAGTTTTTTGGTTTAGGTTTTGGTTGATGCTGACCTAACTTGGGTTTGTAGTTAGATTGATGTATGTGGTTGGGGTTTTTGTTAACTGCCTGGTGTTGCCGAGGTATTATTTGGGGATGTTGAGGTTGAATTAGAGGATTGGCATTTGGATTTATTTGATGTGGTATGTCTGTTGTGGGGTCAACTTCTGGATTGAAAAATCCGGGTGAATTGTGAGTTGAAGTTCTGAGAGAAGGGTTGAACTCAGGTTTTGTTAGGAGGAGGACCAGAACCCCGACTGCTGTACCGAGGTCTGATGTCCTCGAGGCCATAACCCATATTAGGATCCCCTTCCACATATGGAGTACCTCTTGCGTTAAACAGAATCGTAGGTGTAGTTTTAGGACTACGTACCTGTTCTTGTTCACGAGTGTCAGCTAGACGAGCCGCTTGTTCCTCCGCTTCCCGGATTAAAGCTTGTTCAAAGACTTGATGGAGCTTCCTTGAAGGACTCGAGTTTTTTAGCGATTTAGGGCTAAATTCCCCAAACTCGGCTGGAGATGGAAGATCTTGTTTCTCGGCATTTCTCCATGACTGCTGTATACTTTGTAGTTTGGCTGTGAACACATCTAGAACGAATGGATCTTCTGAAATGTTGAGCTCGTCCTCCAGATGACCCACGATTTCAAGCATTCGAGCTTCGGAATCCGAACGCATACCCTCCTTCTGAGGCACCTGTTGTAGCTTGTGAACTGGTCTCGGCTGGTTGTGCCTGGGACTCTGAACACTAGTAATGGATTGGGGATCTGAAAGAATAGGGATTTGTGGAAGAGTTTCTATAGCAGCCAAGGAGTTAGCAGCCAAGGAGTTAACTATTTCGGGGACACCAAATCCTCTTTGTTTCCGACGAATTTCATTTGAATCCATGGCTTTGATGCCCAGACCCTCCATGAAGGAGATGGAACCGTCTGCCATGGATGATTATCACTGGAGACTATGAATCGCTGGGACTTTGACTGAAATCGCCTTAGAAATTGCCATTCCTATTTTCTTCTTCGATGCTATCCTTGTTCCGTTGGTCTTCCCGTTAGCTAGAACCGAATAAGGAAATACTTTTTTTTGTGGGTAATTTAGCTTGAAATTAAAAAAGGTTAATCGAATGTACAGCCTACAAGGGGCATACCCCAGGAGGAAAAGAAAGGAAAAAAAACACAAGAATGATAAAAGTACGGTAACCATGCACAACCCGCATGGAGAGTAAAATAAAGTGACATAACCATGAAATGTACTGAAATGAAATTGAACTATTCCTGGCACAACCCGCCAGGCTAGGAAATAAAGTAAATGAAGTAGATAGTCATGGTCAACGTGGACCACATGAAAACCAGCGCTGAGGAGAGATCCTCCTCCTCCTAGGCTGGGCTAAGAAAACCAAGACCCGAGACATCCATCACCCCAAAGCAAGCATAATACCCGCTCAACAGAAGTCAACTACTACAGAGGAACTCGGACTGAGAGAGGCTCGACCAGGGGATGACGGCATCCGACAAGGCTACCCTACTAAGTACCCTGCACACCACGCCCATTCCACCCTGACTACTACATCCTCGCTCAAATCCCCTAGGCTCGCTAACGACTCAAAGCGGAACAGAAAGAGAGGCCACCAAAAGTAGCCGCTCGAACCTCAAGTGGACCAATCTGCTCTTTTCGATCAGTGCAAACCACCAAATCTAATAAGAAACAGACTGCAAAGCAACCCCTTTCGATCTGTGAGGATCCACCAATCTAGTCAATGACTGCTCCGGCAACTACCTTGCTCAATCAAACTCCATCCATAATCTAATCATCGGCTCCTACAGCTGCTGCTACTGCGGGCTACCCCTAACTAGGATAGAGTCTAATCTAATCAATAATAGCCACGACCACAAGAATACTACACTCGACCTCAGAGCAAAAAACGCTGGTTCTAGGGATATAAAAGGCTCGACAACGAGCCCGAAAAAAGGGCTCGACAAAGAGCCCGACCCCCGATTTCAGTCCAACAGATGACCGCCTATCGGGGGTTGCAAAACTAACAGTGAACTGGCCCAAAGTCCAGCAACAATATAAATGCAAATCCCACAACCATCGAATATCCGGGGATCGCAGATACTAACAGTAAACTGGCCCACTAGTCCAGCAACAATGTAAATATTGATAATGATTTGACCCAGGTATACCGGCCTGGGCTGCTGATTGGGCTGCCTGCTCGAGCTGGGCTGGCTCTTTGACTGCCGGCTAGCTTTGCTTGGCTGGCTGGTGCCTGACCTGGCTGGCCCGTGCGTGACTGGCCTAGCTGGCTTGCCAGGATGTTGGCTGGCCCGGTTGGCCCGGGCTGTTGACTGGCCGACGGCCTTTGAGCAGGCCAGATCTGGCCAGACCGGAGACCGGGCTGCTGCTGCTGCTGTTAACGGCGGATTGTGGTGTGGCGGTCATCTGAGAGTAGTCCAATGGAAGCAACCACAACCGCTGCATTCAACGGATGAAATCAGGACTTCTCCTTGACTCCACCGGCAGCAATTGGAGCGAATTCCGATCAGACCTGTGTGTATAGAACCTCCGAGAGGAAGCCCGTAGTTGAAATCAGTCCATGGGGTGGACTTTGAACGAAAATCTTGGGAGAAATCAACCGGAAAACCAGCAGCTATGGAGAGCTCCGGTAATGGTTTTGGCTGACCCTGCTGTTGAGATGAACCCACGGCTGTGGTAGTCCTGGCCGTTAAGATGAACCACGGCCGGTCAGATGTACCCACGGCTGACTAACCCCCCACGCCTTGCATCTTCCGGCGCGGCTGGGATCTCAGTCCAACAGACCCAACTCGAGTGTGAGTCCGCTGGTAGGAAGTACCACCCATCTTGAGTGCTGGCCAATCGAATCATCTAAAAACAGTAAACCCCTAACAATCCGACCCTTCGGCTAGGGATCCGGATGTCGGCTGTAGACCTCATTGCTGCGAAGTTGGAAGAAACCCACGGCTGGATGTGAGTGTTGATATAGGTGGACAGAACTCAGATTACCTCCTGTTCATCCCTCTAAATCGGAAGGATATGGCTGATTAGATGCCTCTAATCTGGTAATTGGAAGGATATGGTGGGTTTGAATAAGGAAATACTTAGTTAAAACGTCATCTGCATTCCATTGATTGTGGGTATTTGTGATCTTTCATGGTGCATTTGTGATAATGTTGGCATATTATATGATGTTTTGTCTATGAGTGTAATCATGGGGGAGTCTTAGCTCGCATATTGTGCAAGAAAATAATTGATTGGGTCGGAAGTTGGTTTAGGGAGTCCCGTAACGCAAGGGGTGGTAATACGGAGACTTAGAGGGGTTTCGTAACGCAAGGGGTGGTAATACGATAACCCGGATCGTTAGAGATCACCGTGACGCAAGGGGTGGTAACACGGTAATCCTTGTGGTGTTGTACAGTAACGCAAGGGGTGGAAATACCGAGGGTGGGAGTTCGGGTTAGCGAGTCGAGTTGGGATTGTCAGAGTCGTTGTGTCATATGACCTATGCATTTAATCAAGATAAAGGTTCATTTACAAGTTGATTGATTACTATCTATCAAGCTGTATTTCCTTATCCTCTTTCATTTGCACTTGTCAACATATTTGCATAGACGATTGGTAAAGATTTTTCTACTGGGCTAGTGTAGCTCAACAAAATCCTTCTTTTCAGGTTCAAATGCCAGGCAATAGATTGCATGCAATGGTGTGCTTGGACATGAAGATTTTTGAGAGCTAACTTCATTTAGTTACTTAAACATCTTGTAATGATTTACTTTTGACAAAGATGAGTTTGTAACTGTTACTGCAGCTGTTATTTGCACTTTTGACAATAGATTGCATGTAACTGTAACTGTTACTGCAGCTATTTATAACCTCATTTAACTGTTACTGCAGCTGTTATCTGTTACTACATCTGTTAGCCATAGATGGGCACAGCATTTCTGCATTTCTGATGAAAGTCTGATGGGCACAGCATTTCTGCATTTTGGACTGTGAAAGTGCAAAAGCAGCTTCATTTCTGCTGTTCTGTTTTTGGGCAGTCCAACATGTGGGCTACTGTTTCTGGGCAGTCCAAGTTCACTGATCTGCACTGATTTTCACTACTGTTTCTCTATCACCTTGTATGATTACTCCTGCACTGATTTCTGCATGCTGCTGTCGTTTTCTGCAGTCTGTTTACATGCTAGCAGCAGCTACATGTGCTATTCTTGCAGCCTGTTTTGTTGTTTTCAGAAGTTGTTATGTAGTTTGTTCTATTATTAGCCTAACCAATAGGGGCTGTCATTGGGATCTCCCTTCGCAGAGGGGGAAATCCTCTGCATTTTGGCATTTTGGTAATGTAGTAATGTAGAGGGGGAAATCCTCTACATGCAGTAATACTGCTGTGACTTCAGAACTGATATTTAGTGGGGGAATATTTAGTGGGGGAATCATGTGAGAATTAGTAGAGGGAGGAGGGGTTTCCCAGCTCTTGGTTTGTTCTTCAGAGTGAGAGGTGTGTGGTACTAGTGAGTATCATGTGAGAGTTAGTTGTATGCTGCATTTCTGCA
The DNA here is from genome assembly GCA_020567845.1 of Rhododendron henanense subsp. lingbaoense. Lineage (NCBI taxonomy): Eukaryota > Viridiplantae > Streptophyta > Magnoliopsida > Ericales > Ericaceae > Rhododendron > Rhododendron henanense. Next base: position 21,931,716 of record CM036312.1, read on the forward strand.
TTTCTGCATTCAGTAGTATCTGCATTTCTGCATTTCTGCTGTGGGTTCAGTAGTTGAGATGCAGTTTCAGTAGGTAGTTGCTATGGTCCAGTTTAGTTGCCATACCTGTTCATTGTTCTGCTGCATTGTTTTGGACAGCAGCAGTTGTGAGGTGTCAAGGGTGAGTTGTGGCAGCATTGTATCTGCTGCTGCCATGCTTAGCTTTATCTGGTTTAGCTAAACCATGTCATCTGGTTTAGCTGCTGTCAGGGCAGTCCAAGTTCTGGTGTTTTGATGTTCTGAAAGGTTCAGATTTTGATGTACAGATGTTCTGAACCTTAGCTGTTCTGAAAATGTTTTGGCTTTTGTTCTGATTGTGATCAGTACAATCTGATTGTTCTGAACTGTGTTGCTGAACTATGTTCTGAACTGGGTTGCACAATCAAATTGTTCTGGTAGTGTTGGTTAATTTTTGAGCATGCCTACTATGTTTGGGCATGTGTTGTTGCTTGCCTAACCAATAGGGGCTGTCATTGGGATCTCCCTTCGCAGAGGGGGAATTCCTCTGCACATTGTACTGTTTTGTAATTGGTTAACAAAAAGTGAACTTGGAGCTTTGTAGAGCATTGTCCTACCCATTGGGGGCTGTCCATGGGAAACTGTACATGTTTGGAGCTTTGTAATTGGTTAACTGTACATGTTCTGTTGACTGCTGCTGTGTTTGGCAGCAACTGTTTACAAGTCCTGTACAAGTCCTGTACTGCAGTTTTGTTGCTGCAGGGGAGAGCAGGATTCTATCAGTCCTGAAGTTGATTCTATCAGTTCTGAAGCTATGGTCAAGCTTGCATTTTTGGCTGCATTTGAAGCTATCAGTTCTGAAGCTAGTTAAGGGGAACAAGGCAATGTTCTGTTCAGTTGTATAGGCATGTGTAATCAGTGGAATGCCTATGTTTGAAGCCATGTTGAAGCTATCAGTTCTGAAGATAGTCAAGGGGAACACTTCTTTTGTAAGACATGTATAGGCATGCTCAGTCCTGCATTGAGTGTCCTGCCCTTGGGCATAGTTTTGTTGCTATCAATTGGATGTGTTTCCTTTCCCTCTTCTAGATGGATTGGAAACATAGTTCTCATCAATACCTTGTAGCCATTTGGCGTTATCAATTTTCTTTATCTTTTTTGTTTTCTTTTCTTCTTTCCTCCTGGGGTATGCCCCTTGTAGGCTGTATATCCGGTTACCCTTTTTCTATTTCATGCTATTTTACCCAAAAAAAAAGATGAGTTTGTAACTAATTATTCCTAAAGTCCTTTTGACTAGAAAGTTTGTATTATACTGAATTGGTTGTACTTATAACTAAGTTGATTCGGGCCGTAGTGCCAAGGTTGTATTTCTTTAAACATGGGGACTTGTTTGTAAATTAAATAGGTGGGAAGCTCTTTTGGGTATGTATGATACGAGAGGTTCTTTTAATAAAATGTATTGTTTATTTATGTAAAAATCGAGGACGTGACAGGAATTGTTGGGTTCAGGTGGAGTATTAGAATCTTGGTCTGCTTATCCCTTCTCTGGAAGACTAGTGGTGATGGGTTTTGGCAAGGGGCAGGTTATTTTTTGGCGAGCCTTAGGACTTGGATGAGGGAGTATTAGGCCGGATGGAATGGACATGGTGTGTAGGGTGGGGCCCCCTATCGAATGCTGACATCTCTGGTTCGAGCCTCTTCTTGGTGTCTTGTTCCTCTGTAGTAGTTGTTCAGCCTTCCCTTGATGCCGATTTGTTATGCTACTGCTAGTCCTCAGTGATGATTATCGTTTGGTCATTTCTGACCGCGACTTTTATTTTATTTCCTAGTCTAGCAGGATGTGCCAAGTAGTAGTTAGCTTTCAAGTTATTCTTCTCGTATTACTTCATATCATACCCCGTTGTACTATCCTTTCGATTAGAAGGATAGTGCAACGGGGGTATGATCTCAACACACATGGCACTTTTGTTATCTTACTTAATCTGCCCTACTCTCCATGCGGGTTGTGCATGGGATATCGCACTTTTTTTAATCTATTTTTTTCCTTTTCTTTTCCACCTGGGGTATACCCCTTGTAGGCTGTAGATTTGGTTAACCTTTTTTAATTTCAAGCTAATTTACCCACAAAAGAAAAGAAAGACCTTGGGTGGCTCCCAATCAAATCAAGGAGGGGAGGCCATGGTTGGCCACTAATCAGAGCAAAGAAGAGAAACCATGGTTGGCCTCTAAGAGAAATACACCAACTAGCCCAACTCCACCAACTTCAAAGAGGGAGTATCCTCCTCAGAAGAAGGTCAATACTGGGAAAGAAGTGGCAACTCAAGGAGATCAAGAAATGTTGCAGGAGCAATTCACTTTGGTGAAAGGAGTACCCGATTGGTTTTTGAAAAAGATCAAACTAGAATTATTCCAGGGGTATAAAGATTTGTCCAAAACGGGCAAAACTTATAAACCACCAAACTCACCTATTGGTCAATGGGTTCTGGTTAGGGATCCAAAGACTAAGGTGCCACAGATGGTACCTATCTTGAGAAGGACTCAAAAAAGGAAACTTCAGAGAATGAATACTCTTTTCCAAATGGAAGAACTCAATCCAAAGGAAAAAATGTGGAAGGAGACTAAGCCAAATCCTAGGTTTGACAGGGTTCAAAGGGAAGAATTTGAAGGACCTGTTCAGAGGAATTACCAGCATTTGGAGGAGAAAACTTTGATGGAAATAACAGCAGCCATTGATGATGACGAAGGGGATCAGAACCTTGCTTCTCCAAACTCTTTGGCTAGTTATTAATCAGGTTTGTTGGAAGCTATGCTAGTTGAACAAGAGCGAGGAGAGGGAAGCTCTTCTCCTATGGAAACTTCTGCGACAGCAGGCAATGAGGCAGAAGCAAAAAATGAGAATAGGAGCAATCATGTAGAGAAAAGATAATCCATTTTGGTTTTATACCAGAAGTTCAAATCAATATGGTACAACCTTCTGATATGAAATTTGTAAGTCCTGACTGGTCTCCAACTCCTGACTGGTCTCCAACTCCCTCAGTTTCTCAGCCAAACGAGGGCCCATTAGAAATAATTGAGATTTCTAGAAGTGAGGAGCTAGAAGCTTAGGAGGAAATGGAGGAAAGCAAAGAAGCACAAAAGGTTGATGGAGATTATGATATCCTCATTTTGACTAATGAGGTACAGGATACCGAGGCAACTTCAAAGGAAAGTGCTAGTTTTGCCCCAAATGCTGATTATGATAGGCTGGTGTTGTTTGGCATGAACCTCTCCAATCAATGTAGTTTTTGTCAAGGTAGTGAGAGTCATGATCACCTTTTCTTTAATTGTGTATTCTCTCAGCAGGTGTGGAACTCTATGCTCTCCAAAATTAGGGTCTCTTGGTCCTCTAGAACTTGGCCTGAATGGGTCAATTTCCTCTCCAATCTAAAAGGGAAATCTTTTCAAACGGTTATTACAAAGTTGGTCTTTACAACTACTGTTTACCACGTTTGGATTGAGAGGAATGTGAGGAAGTTTCAAGGTGTATCTTCCTCTTGGGAGGTAATTGCTCACAAAATTTTCTCCATGGTGAGGTCCCGACTTTTATCATTACCAACCTTGCCTCCTTTTCGGGCAGGGTGGATTGCACATGAATGGAATATAGTTGGTCATTGATTACACTCATGGTAACATAAAGCTAGGAGGGCTTTCAATGCTTCTCTTAGCTGTATCAATTCAGGATAAGCTAGCAATAGCTGCTGGCTTTTACAGAAACAAGGTCAGTTCAGTGTATGGAACTCCTTTTTATCCAAAGGTGTGTAAGGGAGAGGAGCTAGCTTGTGCTACATGGATTCAGTGGTGTGCTAGAGCCCCTACATTTCTTGAGATAGGCAAATCTGTCCTACTGTTATGAGCAGCCTTGTTGCTCCTTTATGTTTTGGATCAGATTCTGAACCTGATTTGCATGGTGATATGATGCATTTTCTGAGCATTGGATTATTATGTAGTGCATTTACTGCTGCACCTATGTGGTGCATTTTTAGTAGTGCATGCAGTTGACTGTTGACTGTTAGTGTTTTATGACTGTTGTAGTGATCCAGTGCATATTCTGTTTACAAATGACTGACATGGCTGTCCAGTTTGGTGTTCTGTTCTGTTCCACAATCTGTTCTGCATCACTGTTCTGTGCATCACAGCTAGATGCTAAGCATTTCTGCATGTTGTATAGAAGTCTATTGGATATCCAAGAAGTTGCAGACTTTATTGTTATGTTTTGACCTGTTTTGAAAGTGCAGTCTGTTTTGAAAGTTTCAGAAGTTTCAGCTGTGCTTTTGTGCCTGTCCTGTGTGGCTCCTTTGCTGAGTGTAGCAGCTATTTTTTTTTTGGTAAAATAGCTTGAAATAAAAAAGAGGATAACCGAATATACAGCCTACAAGGGGCATACCCCAGGAGGAAAGAAACAAAAGAAAAGAGAAAGAGAAAATTAGTTATGCCAAGAGGCTACATGGAGTAAATGAAATGCGCTGTTTCCAATCCATCTAGTAGAGGGAGGGAAAACAACACCTAATGAATGAAGAGCCTAAGAGTAGACTCTTAAACATTACAAAAGAAGCAAACAACATGTTTGCATGTTTCAAAAAAAAAACTGATCCACAACTGTTCCACAATCTGAGACTGATCCACAACTTGAATTTAAACTGATCCACTATTTAGACCAGTGGCATCCACTAGCTGGGGTGTGTAGCATGCCCAACAAACTTTTGAGCTGATGCAAGGAAGCAATAGTCCATCAGAAGTCCATCAGAACAACATATCAGACAGCATATTGGACCTGCAAATCAGAACTGCTTGGAACTGCTTCTGACTAGGGAAAATCATGGAGCAAGGCTGCCAAATCTAGCTGGGGGTTGATGAGGATATACAGTAGTGAATCCAAGAAGGAGACAGAGGAAGCCAACTGGTTGGCTTTGGTGAAATATTTGGCTCTCAAAGTTGAATAGAAGGTTCGGAAGAGAACATTTGGGAGGATGCTTTAGGAGATAAATCATAATGGATTGCGAAGCCTGAAGCATTTGAAGAAGTAATATCAAGTTTTGTAGATTCCCAAGACCCTTTGGAGGAAGTCAGACTGGGAGATGATGAAAATTCTAACCCTGTACAAATTAACAAGTGGCTAGATGCTGATGCAAAGGCCTAGTTAATAGAAGTACTGAAGTAAAACAAGGATTGTTTTTCTTGGAGCTATAATTAACTACCAGGTTTGGACAGAGAATTGGTAGAGCACAGACTACCTATCAAACCATAGTTCAAACCATTCAAGCAGTCACCTAGAAAGATGTCCCTAGAAACCATAGTCAAAGTCAAGGAGGAAGTTAAGAACCTATTGAATGCTGGTTTTATCAAGACAGCAAGGTATGTTGAATGGTTATCTAATATAGTTCCAGTTCCTAAGAAAAATGGGAAGATTAGAATCTGTGCTGATTTTAGAGACTTAAATGTTGCAACCCCTAAAGATGAATACCTGATGCCAATAGTGGACATGTTAGAAGATAGTTCAGCCAGCCACAAAATAATGTCCATTATGGATGGACATTCAGGTTATAATCAAATCTGTATAGCAGAAGAAGATGTTCATAAAACAGCTTTTAGAGCTCCTGGTAATATTGAGACCTTCGAATGGGTTAAAATGCCTTTTGGTCTTAAAAATGCTGGAGCTACATACCAGAGAGCCATGAATACTATCTTTCATGAGCTTGTTGGAGGATTTTTGGAGTGCTATATAGATGACATAATTGTAAAGTCAAGTTCTGTTGATGATCATCTCGAGCATTTAAGGATTTTTTTTGTGTGGGTAAATTAGCTTGAAATTTAAAAAGGTTAACCGAATGTACAGCCTATAAGGGGCATACCCCAGGAGGAAAAGAAAAGGAAAAAAAATAAGAATGACAAAAGTGCGGTAAACCATGCACAACCCGCATGGAGAGTTAGATAAAGTAAATACATGAAGATGCCATGTGTACGGTAAGTAAAGTAAATAGAGCTAAATGAAATAGAGCTACCACATGGCACAACCCGCTAGGCTAGGAAATAAGGTTAGTAAAGTAAATAGTCGAGGTCAGAGATGACCACATGATAACCAACACTCAGGAGAAGCCACCGAGTAAGACGGCTACAAAGCAAGCTGATCGGCTACTACAGAGGAACAAGGCATCAAGAGGCTCGATGCCTACTGGATACTGAAGGTGTGTAAGGGAGAGGAGGTAATTCTTGGCATAGTATTAGAGAGTGGGTCTGAGTACTATATTTACTGAAACCTTGATTCAACCTTGTCCTTAGTTTTGTCATGGCTGTGGCAGCTCATGCTGCTGCTGCTATACTGTTCTGTGGTTGAGTACTATGTTTACTAAAAACAATGCTGGGTACTTTGCATTGTTAAGCTGATAGAATGTGGTTGCACTATATGGTTGTACTATGCCAAGTTATAGTTCAGTGTTTAAGTGTTGGTGTCCAACTTTTGTACATTTCCAGCTTGTTTTTAGTCCATTTTCTGTTAGTAGTTTTTTTTTTTTGGGTAATTTAGCTTGAAATTAAAAAAGGTTAATCGAATGTACAGCCTACAATGGGCATACCCCAGGAGGAAAAAAAAAAAAACACAAGAATGATAAAAGTACGGTAACCATGCACAACCCGCATGGGGAGTAAAGTAAAGTGACATAACCATGAAATGTACTGAAATGAAATTGAACTATTCCTGGCACAACCCGCCAGGCTAGGAAATAAAGTAAATGAAGTAGATAGTCATGGTCAACGTGGACCACATGAAAACCAGCGCTGAGGAGAGATCCTCCTCCTCCTAGGCTGGGCTAAGAAAACCAAGACCCGAGACATCCATCACTCCAAAGCAAGCATAATACCCGCTCAACAGAAGTCAACTACTACAGAGGAACTCGGGCTGAGAGAGGCTCGACCAGGGGATGACGGCATCCGACAAGGCTACCCTGCTAAGTACCCTGCACACCACGCCCATTCCACCCTGACTACTACATCCTCGCCCAAATCCCCTAGGCTCGCTAACGACTCAAAGCGGAACAAAAAGAGAGGCCACCAAAAGTAGCAACTCGAACCTCAAGTGGACCAATCTGCTCTTTTCGATCAGTGCAACCACCAAATCTAATAAGAAACAGATTGCAAAGCAACCCCTTTCGATCAGTGAGGATCCACCAATCTAGTCAACGACTGCTCCGGCAACTACCTTGCTCAATCAAACTCCATCCATAATCTAATCATCGGCTCCTACAGCTGCTGCAACTGCGGGCTACCCCTAACTAGGATAGAGTCTAATCTAATCAATAATAGCCACGACCACAAGAATACTACACTCGACCTCAGAGCAAAAAACGCTGGTTCTAGGGATATAAAAGGCTCGACAACGAGCCCGACCCCCGATTTCAGTCCAACAGATGACCGCCTATCGAGGATCGCCAAACTAACAGTAAACTGGCCCGATCGTCCAGCAACAGAAAGACAATAAACAAATAAGTGCAAAGCGCAAATTGAAACGATAGGCGCAATGGATACGAGAGCTTGCTGCTTGCTGCCCGGGCTGAAGGCAGGCTGTGACTGGCTGGCCCGGGCTGGCCTTGCCAGCTGCTACCTGCTGCTTGGCCCAGGCCTGCTGTGCCCGACATGCTGAGTGCTTGGCCGCCTGGCTTGAAAGTTGGGCTGGCTGATGGCCCAGGCCGAAGCCCAGGCTGCTGGGCTGGATGGCCCTGCCCCACCGACAGTGCCAAGCACCAGGTGATGTAGATAGGGCCGCCACTGCCGGACCAGTGGTGGCCGGATCTCACCTCGGCTAGGATCTGAATTGGCCGGACCAGTGGTGGCCGGCCGCTGCTGCTGCCGGAGGGCAGAGTCCCACCTCAGGATCTGTGATTGAACCCCAACGGGGACTTGTGAACGAAAGTCTGATGTTGTTTGGCCGGAGACGGACTCCGGCAGCCGTTGACTGGACGGTGACTGGACCTGAGGGTTGCGGGACTACGGCTGGTCAGCCCCACGGCGGGTCCGACGCCGATGACTGGACGGTGACTGAGCGCTATTTGAATCGGATCTCCGATCGGATGGTGACTGGACCCGAGGGTTGCGGGATGAGAAGTGAGCGGTGGAGGAGAGAGGCTCCAAGGCCGAGAGTTTGAGGCTCCCTTGCCCTTTCTGTCCCGGCGCTGTAGCTGCCGGAATGATGTTGGCCGGTGGGTTGCCAGGCCGCTGCTGCCACTGTTGCTGGGCCGATGGAGCTTCCCAGCTCCTGCTTGCTCCAGTACTGTTGTTAATGGGAGGCGATGGAGGAGATCATTCCCTAAGGAGGGATAATCCCTTGCCGTCCTTTATTCGTTGCCGGCGCCGAAGGAAACTGAGCCGGCTGATTTGGCTGGGTCAGAGGGAGCTTTCTCTCTCTAGGTTAGAGAGAGAAGCTCCTACAAGAGGGTGGTCTTGGTTTCAAATCCATTTTTCTGTTAGTAGTTGCTGACTGATAGGACTGTTCTGTTTTGGTGCCTTTTGCTGGTATTTCTGCCTAACCAACTGGGGATGTCGTTGGGATCTCCCTTCGCAGAGGGGGAATTCCTCTGCAATGTGTTACCTGCCTACTGCTGCTACTGTAATCTGTTATGGTTCAGTTGTTTAGGATGCCTAATCTGCTACTGCTACTGCTATTATGGTTCAATTATGGTTCAGTTGTTATGGTTCAGTTGTTTGGCTGCACTAACATATTTGCAGCTGCTCAAAGAAGAACTGCACTTCTGTTTCAGTAGGGCTGTTGTGAACTGCTCTGATATGTCCCTTTCAATGTCATTGGGATGCACAAGGGTGCATGATGCTGATTCACTTCCATAAGCATCCTTGTGATGCACAAGGGTGCATGATGCTGATTGTCATGGAGCATCCAGTTCTTGTTTGTACCACTTGCAGTTTGTCCATTTTCTGAATGACTGTATATTCAGATGTTGTATGTTGTTGTTGACTGCTTGTATGAAGTTTATTTAGTGGTGTGCCCAGTTTCGGATCTGATCTGCATATGCCCAGTTTCTGCATGTTCTTTTCTGTAAGCTGTTCTATTATATTTGCCTAACCAATAGGGGCTATCATTGGGATCTCCCTTCGCAGAGGGGGACGTCCTCTGCATTTTGTGTGTGAGAGCTAGCAGTTATGGACTGATTTCTGTGCTAATTTATGTGAGAGCTAGCAGTGCTGTTTTGCTAGGGGCTGTTAGGAGCTGCTGATTTAATTCAGAAGTTGTAGATGCAACACAGCTGCTGATTGTAGCTGCTGTTTTGCACCTGATCAAGCACCTGATTTCTGCACCTGATTGCTACTATGGCACAATGGTGGTTCTAGTTCCTTTCTCCTTTTGGCAGTCCCTGCTAGCTGATGGTTGTGTCCCTAGTCAGAAGCTGCTAGCTGCATCAGTTCTGCTAGCTGCATCAGTTCTGCTAGCTGCATCAGTTCTGAATTGGTGTATCCTGCATCAGACATATCAGTGCTTGTAGGATTCAAGTTTAAATTAAAGTTTAGTATTTTCAGTATGTTCAGTTATTTCAGTTTCATGTATAGTGGTTATATCTCAGTTTCCTTGCTAGTTACCAATCACGTATATTGGTTGTAATCGTTTTGCCATTTGTTTTGTATCCTCTGTTAGATGGATAGGAAACAGATGCTCTATTTACCTCTAGTCCTTTGTAGCCGATTGGCGTAGGCTTTCCTTTTTTGTTTTCCTTTTCTTTTCTTTTCCTCCTGGGGTATGCCCCTTGTAGGCTGTATATTCGGTTAGCCCCCCCTTTTTTATTTCAAGCTGATTTACCCCAAAAAAAAAAAAAAAAGAGGCTCGAACCAGAGATGACGGCATCCGACAAGGCTACTGCTGCTGCTCAGTACCCTGCTCACCACGCCCAATCCTTCCGGCCTACTACTCCCTCATCCAAGCCTAAGGCTCGCCAAAACCTCGAGCATTTAAGGATAGCTTTTAGGAAGATGAAATATTATCACTTCTAATTATGAGGTAAATAGTAGCAGGGTAGAGAGCTTCTCTCTCTAGAGAATGCACTCCCCTGTTGATTTCTTCGGCTCATACCAAACTTGAGGTAATTCTTGCTCAGGTTGGTCATCAAGAAGATAACCTGGTGTCTCCAGCTTCACAACTTCGTTCCATCCATCCAGCGCTGAACTATGACCGAGCAGCAGTCTGGCGTCTGGAGCTCCAACTTTGATGTGGTCTTACCAATTTACCTCGCTCAATTCAACATCAGAGGGGTTCGTTTCCAAGGGTTTCGAGTGGATTCGTTCATCTGGAACCAGGAATCAGAAATCTCCACACCGGCGATAGGTCTTCCAGCAAAAGGGGATCTACTGCCTGAACCCACACCGGCGATTCATCCATCTCTGAGACCGTTTCCCTCTCCAGCGATTGGTTTTCCAGAGTAAGGGGATCCCCCGACTGAACCCACCATTCTCTCATGCCGTTATTCACGTTGGTGAATCGGCCATCATCAACCCTTGTAAGCTGATCCCTCCGAGCATTCAAACCCAACCGGAGGGTTGGGAACGGACGGCGACACGGCTAAAGGGTAGTACTGGTAACGTATTCTCAGTAAGTTCTGAACAGATTGCTCACGATTTGAGCTTATGATTTCGAACCCAGTTTGTCTTGGTTCACCTGAACTGAAACCCAGAATCTGCCATGTTGATATCTTGGCTCACCGTGGGACCAACAGCCGCTGTGGGGCCCAGCCGCCGTGTGGCTCTTCAGGGCTCACCTTCACGCCGCCAGCCACGAACCTCTCCAGACAGATCTTCCAGTCAGACCAGGTCAGGCCACCGTGGGGCCCAGCCACCGTGGGCCACCGTGGATCATCGGCCACCGTGGGGCCCAACCGCCCGGGCAATCAGCCAGCCCGGTCTTCCATCATCGGCCAACGTGGGGCCCAGCCGTCGGCCGCTGTGGGGCCCAACCGCCCGGGCAATCATCCAGCCCGGGCCAAGCAGCAAGCAGCAGCAGGGCCAGCAGGCCTTCTTGGCAGGCCAGCCCGGGCAGGCAAGCCGTCGGGCACAGCCTGCCTTCAGCCCGGGCAGTAAGCAGCAAGCACCAAGGCCCGGGCAGGCAGCACAATTAGCAGCCCAGGCCGGTATACCTGGGTCAATTCATTATTAATATTTGCTCAATATGAGCTTTGAATATGGCTATCTACATTTACATTGTTGCTGGACTAGTGGGCCAGTTTACTGTTAGTTTTGCAACCCCCGATAGGCGGTCATCTGTTGGACTGAAATCGGGGGCCGGGCTCTTCGTCGAGCCCTCTATATCCCTTGAGCCAGCGCTTTTAGCTCTGAGGATTTGCGTAGTATTCTTGTGGACGTGGCTATTATTGATTAGATTGGATTCTCCTAGTTAAGGGGCAGTCTTGCAGTAGCAGCAGCTGTGGGTGCCGATGATTAGATTATGGATGAGTCTGATTGAGCAAGGTAGTTGCCGGAGCTGTCTTTGACTAGATTGGTGGATTCTCGCTAATTGAAAGGGGTAGCTTCATAGTCTGTTTCAGATTAGATTTAGTGGTTTGCACTGATCGAAAAGAACAGCTTGGTCCACTTGTGGTTTGGGGGGCTACTTTGGTGGTCCCTCTTCCTGTTCCGCTTATAGTCGTTAGCGAGCCTAGGGGATTTGGGTGAGGATGTAGTAGTCTGGATGGAATGGGCGTGGTGTGCAGGGTGCTTAGCAGGGTAGCCTTGTCGGATGCCGACATCTCCAGTTCGAACCTCTCTCGGTCCGGGTCCCTCTGTAGTAGTTGATTTCTTTTGAGTGGGTATTATGCTAGCTTCGGGGTGATGGGCTTCTCGGTTCTTGGTCTTCTTATCCCAGCCTTGGAGGAGGAGGATCTCTCCTCAGCGCTGGTTATCATGAGGTCACCGTTGACCATGACTATCTACTGTATTTACTTTATTTCCTAGCCTGGCGGGTTGTGCCAGGTAGTAGTTCAATTTCACATTGCATTTTGTTATGTATTTACTCTATCTCACTCTCCATGCGGGTTGTGCATGGTTTACCGCACTTTTTTCACTCTTATTTGTTTTCCTTTTCTTTTCGTCCTGGGGTATGCCCCTTGTAGGCTGTACATTCGCTTAACCTTTTTTAATTTCAAGCTAAATTACCCAAAAAAAAAAAAAGATGAAATATTATCAATTAAAGTTGAATCCTACTAAATGTCCTTTTGGAGTGATAGCTGGGAATTTCCTAGGATATTTGGTTCATAACAAAGGGATCCAAATTGATAAGAACAAAGATAAAGCCATCATTGAGGCAAAGCCACCTTCCAATAAGAAGGAATTGCAAAGGTTTCTTGGTCAATTGAATTTTCTTAGAAGATTTATTATATCTAACACTACTGGGAAAACTAAAGTTTTTTCTTCTTTGTTGAAATTGAAGGAAGGGGAAAACTTTGAATGGACAAGAGAGCATGATGTTGCTTTCAAGGCCATCAAGGAGTACTTAGCTAATCCTCTAGTTTTAGTTCCACCTAGCAAAGGAAGGCCTGTGAAGCTTTATTTGGCAGCAAACTATGACTTTATGGGAGTGTTGTTGGCTCAAGACAATAGTGAAAGAACAATAACGGCTGGGGAGCTTCTCTCTCTAGGTTAGAGAGAGAAAGCTCCCCCGGTCCAGATCCAGCCGGTCGCCGGTCTCCACCTCCGGCCAGCAGCAATATCAACAGCAAGGACAGCAAGGGAGCAACCCTTCTTAGGGCCTGCTCTCCTCCATCGCCTCCAACCTCCAACCGGCCACCTCTATCTCTCCATCGGGCAGCCATAGCTGGCCTTCTCCGGCCCAGGCTCCCTCCGCCACTGGGCAGCCACGGCCTGGTCCGACCCAAGCTCCACAGCCGTAGGCCTCGCCTCCAACCTCAACCCCGCCGTGCACCGGCGGGTACCTTCATTGGGATCTGCACCGGGCAGATCTGAAAGTTCAACGGCCATTACTGGCCAATCAAGCTCCACCTGGTCCGGCCTCCGTCTGGACCGGTCAAACAACAACCGCCGTGGCTTTGAGTTTGGAATCATGGGTCAAAACTTCATGGGTTACCTTCTGTACCAGGCCTCGCCGGAGATGATGGCCCTTGCTGCTTCAATGAGTGCTTGAACAGTGGCACGGCAGCAGGGCGAACTCACCGCTGAGATCTACATGTACGGAGACCCAGCAAGGCCAAACCCCCGAACCTGAACAGCAAAGCCATGGCTGCCGGTCGTTTTCCTTCAGGCGGCCGGTCAACGCCCAGATCTGGGCAAGCTCACATCAGCCCGGGCAATCGTGGGGCTCATCAGCCCAGGCAATCCCAGCCAGCCCGGGCAGCAGCAGCAGGAGGCGTCAGCCCAGCCCGGGCACCTGGCCCGGTGTTCATCTCCAGTCACCCACAGCTAGCCTGGCGAGGCCAGCCCGGCGGCTCGCCGGGGTTCTTCAGGCGCCGGGCCATCCAGGCCAGGCAGAGGCTTCACAGCCTAGTAGACCAGCCAGGCCAGCCCGGCTAACAAACAACCCAGCCACAGAACAGCCAAGCAAGCCAGCCCGGGCAGGCCATCCTGTGTGGCTCGGGCGGAGGGGGTAGCAGCAGTGCTGTCCGTGACTGTTCTGCTCGGGCAGAGGCTAGGCAACAGCTTCTGCCCGGGCGTTTCGAGTCTTACTTTCGTCCAGCAGGCGGCAGCAGGCTGCAGGCAGCAGCAGGCTGCAGGCAGCAGCAGCGGCAGGCAGCAGCCCGCCCGATGGCAGGCCAGCCCAGGCAGGCAAGCTGGCTGGTGGCTCGGGCAGTGGGGGTAGTATCCCTTACTTTACCATTATGCAATGCAACCATACTCTTTGCACCTATCTATTTATTGTCATATTGTTGCTGGACTTAAGGGCCAGTTTACTGTTAGATTTTGCAACCCCCGATAGGCAGTCATCTGTTGGACTGAAATCGGGGGCGGGCTCTTCGTAGAGCCCTCTGTATCCCTTGAGCCAGTGCTTTTAGCCCTGAGGAGTTGCGTAGTATTCTTGTGGTCGTGGCTGCTATCGATTAGATTGGATTATCCTAGTTAAGGGGCTATCTCGCAGTAGCAGCAGCTGTGGGCGCCGATGATCAGATTATGGATGAGTCTGATCGAAAGAGGTAGTTGCCGGAGCTATCATTGACTAGATTGGTGGATCCTTGCTGATCGAAAGGGGTAGTTTTGCAGTCTGTTTCTGATTAGATTTAGTGTTTGCGCTGATCGAAAAGAGCAGCTTGGTCCTCTTGTGGTTTGGGGGGCTACTTTTGGTGGTCCCTCTTCCTGTTCCGCTTTGAGCAGTTAGCGAGCCTAGGGGTTTTGGGCGAGGATGTAGTAGTCTGGTTGGAATGGGCGTGGTGTGCAGGGTGCGTAGCAGGGTAGCCTTGTCGGATGCCGACATCTCCAGTTCGAACCTCTCGGTCCGAGTCCCTCTGTAGTAGTTGACTTCTTTTGAGTGGGTATTATGCTAGCTTCGGGGTGAGGGGCTTCTCGGTTCTTGGATTTCTTATCCCAGCCTTGGAGGAGGAGGATCTCTCCTCAGCGCAGGTTATCATATGGTCATCGTTGACCAAGACTATCTACTTTACTTACATTAATTCCTAGCCTGGCGGGTTGTGCCAGGAAGTATTTACATTTCGCCTCACTTCATTTCATTTACTACATGGCTCTACTCAGACCCATTTGTATTGCCTATGTCACTTTATTTTACTCTCCATGCGGGTTGTGCGTGGTTACCGTACTTTTTTCATTCTTGTTGTTTTCCCTTTTCTTTTCCTCCTGGGGTATGCCCCTTGTAGGCTGTACATTCGCTTAACCTTTTTTTAATTTCAAGCTAAATTACCCAAAAAAAAAGACAATAGTGAAGGCAAAGAACAAGCTATCTACTATTTAAGTAGGTTTCTGAATGCTTGTGAGTGCAGATATTCCATGGTGGAAAAATTATGTTTAAGTTTGTTTTTTGCTTCTAAGAAACTCAGGTACTATATGATGCCTAGAGTTACCTATGTTATTTCTCAAACTAATGTAATGAAGTACATGTTATCTCAACTTGTACTTAGTGGAAAGATTAGGAAATGGGTAGTGTCTTTAATAGAATTTAGTCTTGAAATCGTGGGTCATTTGGAGGACGAGCTCAACATTTCGGATGATCCATTCGTCCTAGATGTGGTCACAGCCAAGCTACAAAGCATACAACAGACATGGAAAAAAGCTGGAAAGCAAGGTCTTCCATCTTCAGCCGAGTTTGGGGAATTTAGCCCTAAATCGCAAAAAAGCTCGAGCCCTTCAAGGAAGCTCCAGCAGGTCTTCGAACAAGCTTTAATCCGGGAAGCGGAGGAGCGAGCCACTCTTCTACAGAGCACTAGCTCTCAGTTCAGTGGTCACCAAAATCAGTACAAGTTCCTCACTCTAATCCTAAGGTCATGTACAATGCTAGGGGTAATCCGTTCGTGGAAGGAGACCCCAATATCGGTTATAGTTTAGAGGATACTAGGCCTAGGTACAACACTACTGGGTACACTACTGGTTCCACCTCTCACCAACCGGCTATGAAACCAAGTACGGATTCTTCAACTAGCTTTCCTGCTCATAAGCCAGTTAATGGTCTGTCTCACTCTCAAAACCATAGGAACCCTAAATCTAACCAACACCATCAACCCTTATTTCGAGGTCAGACCCATTCCACCCAACCTCACCAGTTCAACACCAAACAGAATGATGGTCAATCTAAACCCAAACCAAAGAACGGGGCGTCATTGCTCCAATCTCAGAGCCCTTCTTTGGACATGAAGCTAGAATATTTCCCAGATCTTCAGAGAGGCAAGGAAGCTATAGTTGAAATTGACATCGAATTTATTGATATTGGCAAATGGAATAGATATTTGGTTAGTCATTTTCTGGATGGTAGGATGGCTTATCCTTTACTCGTATCCGCTGCTCGGAATCAGTGGAAAGATGACTTTGTGGCAGTCAAACCTAATGTTGCAGGGTTCTACTTATTTGAATTTAGGGATGAACAGGCTAAGATGAAAGTCCTAGAAGGGGGTCCCTATTTCTTCTCTCAGAAGTATCTAGTTCTAAAGGATTGGCACAGGATGATGAAGCCTGCCCAAGAACATCCTACTAGAATACCTGCTTGGGTCAAATTTCATGATTTACCCTTTGAACTTTGGAATCAAGAGTGCTTAAGTAGAGTAGCTAGCACAATTGGGAGGCCCTTACATGTGGATTAGGCCACTGCTAAGACTGCCAAACAACCAGGCCTCTCACAAACTAAGACCACAAAAGCTAGAATTTGTATAGAGATCAGTGCTGAACAAGACCTTCCCGATGAGGTCACAGTCAGAGTGGGAGAGGAAGTTGTTATTGTTCCTGTTGAATATCAAGTTCTTCCTCCCATGTGTAAACAGTGTCTAGTGTTTGGACATTCAACTGAGCAATGTACTAACAGAACACTCCATCCCACTTCACCCTCCAAATCTATAGTTCAAACTCAATTAGGGAGGGATAAACATGTAGATATGGAGCATGCATTAAGGGATCCTGTACAGCAGCTTAAGAGTTCCTCTAAATCTAGTCCTTTCGTGAGGGAAGTGATACAAGCATGAAACTTAGTGGACACTTTGGAGGAGTCAGAATCTGAAGAGGATTTAATGGAAGTTCTTGAAGGAGTGGTAAGAAGTTCTCATGAGACTGACTCACAGTCACACTCCAAGTTGGAAGCCACAAGCAGTGGTAAGGAGCCTTCCTCCTCAACTGTGCTTAAAGCTGGAGCATAAACTGATCTGAATCACACACTTTCTCCTAAGCCACCTGATCCCCAAGAGGATATACCAACAGAGGAGGATCTCAAGGGGAAGTTTCATAAAGTTCTCTCTAAATCAGCCCAAAGGAGGCAAAAACAGCTAGCAAGGGAGCAGTCACGAAGTTCCCTATCTAGAAGAAGGAATTAACTCATCCGTATCCTTTTTGTCACGGCAGTATCCTTAATACTTCCAAATCATGCCATGTTTGTATCTAGATCTGTTTAAATAGCTGTTTTTATGTCTCTGCATCCTTTAAAAATTGGTTTTTGGAACATCCGGGGCCTTAATGACCCAATCAAACAAAAGGAAGTTAAATGTTTTGTGAATAATAACAAGCTCTCTTTTGTGGGTTTAATAGAGCATAAAATAAAGGAAGTTTGGGCTGGTAGGGTCCTTAAATATATCTGCCCTAATTGGAATTTTATGAACAACTACCCTCAGGCTCCCATTGGTAGAATTTTTGTGGGTTGGGATCCCAGTATTATCACTGTACAAGTTTTGGATCAATCTGGTCAGTTTATTCATTGTGAAGTTCAATCTAAGTGTGGAGGGCCCCCTTTTTTGGCTACTTTTGTGTACGGGGATAACAACTATTTGAATAGGCAGGCCTTGTGGTCTAGTCTACATCATTTGAACTCTCCCTTCCCTTGGATAGTTTTGGGGGATTTTAATGCCATCAGGTTTCCAAATGAGAAGGTAGGGGGCTCTTTTTTTTTTGGGTAAAATAGCATGAAATAGAAAAAAGGGTAACCGGATATACAGCCTACAAGGGGCATACCCCAGGAGGAAAGAAAAAGAAAACAAAAAGAGTAAGAAAATTGATCACGCCAAATGGCTACAAGACAGTGATGAGGAGCTATGTTTCCAATCCATCTAGTAAGAGGGAACGGAAACACTGCCAATTGTTAACAACAAAAAATATTACGCCGAAGGCATGTAAAGGTGCTATTAAAGGCATCTAATAGTATTGTTTCCTTGAAGCACTTGGACTGGACACTTGCACACTTGACAAGCACATGGTTTCTAATAGTATTGTTTCCTGACAAGCACTTGAACTGGACAATTCCAGAAAGCAGGACACTTGTACACTTGCACTTATCGTAGAACAGGACATTTGCACACTTGACAATTCCCACTTGAAAAAGCAACTTCCTAGCAAAAGCACTACACGCTCCAAGGGACAACCCCCCGAGGATAGGTGAAACTAAAAGAACACAAGTCCAAAAAGCAATTACATCCCTTGTTCTGTAGGTGGTACATCCCTTGTTTTTTTTTGGGTAAATCTGTACATCCCTTGTTCTGTAGACTTCGAATGGTAGTTGAACAAGGGATGTAATTGCTTTTTGGACTTGTGTTCTTTTAGTTTCACCTATCCTCGGGGGGTTGTCCCTTGGAGCGTGTAGTGCTTTTGCTAGGAGGGGGCTCTTCCCTCTGGCCTCCTCATATAAATGAGTTTAACCAATGCCTATATAACATAGAGCTTGATGACCTCAGGTATTCGGGCAGCTTTCTCACTTGGGCTAATAAGCAAGACCCCTCCCATTTTGTCAATTCAAAGTTGGATAGAGTCCTGGTTAATGAACACTGGATGAAAACATTTAACTGTTCTTCTGCTCATTTCCCCACTGCCGGGATATCTGATCATTCTCCAGGCATAGTGACCATCACCCCAGGTCCTAAGAAATCTATTAAACCATTTAAGTTTTTTGATTTCCTGGCTAAACACCCTCAGTTCTTAACTACAGTTCAAGGAATTTGGAGGAGAGAAATTATTGGAAACCCCATGTACTGTGTCTGTGAAAAGCTTAGGTTATTGCAATCTGAGTTTAAACAAATAAATAATAGGGAGTTTAGTGATTTCTCTAGAAGGGTTGCCGAATCCAAGCAAACCCTAGAGTCTTTGCAGAAAGGTATGAGTTCTCAGGTGGCTACTCCTTCCATCATAAACCAGGAGAGGGTGGCCTACAGGCAACTCTTAACTTTGCTTAGAGCTGAGGAAAGCCTAGCTAAGCAAAAGTCCAGAATCCAGTGGTTAAAGCTTGGGGTTCAATGCATTTCCTATTTCTTTAAATCCGTAAGTAACAATAGGAATAGAAGTAAACTAATCAGTCTGGTCTTGGATGATGGGTCCCTCACTCATGACATTAAGGTTATCAAGGCCAGTTTTGTTAATTTCTATACTGAATTGCTAGGTACATCCCATCCTTCTCCTTACCGAGGGCATTCTAGAGTCCAGCAGGTAATCAGGAATAGGTTAACAGACAGTCAAAGGTCTACTATGATTTCTGAGGTAACTGATCAAGAGATCAAGAACACCTTTTGGGCTCTTAATCCTTCCAAAGCCCCTGGACCTGATGGCTATAATGCTGGGTTTTTTAAGAAGGCTTGGCCAATCATTGGTCGTGAAGTCACTTCAGCAGTTAAGACCTTCTTTAGGTCTGGTAAATTGCTTAGGAAGGTCAACTCAACCATTGTGGCCCTGGTCCCCAAAGTCACAAATCCATCTAAAGTTGGGGACTTTAGACCAATTTCTTGTTGTAATACTATCTACAAGTGCATCTCTAGGATTCTGGCTGGTAGGTTGCAAATTGTCCTCCCAATGTTAATTGACCCTGTTCAATTAGGTTTTTTATTAAAGGAAGGAGGATTGCAGATAATATTTTCCTCACTCAGGAGCTCAAGAGAGGGTATCACAAATCATCCCCTTCTCCCAGGTGTGCTATGAAAGTAGACATCATGAAGGCGTACGATAATGTTAGATGGGATTTCCTATGGGATGTTCTGTCCTCCATGAACTTCCATCCTAAAATGATCACATGGCTTCAAGCTTGTGTTACTACTGCTAATTATTCACTTAACATCAATGGTGAGGTCACTGGGTACATTTTAGGGCAAAAAGGACTTAGGCAAGGTGATCCACTATCCTCCTATCTTTTTGTGATTGTGATGGAAGTTCTCACGTGCCTTCTTAGGGAGAAATCCCTCCTCCCTAACTTCCACTTCCATTGGCGGTGTGGTAGGATTCAACTTATAAACCTATGCTTTGCTGATGATCTAATGATTTTCTGCAAAGGAGAAATGACCTCGGTCAATCATATTCAGGATGCACTTTCTGAGTTTCAACTCCTGTCTGGCCTTTCCCCTAGCCTTGGGAAGAGTAGTATATTCTTCTCGGGTGTTAATACAGTCAATAGGCTAACTATTTTGGATGTCTTGAAGTTCAAAGAGGGCAGTCTGCCTGTCAAGTATCTTGGAGTCCCTCTTCTTTCTACTAAGCTCAGAGCCTCTGATTGTCGGTGTCTAGTAGACAACATAATTTTTTTTTTTTGGGGGTAATTTAGCTTGAAATTAAAAAAAAGGTTAAGCGAATGTACAGCCTACAAGGGGCATACCCCAGGAGGAAAAGAAAAGGAAAACAAATAAGAGTGAAAAAAGTGCGGTAAACCATGCACAACCCGCATGGAGAGTGAGATAGAGTAAATACATAACAAAATGCTATGCGTACTGTAATACATGAAATGTGAAATTGAACTACTACCTGGCACAACCCGCCAGGCTAGGAAATAAAGTAAATACGGTAGATAGTCATGGTCGACGGTGACCACATGATAACCAGCGCTGAGGAGAGATCCTCCTCCTCCAAGGCTGGGATAAAAAACCAAGAACCGAGAAGCCCATCACCCCGAAGCTCGCATAATACCCACTCAACAGAAGTCAACTACTACAGAGGGACTCGGACCGAGAGAGGCTCGAACTGGAGATGTCGGCATCCGACAAGGCTGCCCTGCTAAGCACCCTGCACACCACGCCCATTCCATCCAGACTACTACATCCTCGCCCAAATCCCCTAGGCTCGCTAACAACAATAAGCGGAACAGGAAGAGGACCACCAAAAGTAACCCCCAAACCTCAAGTGGACCAAGCTGTACTTTTCGATCAGTGCAAACCACTAATCTAATCTGAAACAGACTACGAAGCTACCCCTTTCAATCAGTGAGAATCCAGTAGACAACATAATTGCCAAAACTAAGTCCTGGACCAATAGGGACCTTACCTATGCTGGACGGGTCCAGCTGGTTCAACATGTCCTCTTTTCTATCCAAAACTATTGGACATCCTTGTTTATCATCCCTAAAAAGGTCATTAAAGAAGTTGAGTCAATACTCAGGGCCTTTCTTTGGACTGGCCCTGATCTTAAAAAAACGGGTGCCAAGGTCTCTTGGGAGCACTTGTGTTCCCCCAAACAAGAGGGGGGATTGGGTTTCAAGTCCATGCAGATTTGGAATCAGGCAGCTATTGCCAAGCACATATGGTTCATTATCTCAGGGGGAGAACAGTCAATGTGGTGTCAGTGGGTCAAATCTTACTTAATAAAGAGCAACAATTTCTGGAACTTGAAGATTCCAGGTGATTGCACATGGGTTTAGAGAAAACTTTTGAATCTTAGACATAAAGTTCAGCCTTATGTGCTTAGTGTAGTAGGTAATGGTCATACTACCTCCCTGTGGTATGACAATTGGCATCCTTTAGGCCCTTTGTCTGCCAAGTTTGGCCATAGGGTTGTCTATGACTCTGGAATACCAAAAGAGGCTATTGTGTCTCACATTATCCACAATTCAAGTTGGGCATTTCCAGTTTTTTTTTTTGGGTAATTTAGCTTGAAATTAAAAAAAGGTTAATCGAATGTACAGCCTACAAGGGGCATACCCCAGGAGGAAAAGAAAAGAAAAAAACAAGAATGATAAAAGTACGGTAACCATGCACAACCCGCATGGAGAGTAAAATAAAGTGACATATGTGATACAAATGGCTCTGAAAAGAACCGTGAAATGTACTGAAATGAAATTGAGCTATTCCTGGCACAACCCGCCAGGCTAGGAAATAAGGTAATTGAAGTAGATAGTCATGGTCAACATGGACCACATGATAACCAGCGCTGAGGAGAGATCCTCCTCCTCCTAGGCTGGGCTAAGAAAACCAAGACCCGAGGCTTCCATCACCCCAAAGCAAGTATAATATCCGCTAAACAGAAGTCAACTACTACAGAGGAACTCGGACTGAGAGAGGCTCGACCAGGGGATGACGGCATCCGACAAGGCTACCCTGCTAAGTACCCTGCACACCACACCCATTCCACCCTGACTACTACAACCTCGCCCAAATCCCCTAGGCTCGCTAACGACTCAAAGCGGAACAGAAAGAGAGGCCACCAAAAGTAGCCACTCGAACCTCAAGTGGACCAAGCTGCTCTTTTCGATCAGTGCAAACCACCAAATCTAATCAGAAACAGACTGCAAAGCAACCCCTTTCGATCAGTGAGGATCCACCAATCTAGTCAATGACAGCTCCGGCAACTACCCTGCTCAATCAAACTCCAACCATAATCTAATCATCGGCTCCTGCAGCTGCTGCTACTGCAGGCTACCCCTAACTAGGAAGGAGTTCAATCTAATCAAAAATAGCTACGACCACATGAATACTACACTCAACCTTAGAGCAAAAAAAAACTGGTTCTAGGGATATAAAAGGCTCGACCATAAGCCCGACCCCCGATTTCAGTCCAACAGATGACCGCCTATCGGGGGTTAATAACACCATCAGACTGGCCCGTTCGTCCAGCAACAGATTGACAATAAACCAATATTGGACTAGGAATTATTTTTGGAATCCGTGCCACTTTTTTTTTTTTTTTTTTAAAGAAATTTAGGCCCAACCTGCCATCGGGCGGGCTGCTGCCGCTGCCTGCTGCCGCTGCCTGCTGCCGCTGCTGCAGCCGGCTGCTGCCTTCCTTGTGGCTGGACGAAGGCAGGCTGTGCCCGACGACTTGCCTGCTCGGGCTGGCCTGCCAACGGGCTGGCTGCTACCAGCTGGCAGGCCCCTGTTGATGGCCTGGCCCCGAACTGGCCCACGGCGGCTGTTGACTGGTGGCCTTGCTGATTGTCCGGTCTGGCTGCTACCTGAGCCACCAGTTGGGCATTTCCAGTTACTCAACCATTGGAGCTCAATGAGATAAGAAATGCCCTGCCAAACTTAATGCCATCCAGAAGGAATGAGAATGACCAATTTAAATGGTCCCTCAATTCTAATGGCCAATTCACAGTCACCTCTCTTTGGGACAAATTAAGAACTCCCTTCCCCAAGGTGTTATGGCACAAATTGGTGTGGTTCTCTAGGCACATTCCCAAATGTAGTTTTATCACCTGGTTGGCTATACAGTTTAGGCTTTCCACGGCTGATAGGCTTGTGACTTTTGGTCTTCCCCTTTCAGCTCAGTGTAGTTTCTATCCTGAGAGTGAAAGCCATGATCATCTATTCTTTAATTGCCCATTTTCCAAGCAAGTGTGGGGCTATATTCAATCCAAGCTCCATGTCTCCTGGACCTCTAGAACTTGGGCTGATTGGGTCTCCCTTCTCACGAGCACAAAAGGGAGATCTATTCAAGTTGTCCTCACTAAATTGAGTTTTACAATCACAGTTTACCATATTTGGATTGAAAGAAATGTGAGGAAATTCCAAGGGAATCCCTCTACCTGGGGAGTAGTTGTTCATAAGATTTGTTCGATGGTGAGAACAAGGATTCTAACTTTACCCAAACTGCCACAGTCTCAGGCAGATCAGATTGTTAATGCATGGAATTTTGTTGGAAGTTAATTGTTTCTTTTAGCTACTTATTGGTGTACAATTTACATTTGCATCTTTTGTTTTCCAAACTGTCAACATGTTATCACCAAGATACTTAGCTCATTTTTTAACAGGTGCATCATTTGTGTGCCAAGTCAGGAGCTACATGGGTTTAACTTGGGGGGTTGGCTGCTGGTACATCTATGTTGGCATTCTAGTTCAGTTGGCTATATCTCCTATTACTTCTATTTTATCAGGTATATACCTTAATCTTTGATGACTGACATCTGAGTTACAATTTTGATGTGTGTACCTGTGACCTGTGACCTGTGTGCTCGTGCCCCTGAGTTCTTGTAGAGTGGAGGTAATAGCTAGTGGGAGACTTTGTGTAAGGGAGAGTTAAGGGTGTTCGGATCCCTCCTATTGCTTTCAGTTTTTGGTGAGTTAGGTTTCGAGGGGGTAAGGTGGGGAGCAGATAAATGTAGGGAGAGTTTTTGGTTCAGTTGTTCAGTTGGGAGCAGATAGGGATAGCAGCTGTCTAGCAGCTGTCCTGTTACTGTGTTGTTGCTGCTAGGGATAGTTGCCATTCAGTTAGTCTAGAATTTTGAGATCTCTGCATGATGATGTTCAGATATTGTACCTAGCAATTCTGTGTGATAGAATCAGTTCTGTCATGATACCTGTTATGAATCTCCTGCTAGCTGCTGTCCTGTTTCATTAAGGCCAGCAGTTCTGTGTGATAGAATCAGCTAGTTACTGTGGGTTTGGAAAGTTCTGTCATGATAGCAGTTCTGTGTGATGGAATCTGATGTTCTCTGAATCCCTGAATCTGCTGTTCTGTTGGACTGCTAAGGTTCAGAATCTGATGTTCTGAATATGGTTTGGCTACTTGTTCCTCATATAGTTAGTTCCATAGCAGCTGCTGTGCTAGTTCCATAACAGATGTTGTTCTGTTGTTCCTCATATAGTTAGTCTAGAATTTTGAAGGTGCTATGTTGTAGTATATGCCTAACCAACTGGGGATGTCGTTGGGATCTCCCTTCGCAGAGGGGGACGTCCTCTGCATGGTGATGAGCAGCTGCTGTGTAGTTCCAAACATGCTGTCATGATAGCAGTTTTGTTGTTGCTGTCAGTTCTGTTAGTTCTGTACATACTTTTGTGTTACTTCTTTTGGGTTAGTCCCATATTTGGTTCAATAGCAGCTGTTGTTCCAAGTTCAGCTGGTTGTGCATGGTTATCACTTCAAGTTTTGCTGATGTTCAAGTTCAGATTCTGATGTTCTGAACCTGTTTTGGCTGCTGCATTCCTCCTTTCCAAGTGTTTTGAAGAGCTGCAGTCCAGTTTGCTGCTGTTGATGTGTGGCTATTGCCCAGTCATGGCTGGATGAGTAGCATGTAATTTAGTGTTAACTCTATTGTCATGTTAACACTATGTGTTCTGTTTCGTATCCCTCTTTTAGATGGGTACGAAACAGACGTTCTATTTACTTCTAGTCCTATGTAGCCGTTTGGCGGCGCTCTCTTGTTTTATTTTATTTTTTTATTTTATTTTCTTTTCCTCCTGGTGTATGCCCCTTGTAGGCTGTATATTCGGTTAGCCCCCCCCCTTTTTTATTTCAAGCTGATTTACCCAACAACAAAAAAAAATCTGTAAAGGGGTAGGCTTTGGCAAACTTTCTAGCAGACCATCCTAGCATAACAAAAACTCCTGAAATAGCTAAAGTTGATATTGTGACATTAAAGCCATGGAAAATGTGGTTTGATAATTCAAAAACAAGTCAAATGGCTGGAGTAGGAGTTGTGATTGAATCTCCCCAAAGATTGAAAACCAAGTGTGGATTTCGAATTAATGAGGGAGAATGTTTTAACAATCAAGCATAATATGAAGCAATGATTCTAGGCTTAGAAATATTGTTGAGTTTGAAAGTAGATACATCTGAAATCTATGAGGATTCTCAATTAGTTATTAATCAAATGAATGGATTGTTTCAGTGTAACAATCTCTCTTTGAAAAGATATTTTCAGCACGCGAAAGCTTTAACCGAACAATTCTATCTATTGACCTTTACTTATATGCCAATGTTCTTAAATGAAGAAGTAGATGAAATAGCTCAAAGAGCTTCTGGATATAAGGTAGTAACAGAAAAAGATAAAGAGATGTGCCAGTTAACTTTGAGAAAGTCATTACCTCTGTTGAAAGACAGACCGAGTGACTTTGAAGTTTATGAAACAAACGCTGCACCAAGTCAGAATCCAAACTGGAGGCAGCCTTTAATTGATTATTTAACCAAACCTGATGCTAAAGTAGATAGAGCAACAAGATTAAGGTCAATCAATTATATCATTGCTTGTTTGGTTCCACTTCATAAACCAGAATCGTGGATATTTCCATGGCTAGGAACTGTAGACACCCCAATTTGGCCTAACATTTATTTCAAGTCCTACCTTGGGGACCATCCCGATGATGAAATGGATACAGTGATTGCTGATTGACTTCTTGTGAACCCATGGACTTATGGTAAGAACTTTGAGCCACTTAGAGGACCCAATCCAGAGCAATAGTCTTTCAGACAAAAATACAGAATCCTAGGAGAATCCATCTGTCGGTCGTGACATTGATCTCACGGCCTTAAACATCATTTCTTCACCCGAGCAACCTGTTGCCTAAAATCTCCATGAGAGATCGATCACTCGGCCGCTAGATCTATCCTACGGCCGCAACATCATTTCCTCGGCCACCAGATCGTCCCCTTTCCAGATTCTCGAACGTTTGATCCAAACACGAAACCTCCCGATGCGTTCGGGCTACGCCGGGGGATAGCCATGAGGAGTTTGAGATGCATTATAACTCCAATTCCCATTGTACGTTTTGATTGGCCGGAGTGAGTCACCAATTGCTTATATAGAGGGCCTTTGGGTTCCGAAAATAATAGATCAGATTCACCTACGAAAACACCCTCTCAAGCCACGAAACTCTGTCAATATACACTCTCAAACCTCCTCTACAAAAGCCCTAACTTCCCGAAGGCAGCCACCAATCCGACGATCAAACCCCGAAGTTCGAACCCTAACCCTAGGGTTCTCAAGAAGCAATAAGTCAATCCCATTCAATCCAAAGCAATCAAGCAACTAAGGGATCAAGGTGGTGAGGCCCAACGGCCTCTGGTTTGATTTATTTTATGTCCATATACTTTAATCGTAGCATTTTAGTTATCTGCTAATTATTCTGTCTGGTGTGAGGAAGAACATCGGTTGGGAAATTGATCCCTCGGCCAATACATTGAACCAGGAGGATTGCTCGGCCGTGACATCAATTCACCAGCCGAGAGATCCATCTCCCTGGCACAGTTTTGTTTTGTTCTGCTTTCTGATGCATGATTTACTTATCGTCTCGGCTCACTTTATTCACTATTTAAAGGCTAATTAAACAGACTACATGTTAGAATTAAATAAAGCATGTGCATGTCTTATGTTGAACGATTATGGGCCAGTCTCACGACTGGGCAGAGAGGGGTGCCTAACACCTTCCCCTTACTGTACTTTTGGCTCCCGTACTCGGAATCTCTATCTATTTTCCTAGTTTTAATAAAGTAGGTGGCGACTCTATTTTGATGATAACTGTTATCGTGTGGCGATGTTCCTAGCCATGGGAATATCCACGATCCTGGTTTATGAAGCAAGCAACCAAACGAGCAAACGATGATCAATCTGTATGGCGATGCCCTGCTCCAGGGAGGTGTCTACAGTTTTTGGCGACTCTACTGGGGAATTGAGAGCCATAACCAAAAAGTTCAACATAAGACTAATACATGCTTTATTCAATTCATTTATCATATGCATCGAGCGGGCAACCTCGTTGAGTTCACCTAATATCCCGGCATGACTCGGGCTATGTTAGGGGTTCCAGCAAACTCCACAGTCACTTGTACCTAGTGGTATATCAAAAAGGAAATCACCCAATCACCGCCTATGATGGGCTGGTGAAAGGACTGGTGCCCTTTTGACAACGGAGCACGCTTGAGACTACCTAAACCTTTCATATGTTAGAAAGCCATATAACTTATCAAAATAAGACAGGAACCCACAGGTTAAGCAATCTTCCTGCATTTTGCTTCCAAGTTCTTCCTCACACCCTGTATCATTTATTGTTGTAACAATTTCTTTTTGTACAGAAGGGTTGGAATTTTCAGCCCAAATCCTAACCCTGTGCAAGCCGAGTATTGTCTTGCAGGTATTTTTACTTTTACAAAACAGGCACAATAGGTAAATCAAAGAAGCAACCACAACCAATTTTATACTCTTACAATACCCGAAGCTACGCCAAACAGAGGTCTTTGCAGCCATCCCGTCTGTCATCCTCGTCTGCCAAAACACCCTCACCACAACGGTCCCAATCACTTCCAGGGACTTCCGGTCATCCTCTCAACAAACTCCGTCATCTACCAAATCCCAAGCTTCATCAAGCAATCCTCCTACCCTCATGGCAGACAACGACGCCACTATTGCCGATCTCCAAGCTCAAATCGCTACCTTGCTAGCAGAGAAGGCAGCCAGAGATGCTGAGGACGAAGAAAGATCAGTGGAAGACGAGAATCCTCATAAAGTGGTTTGGCAAAAAGTCCCGAATTGGCCAAGCAAGTCAAGGAGATTAAACACGCCCTGGCCCGTTCACAGGGGGACCAAGTTCTGGACTTTGAAGGACTTTGCCTCTTCCCAGAATCTAAACTGCCTGAAAATTTCAAAATGCCAAACATCAAGAAGTTCAATGGAACTGGCAACCCTACCAGTCATGTTCGCCACGTTATCAACACCCTGAAGCCAATGGGCTTGAATGATGAGCTCATCGCTCAATTATTCCAGCGAACTCTCACTGGAAGTGCCCTCGATTGGTTCCTCACTTTGGAATTTGTGCACTATCAGACTTGGCCAGAAATTGCCAACGCTTTTGTCAAGCAGTATGCATACAATGTCCAAATTGAGTTAACTACTCGAGATTTGGAGATGACCAAATAAGAATCCAATGAGGACTTTGCTACCCTTGTGGCAAGATGGAGGGAAAAGGCTGCCAAGATGAAGAACCGCCCCTCTGAGGAAGATCAAGTGAGGATAGTTGTCAAGAATCTGCAACCCAAATACCTCAGGCATATTTACACACAGGCTATCACCGATTTCAAACGCCTGCATGCCACTGGGTTGCAAATCGAAGATGGAATCAAGCTAGGGCTCATTGGGAAAGAAGAAGCTCCTTCTCCACCTAAGAAAACCTTCTCCAGCCGTACACCTCACGCTTCCGTAAATACCCTTGGCCCATCCTTGCCCCAAGACCCTTTCCAGGGTAGTTCATCCCGGAACTCAAATTGCCCCCGCCGCAATTTTGACCCTCTTTACATGACCTTATCCCAAGCCTTAACCATTCTTAGCCGTCAAGGGCATCTCAAACCTGTAAACAAACCACTTCCTCAGCCACCTTATGGCCCAAACCATGATCCTAACAAACAGTGCGCCTACCACCTGTTAGTAATTTTTTTAATCAACGGGTATCTGTGATCTTAACGTGGGGAGATTAATAAGTATTTAATAACATGGAGCTCGAAATATTATTGAGATAAGGACGGGAGTGCAATTACAATTCTGTAGTGGGGTGAATTGTATTTTGTGTGATAAGAAATAGAATCCTAGTGGGTTTAAGATTTCTTATTTTCACAAGTAGCCCAGATTTATTTCTCCATAGGTCCCTGCCCTAGCCCTATAAATATACCGCTTCATTCTCTAGGTAAAAAAAAAAACACGTTTTTAAGATATCAGAAAAGTGGGCTGTGAGAGAGAATAAACAATCACGTAGGGTTTCCACAAACGGGATACGTGATTCGAGGTATAAGGGAATATGGCAGAAGATCGTAAGGTACGGTCGAGCAGTATTCGTGGCTTATAGCAAGATGTGCTATAATAAGTTCAACCAGCACTCGTGTTCGTAGGGAGTTGAGGTAAAACCCTAATTCCGCCTTGTAGGGTTTTGCGATTTTCTTGTTGTCTAATCTGTACACGTCATTACTGGGTTCTGGGAATCATTTCCCAACACCACTAACACCTTGGGCATGAAACAGATAACTGCATGCGTCTCCGCCACGACCTTTAAGATCTCATTGATAGCCGAGCTATAAAACCTCTAAAACCTGATGTACAAACCAATCCACTCCCTATTCACAATACTGAACCACCACCCCGAAATATCAATCTCATAAACTATCTCACAACCCCACGTACAACCCTGGTCAATACATTGTCCAAAACAACCAAACCAAACCAACCTTAACCTTCCCAGAGGAGGATGAGTGTTTTATGATGGAGGAGGAAGAAGACATTGAGTCCGATCAATCAGACGTAATTGATCCCGACATGAGTGATGTAGAAGAGCAAGCAAAGGAGGAAAAAAGCTAAGGAAATGGAAAGAACATTCCTGGGCAAAGCACAATTTGGAAGATCCAGACATTCCATATGTAGAAGACGACGAATGGCTCCGCATTTGGTTTGAAAATAGGAAGAAGGAAAAAGAAAGGGTCATCATGATGAGATGGCACTCCCGCTTTGAGCCTACCCAAATAGTGGTACCCATCAATCGCCCCAAAATTCCAATGCCTCCCATCATCTGGGAAACAATCAATCTCATAGAGAAAGTGGAGGAGTTTCAAATGCAACCATGGGTCAATCCTTACGAAGAATGTGACTATAGCCAGTGGATAGAGGAAGAAGAGGATCTGGATTTCGCATATGCAGACCCATATCGAACAGGGGAAAGTGACTTCGATGAAATGGAAGGGGAATACGATGATCCGCTCGATGGAATCTCCTTAGCATCACTATTCAACCAAGTAGGGATAGCTAATCTCTTTTATGAATGCACAGTCAACGAGGAAGAAGAAGGGGTGACGAAAACCCAAGATAACACTTCTATTTGGGGACTGCTTATGTCTCAAAGAGGTAATCACCGTGCAAGCTCCGAAGAGGGATCTAGTTCAAAGACTCTGTTTGGCAAGGAAGAAGGTGGAAAAGAGTATAAAGTTGCGAAAGATAAAGGAAAAGAAGGCAAACCCGAAATGCTACAGTAGCCGAGAAGTCACAACGTGGCCAAGAACATTAAACATTGCTTTTGTTTTCTAAATCAAACTAGAATGTGTTTTGGGCCCCTGTTTGAGCATTTTATTTCTGCTAATTGAATTCCTATTTCATCTTCCAGATTATGCTTATTCAACAATCTAATTGCAATTGCCATACACTATAGTCTCTTTGCCAAACAAAGGAAAATTCAAGGAAATCAAGTTCTTTGTGTCCCTGACAAAAAGGAAGGAAAGGATGAACTTTAGTTGCTTGAAGAACTAGGTTTTTGTCAAAACTTAGAAAGAAGACACTATCTTCGTGAGAACACTTAGGGTTAGCTTACCCATTGTGAAAGTACAAATGCAACAGGAGATTCAGAAAAATATCTCCATCAGATTCCTCACCAAAACACAGAAACCCTCTTGAAAGAAACGCTCGTTGGGTAACCCAAGCAACCCAAGCAAAAGTAAGAGCAAAGCCTGCTAGGACAAGAAGATACAAAAAACGCAGCCTAGGCAAAAGATAAGGCATTCAAAAGCTCGCTAGGAACTCAACCTCCATCAGGTAACCTAGGCAAAATTAGAGCACGTGAGAAGAAAAAAAAAACCAAGAGTGGAAACCCAACCTCAAAGGTGGTGTGATCTTGGAACTACGTTTATGGCCTGATTCCCTCCATGGGAT
This sequence comes from Rhododendron henanense subsp. lingbaoense, assembly GCA_020567845.1. Classification (NCBI taxonomy): domain Eukaryota; kingdom Viridiplantae; phylum Streptophyta; class Magnoliopsida; order Ericales; family Ericaceae; genus Rhododendron; species Rhododendron henanense. Next base: position 21,962,956 of record CM036312.1, read on the forward strand.
ACGTAGGCAATCTCACATCGAGAGGCGGCCCAAACATTTGGAGAGAAGGAAAAACATCAAAAGATTTGTGCTCAATGATAGGCATAGCTAACCCTACGTACTGAGCTCGCAAAAGATGAGTACGCTTTTCTCGAAGAATTGGCAACAGCAATAGACACGAGAATTATAGTTCATCCCCTCTAACCTAAAGGTCATTGACACAATGAGCAGGATACCTCGAAAACTCTCGAGTTTGGTAATCAGACTATGGAACATGGCAAAAGCAAAAAGGCGGAAAATCAAAACCAAGCATAAGAAGGAAGAGAAAAGAGGATGCCACTTGGCCAAAACAAAATCTACCTTTGGAAAATCAACGTAACGGCCGAAGAATTGATACATCGGCCACAATATCGATTTTTCAGCCGAATAATCAATTCTTCGGCCAGTATTTCATTTTACATAGATTACTGTCTATCAGTAAACGCTTGTTCAAAAAGCCATGTTCTGACTTTCACATGCATATCTCAAAGTATTTAGGGGCACAAAAAGCTTTTCTCATTTCATGAACAAAAGCTTAATTACAAAATCATCGCTGTGGTTGATTTCTCTATACAAATTCTACTTGTCTCTTTTACTAACTATGAACAGGAAAAGAGAAAACCCTAAAAGCTAATCGCGACGGCGTCTCTGAGACGATCTCTAAGACGAGGACTACTCATTGGTTCCCACATCCTCCCCACTAGCAGGTGCTCGCTCAGCCTCAAGCTGCAACCAAAAGAGGATACAAACACTCAGATTTAAGGAATGATACATAGCAAATGGAATACATGGAGAAGGTCATACCTCGAGGATCCTACGGCGCTGTCTCCGAACCAAAGCCTCTGCACTCTGATAGGCATGAAGCCATTCCTGCACTATCTTAGTAGGCACCTGTGGAAACAAACCAAACATTTCGAATACAGGAACGACAGATACAATGATAAAGTAAGGAAAACAAAACCAGAAATAAGGTGGTACCTGTGAAGCCCCGGCTGGCAGTGTATAAAGCTGAGTCAAACAAGGAACGAGCGCCAAATGCTCCTCCTCTCCATCATTAGAATGGAAGGAGACAAAAGAAGGGGCCCGCAGCCAAACAGGAGCAACAGGGGGAGCTGCAACCGCTGGAGCTAAGTGAAGACAGCAGTACTCCGTGTAGTCTCCTGCCTGAAGAAGCAAACCTGCCCAATCTCTGATCCGAGCACTCTTCAAGTCTTCCTTAGACATTGAAGAAGTAGACCTCATCGATGCTGGAGGAGGAGGAGGAACAAACTGAAGCGCCTCAGCACGCGGGCGCCATTGACTAGCCACCCGATCACCTAAGTACCAGGCTCGACAGAATGGACCCTCGAGCAAGCTACGAGTATGATCCAGAACCTTGGAACGCGCAAGAGGGGCATCCTCTGGTACACCACCCCAAGGGTCAAGCCGTACCTACAAAATAAGATCAAATCAGTCACAATACAAAGATATGGAAATCTAAGGACAAGAAATACAAAGGAAAGAGAAAGGTACCTGATCGACCGTCAATCGGTCTAAGACTCGCCGCCACTTGGTAAGGGTCAAAACTGGCGACCGTGGCTTCCGTTGGCCCGCCAACCACCTCTCGTAACAAGGAACACAGTTCACATCCTCATGCTTGGTGTCAGGGGGAAACTGGAGAAGAAGCTCAAAAGCCCAGAGCTGAAAAATGAATTAGCAAACAAGTTCAATACTAGGAGAAGTCAAAACAGGAAAGGAAGTAAAAGAGAAGGGTATATACCTCAAGCGCCCGGTAGTGACCACCAAGGATGGGAGTCTTGTCTCATGAGCAAGCTCCAAGATTACCATACAAGGTGGCCAAAGCAGACGATCCCAAATCAAACTCCCTAACAGCCTCCAAACGCTGCAAAGGAGCCAGAAGCTGTGTGTGCACCGAGCCATCCTTGTTGGCAAACAACGTTTGCCCAAGGAGATAAAGAAGGAAGGCCCGCGTCAGGTGCTCGACACTCACCTGGGTAAAGATGTTAGCCGTCATAAAGGCCTTGCTCAGCCAAGCAAGATCAATGTAACCTCGAGAGCGAATAGGGGGCACTGTGGGCTACCACAGCCCCGGATGGATCGGGGCGGCCCAAAAATCTCATGCTTTTTTTAATCGAATCGAAAAAAGTTTGAAGAGTCGCCACCCGGATTTATGGTTCGCCACCCGTGAAACCGTTTTGTTTTGAAAATGATTGATTTGAAATTGAAAACCTGAGATCGTTTGAGGGTTCGGAAGCCACGTTACGAGGGGGGAAGGGTTTTACGGCACTCCCCTCGCCTGATACGAGATCGGTCTCTACTAAATGTTTGTGGGATTTTTCAAAAGGATTTTGTTTCATTAAGCATGTAGCAAGAATCTACAGGTAAAACAACGCCTTAAAAATTGAACCAAAGCACTGGTGCGGGAGCTTCTCTCTCTAGCTTAGAGAGAGAAAGCTCCCTCCCGGCCAAAAGCAGGCAACAGCAGCCAGCCACGCCTGGCCCAGCCCAGCCCAGCCACGCCGGCCATCCAACGGCAGAAGCAGCAGTCCTCGGGCAAGGGAGCCCCTCGCACGACAGGGGCTCTCCTCCACCGCCCCTTCTACATCCCAGATCTGGAATCAGGCAAGTTCCAGCCCTTCTACCCGGCCAGCCCACAGCTGGCCTTCGATGGCCTATTCAACCCACAGCCGGCCGTCCAGGCCTGGCTAGTACAGCAGCTTAGCCCTCGTGGCTGAGTTGCCTTTATCTCCGGCAAGTTCTCTTACCGGCCTTTTCAGATCTGGAAGTGCGCCGGCCATGTCCGGCGTCACTGTTCATCTTCTTCAAGGAACAACCCACAACATCACAGCAGCGATTTCATTCTGACAGAGGCGATTTTTGACAGAGGCGATTTCAGACAACATGTCGACTTTCTTCGTTGTTCAGTGAGCATTCACCATGGCCGATGGGACTATCTCCTTCGCTGAGGGCTTGGGCCACAAAGCCCTGGACTCAAACGAAATCCGGAGGAAGAACATCGAACGACAACAGCAGCCACACCCTGTAAACCCTAATGGCTCAAAAGTTCCAGATCCCCAATCCAATTCTGAGGCTCCCAGTTCCAAACACAACAAATCGAGCCCATCTCGAAAATTGCAACAGGCGTTCGAGGCTGAAGGTGCAAGATTGAACTCTGAAGCTCGTATGCTCAAAATCGTGGGTCAACTTCAAGATGAGCTCAACAATTCGGAGGATCCTTTCATACTGGATGTTGTTACAGCCAAATTACTGAGCATCCAACAGGAATGGAAACGAACTGAGGACCAACAACTACTCTATTCGGGGAACCCTAATTTAGATCTGGAGTTCCCGAGTTTGAGCAAGGAAGAAACCAAGCGAGGCAGCCCCCCCCGAGAGCCTTCTTCTACCTCTCATCCCAGCACCTCTCGTACGCCATTCCAGCAAAGTCTGATCCTAGAAGCAGAAGAGCGAGCTGCGGCCCACCTACTACAACACCCTCATGAGGTATCCTCCCCTACTCTTAATCCAAAAACTTTTCACAGTGAAGCAAGTGCTATCCCTCGACAGCCACAAAGTGTACCTCAGCATGGTTTTACTAGACCCAGACTGAACCCACATAACCAAAAAGCCAAACCTAAGAATTGGGCTTCCCTGTTGCAATCTCAGAGCCCATCTACGGACATGAAACTTGATTTTCATCCTGATCTTTTTAAAGGAAAAGAAGCCCAGGTTGAATTAGACATTGAGTTAACAGATGTTGGTAGATGGAATAGGTATTTAGTGGGTCATTTCCTTGATGGAAAGATGCCGTATGCGTTGGTAGTGTCCACTGCAAGATATCAGTGGAAAGATCTGTTTGTAGCTGTAAAGCCAGATGTGGCTGGTTGCTATCTGTTCGAATTCAAAGATGAAAAGGCTAAACAACAGATATTGGATGGTGGTCCATATTTCTTCTCGAAGAAATATTTAGTCCTTAAAGATTGGCATCCTATGATGCAACCAGTAAAGGAACAACCCTCACACATTCCAGCATGGATTAAATTGCACAATTTACCCCTTGAGTTATGGAACCAAGAGTGTCTAAGCAGAATAGCTAGTACAATTGGTAAACCACTCCATGTGGATCATGCCACTGCTAAAACCTCAAAGCAACCTGGCTTACTTCAAACCAAATCAACCAGTGCTAGAATCTGCATAGAGATTAGTGCTGAACATGACCTTCCCGACGATGTTAGAATAACTGTAGGGGGGAATTCAGTGGTTGTGCCTATAGAATACCAGGTGTTACCATCTTTATGCAAACAATGTCAAGTATTTGGCCATGATACAGCTCTATGCCTCAAGAAAACTCCCCCAAACCCAAGTCAGCCCACTCAAGAATGGACTGTAGTGGGTAAAGGGAAACCATCTTCCATTCCTCACTCAAGTCCTAGTGAAGCATTAAATATTTCCAAGTCTACCATTCCTAGCCTCCAAACAGATTTGACTGGTGATTCAGAATCAGAGGCAGAGTTAGAGCAGGTTCTTGTAGAAGTTGTAAGTAGTACTCATGAGCCCTTGAATCAAATTCAGAATCAGAACCCTACCCAGCAGCAGCACATTTTGGTCAGTAATGAACTACAGCAGGATCTGCACCAATCTGTAAGTAGTAAACAGAAAGCTCAATCATTGTCTCACCAAGTTCACCAACCTTTGGAAGAGGTGACTGATTGTGGTGAGCTTCTGAAAACTCCTAGCCAGCAGAACAATGCAGTAACCAAATCAGCAGCCAAGAAAGCTGCAAAGTTAGCTGCAAAACTCAAATCACAAGAAGCTCTGGATCCTAGTACACTGTCAGAAAAGAAGCTACAGATGGGGGGATGGCTCTGCAAAGAGCTCTCATAAATCAGGGAAGTAACTTTCCTTACCTGTTTTGTCTAGTGCTATTAGTTTTATTTTATGTCTTGTACATCTTTTTCTTTTGGCTTTTGGAACTTAAGGGGTCTTAATGACCCTCTCAAACAAAAGGAGGCTAAATCTTGGGTCCTAAAAAATAAACTATCTTTGGTGGGACTCATTGAACATAAACTAAAAGAACCCAAGCTTCCTAGAATTGTTAATGCCATGCTTCCTCTTTGGAGCTTTGTTAGCAATCACTCCAGTAATTCAATGGGAAGGCTCTTGATATGTTGGAACCCTTTGGTTTTTCAAGTTCAGGTCCTTTGCCAGTCCAGTCAGTATATGCATTGTAAGGTGAACACTTGTGATGGCCAATACTCCTTTGAGGCTTCATTTATTTATGGGGCTAATTGTTACCTAGAGAGACAAAGGCTCTGGGTAGAACTACAACAACTCTGTGTTACATCCCCTTGGGTAGTTCTAGGGGATTTCAATGCCATAAAATCACCTAATGAAAAAGTGGGAGGGGATAGGAATTGGCTGCCATGGATGGAGGATTTCAATGCATGTCTCCATTCAACAGAGTTAGTTGACCTTAGATACTCTGGTTGCCAATTCACCTGGTCTAATAAACAACTGGGAGATGCTCACATTAGTACTAAGATTGATAGGGTTTTAGTCAATGACAGGTGGATCAAAGCTTTCTGTTGGTCCAGTGCCCATTTCCTCAACCCTGGAGTGTCTGATCACTCATCTGCTGTTGTTTATCTGACAGCAACTACTCCTCCAAGGAAAAAGCCTTTTAGATTCTTTAATTTTTTGGCTGATCATCCTAAATTCATTGAAACTGTTCAACAAGTCTGGAGGAAAGTTATCTTGGGTAATCCAATGTATTGTGTCTGTGAGAAACTGAAATACCTTCAGGAGGGCCTCAAACAGTTGAATACTAGTGAATTTAGTGACTTGTCAGCTAGGGTGGTCTCTTTTAAACAACAATTGGAAGCTGTTCAAAGGGACCTTGGTTCTCATCCCAATGATCCCTCTAAACAGGCCACTGAAAGAGAACTGTGTAAACAGTATCTTATTTATGCTAGGGCCGAAGAAAGTCTTGCCAAACAAAAATCAAGGATCCAGTGGCTAAAGCTGGGGGATCATTGTACTTCTTTCTTCTTCAAAACTATCACCAACTCTAGGAATAGGAACAGAATTTCTAGTTTGGTCCTGGAAGATGGCACTGTCACACAGAACATTGAGTTGGTGAAGCAATCCTTCATCAATTACTACACTAAATTGCTAGGTACCAAGCATCTCACCAATTACTCTGGCTCTTCCAGAGTAGACCAACTTATTACTAGGAGACTTTCACCTGCTCAAAGTATGGAAATGGTAATTGAGGTAACTGATAAAGAGATCAAAGATACCTTCTGGTCTCTCAATCCTCAAAAAGCACCAGGCCCTGATGGCTACAATGCAGCCTTCTTTCATAAAGCATGGCCAGTGATAGGCCATGAAGTGACATCAGCAGTTAAGCTTTTCTTTAGGTCAGGTCAACTCCTAAGAGCAAGTTTACCAGAGTAGCAAAATTACCTTTTGTAGCTATTTTACCTATTCAAGGCATCAAAATAGGGCTGCAGCAGATTAGGTAAACTGGAAGGTATTTCCCATTTATGAACAGTACTTCTCTATTTCTACCGCACAACTGTTCACAAGGTAAGTGTTATAATATTATTTCTCTCTCTCCTCCCCACCAATCTCTCGTTCTCTCTCTCTCTCTCTCTCTCTCTCTCTCTCTCTCTCTCAACCAGTGCTCATCACCATGAAACAAAATTCTTCCCATGTTTGAATCATGCTTTCCTGTTGATTTTGATGAGACGGAAAGCCCTCTCTCAGATCTGCTAGAAAATCAAAGTGGTTGAAACTCCATTTTGACCAGTCAAAACTCTTCTGTCTTGACGAGAAGAAGCCTTCAACTCCGGCGACCACAGTCCGGTGGAAAAAAGAAACGGAATTGTTTCTCCGCTGCCCACAAATCAGTTTGATAAAAACCCAGTTTTTAGCACAAAAAAGGGGGAAGAAACTCGGGAAAAAAATTGATAAAGGGAAAAAGTGGAAGAATGTATATTTTAATTGGTGTTAGGTAAAATAGATAGTATTGGTGTAGTTGTGGAAGAAAAAGGTGATAGCTAAACTGAAATTGTGAACTATTGACATGGTATTTTACCAAACCATTGGTGTACATGCTCTAAAGAAGGCTAATGGGGCTGTCAATGGGATCTCCCTTCACAGAGGGGGACGTCCTCTGTATAGTTTTGTAGTTGTTTTAGTATTGTATAGTATTACTCAATTATCATCACAAGGGTGCATGATACTATCTGTCATGGGCTGTTTGGAATCTGCTGACTGTAATGTTGATGGGCTGTTTGGAAGCTTCAGAATTTCAGAAGCTCCATCATTGTATTGGCAGTCCAGCTGGTGTTAATTCCAGAATGTGGTAGCTGATGGATTGAAGCTGGTTTCCAAGTTCTGATATGCCTAGTGCTAGTCAAGCTCAAGTCCTGAAGTTCTGAACCCAAGTGAACCTCAGTGACAAATGCTAACAACAGCTATGGAACTCCTATACTACAAGTATTCAGTCTGTTGCTTCTAGTGGTACTTGTGACATGCATACTAAGGGAGCTTGTCTGCATTCTGTTCTGTAGCAGCAGTTCTGAAGCTTCATCAAAACAGCAGCAGTTCTGCTGCTGTCATGTCTGGGCTGCTGCATTGTGGCTGCTGTTCAGCACTGTTTTGGTTGGACAGTGCAGCTAGTGCAGCAAGATGTTCAAGGTTAGATGTATCAAGTTCAGCAACTTGTTATCAAGTGCAGCAAGTACTATTGTTATCATGTTGGTTTGTTATGCTTGCAAGCAGTTACTCAATGGTATCAACTCCAAGATGGCTTCTGTGTTAGGAGTGGTGTTTCCCCCCTTTTTTGTAGATGGGTAGGAAACAAATCATTTGTTGTAATTTGTTTTGTCTCCATCTAGATTACAACATATCCAATCCATGTAGCCATTTGGCTTAGATTTCAATTTTCTCAATCTTTTCTTTTCTTTTATTTTCCTCCTGGGGTATGCCCCTTGTAGGCTGTATATTCGGTTAGCCTCTCTTTTTAATTTCAAGCTGATTTACCCAAAAAAAAAAAAAAAAAAAAAAAAAAAAAAAAAAAAGAAGGCTAATGCTACCTCAGTGGCTTTGGTACCTAAAATACCCAATCCCTCCAAGGTGGGGGATTACAGACCAATCTCATGCTGCAATGTAATATATAAGTGCATTGCAAAAATCATTGCTAATAAAATCAAACCAGTGTTACCATATCTCATTGATTCAGCCCAATCAGGTTTTGTACAGGGTAGGAGAATTGCGGACAATATTTTCCTCACCCAGGAATTGATGAGGGGTTACCACAAACACTCCTCTTCCCCTAGATGTGCCATGAAAGTGGATATCATGAAGGCTTATGACAACGTCAGATGGGACTTCCTCTGGGATGTTCTAGCCTCCATGAATTTCCATCCTAAAATGATTCAATGGTTGAAAGCCTGTGTTTCCACAGCAAATTATTCCTTGTGCTTCAATGGTGAAGCTATAGGATACATTCCTGGGCAAAAGGGTCTTAGGCAAGGTGACCCCTTGTCTTCATACCTGTTTGTGATTGTCATGGAGGTTTTGACCTGCATTCTTAAGGAAAAGTCCCTACTCCCTGACTTTAAATTTCATTGGAGATGTGGATCCACCAAGCTTGTCAACCTATGTTTTGCAGATGATCTTATGATCTTTTGCAAAGGAGAAGTTAGCTCAGTTAACCATATTAAACAATCATTGAATGAGTTTGAGGCTATGTCTGGCCTTTCTCCAAGTCCTACCAAGAGTGATATTTTCTTTTCGGGAGTCAATTCTTCCACCAAATCATCCATTCTCAATATTTTGGGTTTCCGGGAGGGGTCCTTACCTGTCAGGTATTTAGGGGTACCTCTCCTATCCACCAAGCTCAAACACTCTGACTGCAAGAGTATGGTAGACAGGATAGTATCCAAAACCAAATCATGGACTCATAGGTATCTATCTTATGCTGGGAGAATACAATTAATTAAGTCAATTCTCTTCTCCATGCAAAATTATTGGTCATCTCTCTTTATTATCCCTAAAAAGGTAATTAAAGAGATTGAATCAATTCTAAGAGCTTTTTTCTGGTCTGGTCCTGATCTTAGAAGGACTGGTGCCAAAGTCTCATGGGAACACCTGTGCTCCCCATTCAAGGAAGGTGGTTTAGGATTTAAATCTATGGAAGTCTGGAATAAAGCAGCTGTGGCAAAACATATTTGGTTCCTTGTCTCGGGGGGAGAACAATCTATGTGGTGCCAGTGGGTCAAATCTTACTTACTTAAGGGCAATAGTTTCTGGAGTGTTAGGGTTCCTAGTGATCCCTCCTGGGTCTGGAGGAAACTGCTTAACCTTAGACCTATCATCCAGCCTCACATAGTGCACAAAATTGGGGATGGACAGTTAACTTCTTTATGGTATGACAACTGGCATCCCCTTGGGCCCCTTGGGCCTAAGTTTGGACCTAGAATTATATATGACTCAGGAATTCCTAAGGATGGCACTGTGCAGACTATTATTAGGAACAACCAGTGGGCCTTTCCAATATCTCAATCTCCTGATCTGAATGAGGTTAGAGCAAATCTTCAGAGTGTTCCCCTTAACACTGCCACTGGGGATAGATGTTCTTGGACTCTCAATACCTCGGGGAAATTTACCATCTCCTCCCTTTACGATCTGATGAGAACACACTACCCTGATATCACCTGGCACAAAGTAATATGGTTTTCAGGACACATCCCTAAGTGCAGCGTGATCTCTTGGATGGCCATCCTTAAGAAGTTATCTACTGAGGATAGGTTAGTCATGTTTGGAATGAAATCGTCCTCTGTTTGTAGTCTATGCATGGGTGTGGAATCACATACCCATTTATTTTTTGAATGCCCTTGGGCTTCTCAGGTTAGGGGAATTCTGGCCCCTAAGACTCCTTATATGGTAGGAGTATTTACTTGGCAGCAGTGGGTAAGTTCACTATCCACTTTAAAAGGGAAATCATTGCCTATCACAATTGCTAAACTGGTATTCACAGTCTATGTGTACCAATTGTGGCTTGAAAGAAATCATAGAAAGTTCCAAAATATTAGTTGCCCCCCAGGAGTGGTTGCAAACAAGATTTCAAATGAAGTTAGATGTAGGTTGTTGTCCCTCTCATTCAAGGGGCCATCTCATTTACTTTCAATGTGGAACATTCATGTCTGAACTAATTATAATTGTGAGCTTGTAAGGCACTCTTACCCATATGCTAACATTTACAGGTCAGATATCAAGGGGGGGCTTTCATTGAATCCCCATATCAGTATAAAGTCAAAGCAGACATATCAGAGTATCCTCCTTGATCTTAAAGAGATTGATGGTCACAGAAACACAAGCAAAAGCAGGGGCAACCTGCCTGCAGTCCAGCCACAATCACAAACTTCAACATGCTTCAACAAGAGGGCTTTCCATTCAGCAAGGGCTAGAACAGTTAGTCAAGGGGTGCAGCCTCAAAGCTATATCCCTTGATATTATGAGTCTCCATGTTCAGCAAGGGCTCCAACAGTTGTCACAAACTTTCAGCAAAGGAAGTCTGCTATTACTCCTACCTACGCAGGTAGTTATCTTATCCTTTGGCATCTACTGGTTACTGATGGTGATCTTAGTTTGAGTGTTTAGTTGGTAACTTTCACTTCAATGTGTGCTTCCCTGTGAGAGTGTGATTGAGCCTCATCATTTTCTTGAGAGCGGAGGTAATAATTAGTGGGGGCATTATGCGAGGCTAAGAGGAGGGAGTAAGGTGGACCCTTTGAAATTTGAGAGGGAGGAGTGAGTTTCCTACTGTAATCTGCTACTGTTATCTGTTATTAGTTGTATCTGCTGCCATGGCAGCTCTGTTTCGTTCTGTTCTGTATCTGCTGCTGCCATGGCAGTTCTGATGTTCTGATAGGTCCAGTTTTGGCTGCTGTTCTGAATCTGATGTAATGTTTTGGCTTAAGAACTGCACCCTTTCAATGTCATTGAGATGCACAAGGATGCTGATAAGAACCCTTGTGATGTCCATTGTCCAGTTCGATGTAGTTGAATGTAGTTGAATGTAGTTGAATGTAGTTGTTGACTGCTGTATTTACAGAAGTTGTATGAAGTATTTAGTGGTTGTTCATTTCTATTAGTCGCCTAACCAATAGGGGCTGTCATTGGGATCTCCCTTCGCAGAGGGGGACGTCCTCTGCATTTTTGTTTTGTTTTGTGTGATGGATTACTGCTGCCGTTCAGCAGCAGTTCTGAAGCTAGCATCAGTTGAAGGCTTATTAGATGAAGGCTCAGTTGGGTGTTCTGCTACTGTCCAGCTAGTAGTAGATACCTTTTGTTAGAGGGCTTGTCCCTAGATGTGTAGCTACCTTGTTCAACTACCATTCGAAGTCTACAGAACAAGGGATGTACCACCTACAGAACAAGGGATGTAATTGCTTTTTGGACTTGTGTCCTTTTAGTTTCACCTATCCTCGGGGGGTTGTCCCTTGGAGCGTGTAGTGCTTTTGCTAGGAGGTTGCTTTTTCAAGTGGGAATTGTCAAGTGTGCAAGTGTCCTGTTCTACGATAAGTGCAAGTGTACAAGTGTCCTGCTTTCTGGAATTGTCCAGTTCAAGTGCTTGTCAAGTGTCCAGTTCAAGTGCTTGTCAGGAAACAATACTATTAGAAACCATGTGCTTGTCAAGTGTGCAAGTGTCCAGTCCAAGTGCTTCAAGGAAACAATACTATTAGATGCCTTTAATAGCACCTTTACATGCCTTCGGCGTAATATTTTTTGTTGTTAACAATTGGCAGTGTTTCCGTTCCCTCTTACTAGATGGATTGGAAACATAGCTCCTCATCACTGTCTTGTAGCCATTTGGCGTGATCAATTTTCTTACTCTTTTTGTTTTCTTTTTCTTTCCTCCTGGGGTATGCCCCTTGTAGGCTGTATATCCGGTTACCCTTTTTTCTATTTCATGCTATTTTACCCAAAAAAAAAGACTTGCTTAGTGGCACTCACCCTCTCAGAGATGCCGCTAAACTCCGCCTTATTAAGTTGTTTAAAATCATGTTGAAGATGCTTAAGCTTCATACACACAGAACATGGGATTCCCAAGTACAATTGTCCTCCAACTCCTCTACACAATTGCAAGGAATTGAGGATGGTCAGTTAGGAAGTCAAAGAACCTGAAGGGTTTAATTGACTTCCTTGGGTTGGGCTGGACAAACACCACACTTGGAGAATGGTCTGAAATACCAGGCACCAAAAATTGAGCCGATGATTGAGAAAAGGTTTTCATCCAGGGTTCATTCACTAATACTCTATCAATTTTCGAGGCCACAAAATGAGGAGGCTCCTGCTTATTGGACCACGTAAATAAGCACCCTGAGAACCTAAGGTCATCAAGTTCAGAGGAGAACAAACAATGATTAATGTCATCCATGGGGGGATACCACTGTGCATTCCCCCCAACTTTCTCCCTAGGATGCCTAATAGCATTAAGGTCACCAAGGACCACCCAAGGAGAAGAGGACCTAAACTGAGATAGACTACGCCAAAGAGACCTACGGTCTGAGATAGAGATTGCCCCATAGACCACAGTGACCAAAAACAATGCACTCCCATCTTTTGGTTGGACCTGACAGTGAATGAATTGATCTGCCTGACATAACACTGTAAGAGACATGACTCCAGGGTCCCAACCCACAAAAATCCTCCCTAAAGCAGCGTGGGGGTAATTGTTCACAAAACTCCAGTCAGGACAAATGAATTGGGTGATTCTATCTGCCCAAGTTGCCCTAATCTTATGCTCAAGAAAACCAACTAGGCCCAAATTATTAGTGTTCACAAAAGATTTTGCTGCTTTTTGCTTAATGGGGTCATTCAGACCACGAATGTTCCAAAAACCTAAATTGAAAGCTCGTAAAGACATCGGAAACAAAATCAAAAGGTAACAACAAGATGCAGATAATGAAAGATTTAAAACTGCAACCTCTCAAAAGGATATCATTTATTCCGTCTCTTGGAGCTGCTACTCCACTTTTTGTTGTTGTTTTTTCCACTGCCCTTGTTATTATGAGATTTCAAACCCTTTGAGCTCTGAAAGGATGCCTCTCCCTTTCCTGCTTCAGTCTTCGGAGGAACTGGTTTCACTAGAGGAACATGTTGAGAAGGGACTCCCACAGAGTCTGGGTCATGAGAAGGATTAATTGAGCCAGCCTCCACACTGCAATTTAGAACCCCTGTATCCACAATCACATGTACAGGAGTATCAGTATTGACATTCAGTTCCTCCCCTTCTGATTCACTTCCAACTATGTCCTCCTCTGTGACCTTGGGCATTGAGGTTTCCACCACAGCCACCACAGAAACTGAAGCTGCATCCAGTGCTACTGAACCCCCTACGTTGCTTACAGTGGTTCCTTTAATTACAGTTTGCCAATCCTTCTTCGGTACTCCACGATCCCGTGTTTGTTTATGAGGGATGGTCCTTGGACATCCGGTAGTAGCATGGCCAAAAACCTTACACTCTGAGCAGACAGGAGGTATTAATTGGTATTCCACCCTAACTGATACACTCTCCCCATCCACTGTGACCTGTATGTCATACCGTTCATCAGCAGCCTCAATTTCCACACACACTCTAGCATATGCAAGCCTAGTCTTTTTTTCTGTAGCTTGATCAACATGTTTGGGCTGACCAATTGCACTAGTCACCCTGCTTAATCCCTCTTCTGTCCAACACTCTGGGGGCAAATTATGAAGCTTAACCCAAGAAGGGATAGAGGATGGAGAGATCTTAGATGGTGTCATCATTCTTCTCCATTTCTTTAGAACAAGAAATTTTTGAGAGAAGAACCAAGGCCCCCCTTCTAGGACTGCAAGTTGACACGCTTCATCTTTAAATTCAAAATATAAGAACCCTGCATTATCTGACTTGACTGACAATAGGCCATACTTAGTCATCTTTCCCCACTGCTTATGGGCAGTTGAATTTGCTAGTCTAAAGTCCATCCTCTCATCTAGGAAATGACCAACCAAGCAATGTGACCAACAATTCTCATCCAAGTGAGTAATATCAAGTTCAACAACAGCATTCTTCCCTCTTTTTAATTCTGGGTAGAAATCTAACTTCATATTACTCGAGGGCCCTTGGGACCTAAATAGGGAGGCCCAATTCTTATTGGTTTGCAACTGACGATTCATGGCTTTAGGTTGAGATACAGGGTTAGTACTCGTGGATGCATGATTTGCTGGATTTGGAACAACACCCGACTGATATCGAGGTTTAGTATCCTCGACAGGATACCCTAGGTTAGGGTCTCCTTCTACGTAGGGATTTCCCCTAGAATTAAACAAAATCTTTGAATTAGGGTTAGATTTCCGAACCTCTGAAGGAGTACACTGAAACTGGTAGGTGTTTCCATGAAGATGAGTCACCCGTGCTCTTGCTTCTGCTTCCCTTTCCAGTCCATCCTCGAATAAAGCTTGCTACACTTTCTGTGCAGCATTAGGATTAATTTGCGACTTTGGGCTATGCGCCCTAGCCCCATTCGAAGATGATGGTGGAACCGAGCCCTTCATTGTGGCTTCAGCTTCTACCCTCAACCCCTCTTCGAAAAAAACCTGTTGTAACTTCCGTGCTGAAGTCGTATTCTTGGCCGAGTTAGGGCTGTGAGCCCCAAATCCATTTGGAGGTGATGAATGACCCGAGCTTAATCTGGTGGAAAGGTCGACATCAGTTGAGAGGAAGGAATTTGAGAATGTTGGATTCGAATCAGGGCTGTAGCTTGACTTAGGGCTGTACGAACCAAGCCCAAGTGTAGGAGTAGTGGAAATAGATTGCCGAAGAGAAGATCCCAACTTGGGATCATTTGGAGTGATCAGGGGTGGAAATCCCATTACCAACGAGTTATCACTCTTAGGGTTTTCAGAGAGCAACTGCTGTAGGCGAAGAGAGCCATTTGGATCTGAGATAGACTTCTGTTTCCTGCGGATTTCGTTAGATTCAATAGCTTTGTATCCAAGTCCCTCCACCATGGAGATCGTACCATCAGCCATGGAGAATCAGCTTCTCCCCGACCTTGTCAGAGTTCGCCCAAATCGCCTACATGTCAGACCAAGCCGCAGCCCTTGTCTCATCGGTATAGACTCCGCGATTGCAAACAACCTTTCTATACTTCTCATTATATTCTAAAACTCCTACCACCTCATCACTACGAATCAATTTCATTTGCTTCAACAACTTCTAACTATCCTGCTCACCACAAATTTCACACCATTCCAACTAAGGACACGAACTACACTCCACTTCATTATCACCCCTAATAGTTCACCCTCACGTTGCCCTCACTTCAAACAATTTCCTTTCCTTGCCTTACACTGATCTCATGAATTGAGTCACATCAACATAATTCTCCTTAAACCTTTTTTTTTTTTTTTGTGGGTAAATCAGCCTGAAATTAAATTGAAAAGAGGCTAACCGAATGTACAGCCTACAAGGGGCATACCCCAGGAGGAAAAAGTAACCTTATTTTCTTTCTCATTAAGCAATACCACCACTGCGGCGCCCCCCGTGGGAGCTTAGCTCCCTCCGGTCTGCCACCACCATTTCCGGCGGGATCTCGCCGATAACAACAGCAAGGAGGCCGAAGTAGGCGAGTTTGTAGTAGTCTGGATGGAATGGGCGTGGTGTGCAGGGTACTTGGCAGGGTAGCCTTGTCGGATGCCAACATCTCCAGTTCGAGCCTCTCTCAGTCCGTGTCCCTCTGTAGTAGTTGACTTCTGTTGAGTGGGTATTATGCTAGCTTTGGGGTTGATGGAAGTACTAGGTTCTTGGTTCTCTTAACCCAGCCTTGGAGGAGGAGGTTATTAGGTAGTTGGTTTCAGCAGGAGGTTTTGGCGAGCCTTAGGCTTGAATGAGGGAGTAGTAGGCCGGAAGGATTGAGCGTGTTGAGCAGGGTACTGAGCAGCAGCAGTAGCCTTGTCGGATGCCGTCAACTCTGGTTCGAGCCTCTCGATGCCTTGTTCCTCTGTAGTAGCCTTTCAGCTTGCTTTGTAGCCGTCTTACTCGGTGGCTTCTCCCCAGTGTTGGTTACCATGTGGTCATCTCTGACCTCGATTATTTACTTTACTTACATTATTTCCTAGCCTGGCGGGTTGTGCCAGGTGGTAGTACTATTTCATGTAGCTCTATGTACTTTACTTACCGTACACATGGCATCTTCATGCATCTACTTTATCTACTCTCCATGCGGGTTGTGCATGGTTTACCGCACTTTTGTCATTCTTGTTTTTTTCCTTTTATTTTCCTCCTGGGGTATGCCCCTTGTAGGCTGTACATTCGGTTAACCTTTTTTAATTTCAAGCTAAATTACCCAAAAAAAAAAAGGAGGCCGAAGTAATCCATCGGCAGAAGCAGCTCCTCGGGCAAGGGAGCCCCTCGCACGACAGGGGCTCTCCTCCACCGCCCTTCTACATCCCAGATCTGGATTCAGACGGCCACAGCCTGCCTTCAGCCCGTCGGGCACAGCCTGCCTTCATCCCGGGCAGCAGCACCAAGGCCCGGGCAGGAAGCCCTGATTATATTTGGTCATTACTATGTTGTTATTTTCTAGTTTAATCAGTGCGGGTTGCACTGGCCATTATCTTTTAGGTTTTCCGTAGTATGTATTGCGAGGACTTCGAGGGCCTCTAATTGTACCTTATACCGACGGTAATTGTACCACGCCGTGTCCAGGTCCCCCGTTGAACTTTCTATTCCTTGGGATAGTTTGTTTGGCGGGGGCAAGGACACGGGCAACCCATGTAGCCACTTGGCGCTCTTTATATTTTTGTTTTGTCTTACCTAGGGTATGCCCCTTGTAGGCTGTACATTCGGTTAACCTCTTTTATATTTCAAGCTAACCGCCCTAGGGCATTACCCAAAAATACCACCACTGCTTTCCTACCAATCCACCATGACGACGCCACCATAATAACCATCACAACGACCTTAAATACAACATAGCATTACCCTTCTTCTACCAAATCCCTCCATACAGTCACCTATCTCGATCCTATAGGCCTAGCCCCTAAGTATAAACCTAGCATCCAATTGACTTCCCGAGACTTCCATCTAGAAGATGCGGTGATCAAGCGCCTCTTCCAACTGGATCTCTTCGGTAGTCGCCTGGGTGTCCCAAAGACACATACCGTATCTAGACACCCTACCTATAACTCTCATCTTCCTAAGTCAACCTCTAATACTTACAACTCTTTACAAAGGCTCAACTTGTCTTACCTATACTTAAAATCACTACCTCAATGACTACCGTAACAATAACAAACCTCAATTACTACCACAACAAAACATCGTCCCTTCAAAGACATTCTAGTCACTCACTAGTTCAATCCTCTGGCTATGATGCACCTCTCTCACTGTAGACACCCCAATTTGGCCTAACGATTATTTCAAGTCCCACCTTGGGACAATCCCGATGATGAAATGGATATAATGATTGCTGATTGCTTCCTTGAGGACCTTAGGACTTTCGGTGAGAACTTTGACCACTTAGAGGACCCAATTCAAAAGCCATACAGCCTTTCAGACAGAAATACAGAAGCCTAGGAGAATCCATCTGACGGCCGTAACATCGATCTAACGGCCATAACATCAATCCCTCACCCGAGCAACCTGTTGCTAGCAAAATCTCCCTGAGAGATCAATTCCTCGGCCGCAAGATCTATCCTTCGGCCGAGACATCCATCCCACGGCCGCGACATCTATTGCTCGGCCGCCAGATCGACCTTTTTCCAGACTCTCGAACGTTCTGTCAGACGTTTGGTTTGATCCAACTACACTACCTTTCCGATGCGTTCGGGCTACGTTCGGAGATCACGACGTAGAGTTAGAGATGCATTGCAATTGCAATTGTCATCTCGTGATTTGATTGGCCGGAGTGAGTCATCCCTATGCCTATATAAAGGGGCCTTTGGGTTCCGAAATTGACACACAGAAATTGAGATACCCATACACTCAATCAAACCTCGAAACTCTGCAGAAATACTCCCTCAATCCCATACTCCAAAAGCCCTAACCTTCCGAAGGCAGCCGTCAATCCGGCGATCAAACCCCGAAGTTCAAACCCTAACTCTAGGGTTCTCGATCAAGCAATCAATCAATCACGCCCAATCCAAAGCAATCAAGCAACTGAGGGATCAAGGTGGTGAGGCCCAACGGCCTCTGGTTCGCTTTATTTACTGTCCCTTCTTACTAATCGTAGCATTTTGATTAATTGTCAATCTTTCTGTCTGGTGTGAGGAAGAACACCGACCGGGGCTTCGATCCCTCGGCCGGTACATAAAGCCAGGAGGATCTCTTGGCCGTGACATCTATTCACCGGCCGCGAGATCCATCTCCCTGGGACATTATGTTTGTTTTATCTGCTTTCTGATGCATGCTTCAATTATTGCACTGGCTCACTTTGCTTACTGTTTAAAGGAATAATTAAATAGACTATGTGTTAGGATTAGACAAAGCATCTATACGTCTTATGTTGAACGATTATGGGCCAGTCTCACGACTGGGCAGAGAGGGGTGCCTAACACCTTCCCCTTACTGTACTTTTGGCTCCCGAATCCAGAATCTCTATCTATTTTCCCAGTTTTAATAAACTGGGTGGCGACTCTATTTGATGATAACCGTTATCATGTGGCGATGTTCCTAGCCATGGGAATGTCCATGATTTTGGTTTATGAAGTGAGCAACCAATCGAGCAAACACAAACGTGATCAATCTGTATGGCGATGCCCGCTTGGGAGGTGTCTACAGTTTTTGGCGACGCTGCTGGGGAATATGAGAGCCATAACCAAAACGTTCAACATAAGACTAATACATTCCTTGTTTAATTCATCTATCATATGCATCGAGCGGGCAACCCGTTGAGTTCACCTGATATCCCGGCATGACACGGGCTATGTTGGGGGTTCCAGCAAACTCCACAGTCACTCGTACCTAGTGGTATATCAAAAAGGGAATCACCCAATCACCGCCTATGATGGGCTGGTGAGAGGATTGGTGCCCTTTGACAACGGAGCACCCTGAGACTACCAAAACCTTGCATGTATTAGAAAGCCATAGAACTTATCAAACTAAGACAGGAACCTACAGGCTAGGAACCTACTTGCATTTTCGCTTCCAAGTTCTTCCTCACACCTTTTTTTTTTTTTTTTGGGTAAATCAGCTTGAAATAAAAAAGGGGGGGCTAACCGAATATACAGCCTACAAGGGGCATACCCCAGGAGGAAACAAAAGAAAACAAAACAAACAAAACAAAACAAAAAAAAATTGGAAAAATTGAGGACTGAGCCAAGTGGCTACATGATTTGGATTGTTGTGAACTAGATGGAGACAAAACAAACTACAACCATTTGTTTCCTACCCATCTACAAAAGGGGACCAGTTACAACCTCCATTTGAACATTGTGAACTATCTGACTGAGCCTATCCAATGCTGACAGGCCCAACACCTTGTGTGTCTTGTGTATCTTGTGTATCCTCTAATGATACTTCATCTGATGCAGACTTCTGGATTGTTGGACATTGCACTTTGCACATGGCATTCTTGTGACTTCTGACTGCTGGAATGGTAGCAACCAGATCATTCAGATGAATGCACAAATAGTTGATCCACATACTGAACTGAGACTCAGAATCAGAACAGCAGCCATAGCAGATCTTTCAAGACTCAGAGCAGCCACAGCAGCCACAGCAGCCATAGCTGATTCCTCATAGCAGCCACAGCAGCCATTACAGTTTAACATGTTTGGTGTTCAACAACTGACTGCAGAACCATACTATACTATACCATACTGAAAACATATACAAAACTATACAGAGGACGTCCCCCTCTGTGAAGGGAGATCCCATTGACAGCCCCCGATGGTTAGGCATAACTGAAAACAAAACAGGTTCAGAAGTCCGCATAGAACAGCCAAAACAGGTTCAGAACATTTTAAATACAGCTCCTACTACAATACAACTTCTGAACCAAGTGTAAATGAACCTGTGGCTACAACTTCTGAACCAAGTGTAAATTCACTGAAATAACAGATGCATCCCAACTGATGCACAAAACTCATATTGAAGATAAATTCAGCTGATTCAGTAGCTACAACAGAACTCATATTGAAGATAAATTCAGAAACTCAGAACTCAGGTGCTACTAAAGGTGCATCAGAAATCAGAACAGTCATCAGCAGGGAAGAAGACCACACTACACAATCAAAACAGGATACACCAGGTTCAGAATCACCAATGCAGGTCAACAATGCAGGTCTAACAATGCAGGTTGTTAACAACCAGCTGAATCAACAATGCAGGTCTACTGAAACCAGCTGAATCAACAATACAGGACATCCAGGTTCAGAATCACCCTTACAAGCTTCAGAATCACCCTTACAACTGTGCAGAGCACTACACTAAAGAACACCATGCAGAACCTGATGCAGCCCATTACCATTCACACACAGACAAATGCAGAACAGGTTCAGAACTGAAACTATGATGCAGTACTGATTCAGAACCTAAAACAGAACTGGTGCAGAACTGATAAGGGAGATCCATAATTGCAGAGGAATTCCCCCTCTGCGAAGGGAGATCCCACAGGACACAGGGGGTAAGATAACTACCTGCGTACGTAGGAGTAATAGCTGACTAAGTACCTCTTGTTGAAGCATGTTGACCTGCTTCTGTGCCCTTGCTGCTTCATGGCTGACTACATGTCAGTGGCTGTGGCTCCTGCTTCTATTTCTGATATTCCCACATAAAGCAGCTACCCCCTTTGAATATTGATCCAGCCTTGAGCCTGGTACCTGTGAACACAATTCTGCAATATTAGAATATGTGCAAAAGGGTGATTGAACGCCACTACACAATGTTCCATTGGACTTTTAGTTGTCTAGACTGAGAATCACTAGGTAAATTAGTCAAGGATAAAAGCCTAGATCTTATTTCATTGGAGATTTTATGAGCAACTACAACTGAGGAGCAAGATGAGTTCTGGAACTTTCTGTGGTTTCTTTCCAACCAAATATGATGAACATATACAGTGAAAGCCAATTTTGCAATAATGTTGGCCAAGGATTTACCTCTCAACCTAGAGAGGCAATCTACCCAAGTCTGCCAGCTCTGATGTCCTTGCATTTGGGGAACTTTGGGAGACAGGATACTTCTGAGTTGGGTGGCCATAGGGCACTGAAAGAATAGGTGGGCATGGTTTTCCACATCAGGGCAAAATGTACACTGGGAGGTGGATTTAAGCCCAAATAGGATAAGCCTATCCTCAGTGTTTAATCTTTGCAGAAGGGCCATCCAAGTAATTAGACTGCACCTTGGTATATGGCCTGGAAACCATACAACCTTATGCCATGTAACAATGGGGAAGTGAGTTCTAAGGTTGTCCCACAGGGATGAGATGGAGAACTCCCCTGATTTAGTTAGTGACCACTTGCATGTATCCTTGGTAGCACTATTGACAGTTATTGTATGTAAACCAGTTCTGATTTCATTAAGTTCAAGAGTTTGTGTGATAGGGAAGGCCCATTGGTTGTTATGAATTATATGTTGGACAGTGGCATCCTTATCTATTCCAGAATCATAGACAGTTCTAGGACCAAATCTTTGTAGTAGGGGGCCTAGGGGATGCCAATTGTCGTACCATAAAGAGGTAGACATTCCATCCCCCAACTTGTACAGAATGTGTGGCTGAACAAGGGGTCTCACACCTTGTACCATCTGTTGTTGTAATTAACTCTTTCTGTGCAGAAGGGTTGGGATTTCCAGCCCAAATCCTAACCCTACACAAGCCAAGTACTGACTTACAGGTACTCTACTTTTCAAAGCAGACACAATAAGTAAAACAAAGAAGCAACCACAGCCAATTTTATCCTCTTACAACACCCGAAGTCATGCCAAACAGAGGTCTTTGCAACCGTCCCGTCTGTCACTCTCACCGGCCAAAACACCTACACTGCTACGGTCCCAATCACTTCCAGGGACTCCGCGGTCATCTCCTCAACAAACTCAATCATCTATCAAACCCTAAGCTTCATCAAGTAATCCTCCCACTCTCATGCAGATAACGACGCCATCATTGCTAATCACCAAGCTCAAAGTCGCTACCTTACTAGTAGAGAAAGCAGCAAGAGATGCTGAGAACGAAGAGAAATCGGTGGAAGATGAGAATCCTCAAGAAGTGGTATTGGCAGAAAACCCTGAATTGGCCAAACAAGTCAAGGAGATCAAACGTACTCTGGCCCGTTCACAAGGGGACCAAATTCTAGATTTTGAAGGACTCTGCCTTTTTCCAGATTCTCAACTACCTGAGAAGTTCAATAGAACTGGCAATCCCACTAACCATGTCCGCCATGTCATCAACACTCTGAAGCCAATGGCTTGAATGATGAGCTCATTGTTCAGTTATTTCAAAGGGCTCTTACTGAAAGCGCTCTCGATTGGCTTCTCACTTTGAAGTTTGTGCACTATCATACTTGGCCAGAAATTGCCAATGCTTTTGTCAAGCAATATGCATACAACGTCCAAATTGAGTTAACAACTCGAGATTTGGAAATGACTAAACAGGAGTCAAACAAGGACTTTGCAACCCTTGTGGCTAGATAGAGAGAAAAAGCCGCCAAGATGAAGAACCGCCCC
The DNA here is from genome assembly GCA_020567845.1 of Rhododendron henanense subsp. lingbaoense. Taxonomy (NCBI): domain Eukaryota; kingdom Viridiplantae; phylum Streptophyta; class Magnoliopsida; order Ericales; family Ericaceae; genus Rhododendron; species Rhododendron henanense. Next base: position 21,985,676 of record CM036312.1, read on the forward strand.
TCTGAGGAAGATCAAGTGAGAATAGTTGTCAAGAGTTTGCAGCCCAAGTACCTCACGCACATTTACACTCAGGCTATCACTGATTTCAAGCGCCTGCATGCTACTGGGCTGCAGATTGAAGAGGGGATCAAGCTAGGCCTCATTGGGAAAGAAGAAACTCCTCCACCCAAGAAAACATTTCCAACCCGTACATCTTCTGCCTCCGTCAACACCCTTAACTCAACCTTACCATAAGACCCTTTTCAAATTAGCTCATCCTGAAGCTCAAATCGCCCCGGTCGCAACTTTGACCCTCTCTATATGACCTCATCTCCAGCCTCAGCCATTCTGAGCCGTTAGGGGCATCTCAAACCTTTAAACAAACCACTTCCTCAGCCACTCTATGGCCCAAACCATGATCCTAACAAACAGTGCGCCTACCACCAACACCCTAGGCATGAAACAGTTAACCGCATGCAAGATCTCATTGATAGCCGAACTATAAAACTTCCAAAACCTGATGTGCAAGCCAATCCACTTCCTACTCACAATGCTGAACCACCACCCCGAAACATTGATCTCATAAACCTACCTCACAACCCCACATACAATCCTGGCCAATACATTGTCCAAAACAATCAAGCCAAGCCAACCTTTACCTTCCCAGAGGAGGATGAATGTTTCATGATGAAGGAGGAAGAAAACAATGAGTCCGATCAATCGGAAGTGATCAATCCCGACATGTCTGACAAAAGTAATGAAGAAGAACAAGCAAAGGGGAAAATGACTTTGACGAAATGAAAGGAGAATACAATGATCCACTCGATGGAATCTCCTTAGCATCACTATTCAATCAAGTGGAAATGGCTGACGACTACACAATCAATAAGGGGGAAGAAAGGGTGATGAAAACCTAGACCAACACTTCCATTTGGGGACTACTCATGTCACAAAGAAGTAGCCACCAGTGAAGATGAATCCAGTTAAAAGGCCCTGTTTGGCAAAGAAGAGGGTGGAAAAGAGTATAAAGTTGCGAAAGGCAAAGGTTTTGAAAACGACCTCGAAATGCTACAATAGCTAAGAAGTTACAACATGGCAAAGAACATTAAACATTGCTTTTATCAAGCTAAAACATGTTTTGAGCCCCTGCTTGGGCATTTAATTTCTACCAAGTGAATTCCTGTTTCATCCTCTAGACTATGCTTATTCAATAAATTGCAATTACCAATACACCATAGTCTCTTTGCCAAATAAGGGAAATTTCAAGGAATCAAGTTCCTTGTGTCGCTGATAAAAAGGAAGGAAAGGATGAACTCTAGTTGCTTAAGAAACTAGGTTTTTGTCAAAACTTAGAAAGAAGACACTATCTCCGCGAGAACACTTAGGGTTAGCTCGCTCATTATGAAGGTACAAACACAAGGGAGATTTAGAAAAATATCTCCATCAGATTCCTCTCCGAAACGCAGAAACCCTCTTGAGAGAAGTGCTCGTTGGGTAACCTGAAAACCCAAGCAAAAGTAAGAGCAAAGCCTGCTAGGCCAGAAAATGCAAAAACGCAGCCTAGGCAAAAGTTAAGGCATTCAAAGAAAAGCTCGCTAGGGACTCATCCTCCATTAGGTAACCTAAGCAAAATCAAGAGCATGTGAGAAGAAAAACCAAGAGTGACGGATCTAGTGTTGAATGACGGATCTACCACTCATGACCTTAAGGTTATCAAGGAGGAGTTTGTTAACTTCTACACGACTCTTCTTGGCACTCCCCATCTCACACCCCATCTGGGACCATCCAGAGTGGGACAACTTATTAGGAATAAACTCAGCCCTGAGCAAAGTCTTAATATGGTCTCCACTGTTTCAGATTTGGAGATCAAAGAGACCATTTGGTCTATTAATCCCACTAAAGCTCCTGGCCCTGATGGGTATAATGGAGGGTTTTTTAGGAAGGCATGGCCTGTTATTGGGAGGGAGGTCACCTCAGCTGTCCAGAACTTTTTCAGGTCTGGACAATTGCTCACCAAAGCTAACTCTACTATTGTAGCACTTGTTCCAAAGGTTCCTAATCCTTCCAGGGTGGGTGACTTTAGGCCCATTTCTTGTTGCAATACCATTTACAAATGCATCTCTCGGATATTAACCAAGAGATTGCAAGTTGCCCTTCCTTTGCTCATAGATCCGGTCCAATCAGGATTTGTGAAAGTAAGGAGAATTGCGGATAACATATTTCTCACCCAAGAACTTATGAGAGGGTATCACAAATCCTCACCTACACCTAGGTGTGCCATGAAAATTGACATAATGAAAGCATATGACCATGTTAGGTGGGAATTTCTTTGGGATGTCCTGTCCGCAATGAACTTCCACCCTACAATGATTAAGTGGCTTCAGGCTTGTGTATCCACTGCAAATTACTCCCTATGTATCAATGGGGAAGTGTCTGGGTACATTAAAGGTAGGAAGGGATTGAGACAGGGGGACCCTTTGTCCCCGTATCTGTTTGTCATAGTGATGGAAGTTTTTACGAGTTTACTTGAGGAGAAAGCTCGGCTACCTGACTTTCACTTTCACTGGAGATGTAAAACTATTCAATTGGTTAATCTGTGCTTTGCAGATGATCTAATGGTATTCTGTAAGGGAGAGCTTTCTTCGATCAAACTCATCAAAGATGCTTTGACTGAGTTTGAGGCTCTGTCTGGTCTCTCCCCTAGCCCAGGCAAGAGTAGCTTATTCTTCTCTGGTGTAAGTGTGGGAGTTAAGGAGACTATTCTGCGTGAGCTGGGTTTTCAGGAAGGCTTCCTTCCAGTGAGATACCTGGGAGTCCCTTTGTTATCTACTAAGCTTAAAGCAGTGGACTGTCAGAGACTTGTTGATAGTATCACTGCCAAAACCAGGAGTTGGACCAATAGGGACCTTACTTATGCGGGGAGAGTCCAGCTTATCAAGAACATCTTGTTTTCAATGCAAACGTATTGGTCCTCCCTCTTCATCTTACCAAAAAAGGTCATCAAGGAAGTCGAATCTATTCTTAGGGCCTTTTTGTGGTCTGGCCCTGACCTTAAAAGATCAGGGGCCAAGGTAGCTTGGGAGCAGCTTTGTGCTCCTAAAGATGAGGGGGGGTCTTGGTTTTATGTCTATGGCAGTGTGGAATAAGGCTGCGGTTGCCAAGCATATTTGGTTCTTGATCTCCGGGGGAGAGCAATCCATGTGGTGCCAATGGGTTAAGTCATATTTATTAAAAGGTAGAAACTTTTGGAGTCTAAAAATGCCTGCTAATCCCTCGTGGGTTTGGCGAAAGTTACTTAACCTAAGACATCTAGTTCAACCCTTCATTCATCATTCTATTGGTAATGGGGAGAATACCTCCCTGTGGTATGACCTGTGGCACCCTTTGGGCCCTTTGTTGGATAAGTTTGGTGCCAGATTGGTTTATGACTCTGGGTTTCCATTGACTGCCAAAGTGTCCAGCATAGTACATAACTCTGGTTGGGCTTTCCCAATCACGCAAACGTGGGAGTTGAATGAGGTTAGACAACTTCTCCCTCCTCTGAGAGGTTCCAGAGACCAAGTAAAATGGACTCTTAATACAACAGGTCAGTTTAGCATAGCCTCTCTATGGGAGAAATTGAGAGTTCCATTCCCCAAAGTAAATTGGCACAAGGCTGTTTGGTTTTCTGGCCATATACCTAAGAGTAGCTTCATTACATGGCTGACCATCCAGGGTAGACTCTCCACTGAGGATAGATTAGTTCTATTTGGGATCAAATCAATTTCTCAGTGCAGTTTTTGTCATGGTAGTGAAAGCCATGACCATTTGTTTTTTAATTGTGGATTCTCCACAAGGGTTTGGAATGCCATGTTGGAAAAGATTGATACAAGTTGGCCCCCAAAGTCTTGGCCAGCATGGATTACCCATTTCTCCTCTTTTAGGGGAAAAACTCTAAGGAATGTTGTTACTAAACTCATATTCACTGCCACAGTATATCATCTTTGGATAGAGAGATACTTGAGGAAGTTCCAAGCTATCACTTGCACCTGGGAGGTTGTTGTTCACAAAACCTTTAACATGGTTAAGGGTAGATTACTGTCGCTGCCTAAGTTGCCCGTAGGCTCACAAAATGATAGGTTTATTAGAGTTTGGGGCATCACTGGGTAATGAGGTACGTGATATTGTTATTGATGGTTATGATACTTGTGGCTGTATTAATGGCCCTGCTTTCCTGGACATTCTTTTAGATACATTCTGTGCAGGTATAACAATTGTGAGGATACCCAGAGTGGACCTCTAGCTCCCGCAATGTGCTCTCCTATTACTACTATGTAACCAGGTAGTTACCTTACTCCTTCGAGGGTGCATTGTTTGTGTGTGGTGTTGGGTGAGGTTCAGTAGAGTCACCTGTTCAGCTACTGCCCTTCTGTTCCATGTTGTGTGTGGCTAGTGTGTGGCTAGCCTACTGCCCTTCTCTGCTGTTCTGCTTCAGGGCAGTCCAACATGTGGGCTGCTGTTACTTTTGGCAGCCATTTTATCATTGGCACTATCCATGGCTGTTGGTCCAAGCTTTGTTATGCTGTTGTGAACTGCTTTGTAGCTGTTGTTGTGTTGGTTGCAGAAGTTTCAGTAGTTGTGTATGGTGAAACTTCTAGCTGTAGTTGTGTATGGTTGCAGAAGTTTCAATGGCACCAAATGTAGGTTGTGTATTGTTTCAGAAGTTTTGCATTCTGAACCTGATTTGCATAGTTGGTTCAGTTGATAGTGCCTGCATTTGGTTTAGTTGTTAGTTGACTGATGACTGATGGTTCTGAAGTAAGATGAGATACAGTGTTTGGTTTTGTGGATTGCCTAACCATAGGGGCTGTCGTGGGATCTCCCTTCGCAGAGGGGGAATTCCTCTGCAATTATGGTTTAGTTGGTAGTGGAAGGAATCGTTATTCTGGCTCAATTATGGTTCAATTATGCTGGACTGCTGTCACTTCTGCTCAGAAGATTGAGCTTCAGAAGTTCTTCTTCACCTAATTTGCATGTTGCTTCTATTATCTGTTATTCTGTGTTGTCCCTGTTTTGTCCTACCAGTAAAAGGAATCACCATTATGAAAGTGCAGTCTGCTGCTGCTGCATGTATCTGCATCTGCTGTTCTGTTCTGTTCTTGCTGTTATGATAAGTGCAGTCTGTTTTGAAGATAATGAAAGTGCAGTCTGTTTTGCACCTGTGTTCTGAACCTTAGTCTGTTTTGCACCTGTTTATGTTCTGTTTGTGCATTGTCAATTGTTTGTATTGCATTGTCTCCAGCTGTGTTGGAGCTGTATAGTCATTTTCTATTGGCATCTCATTTTCTGTTATGCCTAACCATCAGGGGCTGTCGATGGGATCTCCCTTCACAGAGGGGGAAGTCCTCTGTTTACTTTAGTATTTGATTGTTCTGGTATGAGACAATTGGCTCCTGATTTGGAAGCTTCAGAAGTTCAGAAGTTCAGCATGCTCTTTGTTGTGTCCATGTTGTGTCCATGTTATGTGGGGACACAGCTTGCTGCTGCAGCTCTGATTTGGAAGTTCAGAAGTTCTGCTGCTGCATGTGCTTTGTTGTCTCCTCCTGTTACATGGTGACCTGTCTTTGCATGGTGGCCTGTCTTCAGTGATAGCAGTTCTGTGTTAGGCAAGAGGCTGTTACTACACAACCTGCTCCTTCTGACTGACTGCAGGTCTGTGGCCCAGTTCTGCATTAGTTATGCATCAGTTATGCAACAGTGTAGTGTAATGTAGCCTTTTGTAGTTGCAGTTCTGCCTCAGTTCTCTATGTTTCTCCAAGTGTATTGTGTTGTTAGCTATGGTCTGCATCAGCTCATCTGCATCAGTTCATTAGCTAGTTTTGCACCTGTGATGAAATCTGTGTTCAGAAGTTTGCTGCTGCTGTTCTTGCAGCTGGCCATGACTGACCAAGTGGTATACATTGATGTTCTTGTACAACCTAGTATCTGCCCTGTTATGCCAATGTTATCCCCCTTTTGTAGATGGATAGGAAACAATGTATACCCTTTTGTTTTGTTTCCATCTATTCAGTATGTTATCTACTGGTATTACCCTCCTCATGTAGCCATTTGGCCTACCTTTCCATTTTCTCTATCTTCCATTCTTTCTTTATTTTGTTTTCCTCCTGGGGTATGCCCCTTGTAGACTGTATCTCTGGTTCCTTTTTTTTAATTTTAAAGCTAATTTACCCAAAAAAAAAAAAAAAAAAAAAACCAAGAGTGAAAACTCAACCTCAAAGGTGATGATTTTGGAACTACGTTTATGGCCTGATTCCTTCCATGGGATACGTAGGCAATCTCTAGGTTTGAGATTCGGCCACTGCTATCAACATCACTTCCGAAATTTCTAGGTCTATCCTAAAGCATGTTCGCTATCAAATCATGGCAATAACATCTTCAAATAAAACGACCAAATGTTTTATTATTTCCAAAGAGAAAGGACAAAGCAAACCTAAACGATTCTTAATCCATGAAAGCTAGAATCAAACAAACATCTTTTGAAAAACATAAGCAAAACGTCGATCTCTAGGTCTTCCTTCTCTTTGCACTTCTATCCTCCAAAAGGTTTTTCTTCAACCAGCGTTTGTAAGAACCCGATAGCTTAGCAACGAAGTTCTCAGCAACCTCCTGCATCACTCTATTTGGCCAAAGACACAGCATATTGCGACGGAAGTTGGCATTATGGATCTTAGAAGCGGTGTACTCAGGGTCACCCAAGATTGCGGCTTGTTCAGCCCCAAATTGCCTTTGAAAGCGAGCAGGGAAGTAGAAAACAACTCGGGTAATGCCAATCACTGCTACACCAAAGTGGTTCATGGTACTCGCGGTCATGCTCTCGATACCATACCAGGGGCAAACCCATTGAATCCAATCACCTCTGCAAGTCTTCATCCACGCTTCCCAAGCAGCCTCAGTTGGGAACTGTTTAACCATGTGACGCTCCGTGCACTGGTCTGGATTGTAAGGAAGTCGCTCCGGCGCATCCCACACTTTTAGCTTCTCAAACAACCATACCTAGAGAAAAAGGGAAAATTGTGAGCTGAGAGAACACGTGAGTCAAAACAAAAGAGTGATGAGTGAAAAGATAAATCTGACAAATGAAACAAATAAAAGAGCGAACCTGTAATAGCAAGGGACTGCCTGAGAACTGAGCTGTAGGACTACCCTTCATCACATCTAGGCCCATCAAGGTCTCTGCCAATACTAAACCAGCGAAACCCACACGGTTTCCAATTTGCTGAGCAAGGTTAAGCAATATAGGATCAGCATGACCAGAGGAAGGGCCAAGCAAGTGGTAATGAAGGAGACAAATGCACAATGCATGAAAGCACGACTTCTGTAGGGAAACTTGGCGATGAGCCTCAGCCGCACCAAAACGCTGGATGAGTTGCAGAATCTCCAGCCTCCCTTTCACTAGGAAGAACTTAACTTCATGTTTCTGAACTTGGAGTAAATCCTTCAGGAGATCACCACGGTTTTTTTTTTTTTTGGGTAAAATAGCATGAAATAGAAAAAAGGGACCGGATAGGGACAATGAAACCCTCTCTATCCGAATGACCCATGATGGCTGCAAATTCCTCAATGGTAGGACATAACTCCTCCCTCTTAAATCGAAAGACGTGAAAATCAGGGTCCCACAAACTAGCGGCTGCCCTAAGGAAAGCAAAATTCACAGGAATCTGATGAATGGAAAAGAGGAAGTCCATGCCGAAGGACTTAAAGTGCAGACGGTCAAGGCCATTAAAGGAATCCAACCACTGATCAAGGATTGGTTGTGCCATGTGCAAGGAAATTGCTGCTGACGGTGCTATCGGGTCTGTAGAACACGTACTTATAGGGCTAGGTCGAGTCTTAGTTCGAATCGGAATCGGATTCTTAATCCTCTGAAATTCAGTCGGTCTCTCGGCCGGCACTTCGATTAGGCGGCCGTGGGATCAATCCATCGGCCCGTAGATAATAGGGTTGACCTGCAAGTCAAACCCAGGCAAACGAAACGATCCTTCGGCCGCTAGATCGAAGTTTCGGCCGCGTAATCATTTGGTCGGCCGCCAGAACGGCTATTTTACAGACTGTTCCCACGGTTCAGTTCGTTTCATTGGATTAACGGAAATTTCACACGCAAACAAACGTAAGAACAGCATATACAATCACAAGCAGAGCAAGAAGGTTTTTGTTTCATATAACGAAAGCTTTTTACATCACAAGGTGGATCATCCCACATTTCCTAAACAAACTATACATCGATTTCCTGTCAAACTAACCTATGCAGGAAGAGAAACAGAAAAAAGACAGGAAAGGATGCCGGACCCTCTAGTGCTCTAAACACCAGAGGCCTGCTGCAAAGAAACTAAGGAGAGGACACCCCTGGGGCGGTGTATACCGGAGGAGTACTATGGTGCAAAAGAGACACCACATAGCCCAGAAAAATCACCACATCGCGCACCACCGCCACAACAGGAGTTCCGCGTCACGGAAGCAAGCCACCCATGCAAGGGTCCCTAATCAAGCGTCAAGACAGGACCAAGAACAGTGCAGCCTCCCTCCGCAATCTCTGGCCGTGCACCCTTCATGGTCGGAAGTCGACAGGAGTGAGGAGCAACGAAGAGGAGCCTTCGGTTGTGAAGAAGAGAAGAGGAAAAGAAAGAAAAGTGAAATGAAACGGTCGACGCTGTGACCTTTTATAGGCCCCTGGAAGTAAAGGGATTACGCGGCCGATACATTGATAGCTCGGCCGGCTAATCAATTATTCGGCCGAGAGATCGATCTCCTGGCCCCTTAATCAAATTCCCTCAGTAACAGCAGATTTTGCTCGGTGCACTAGCTCAAGCCATCATGACTTCCAAGTCCTCAACCAACCAAATAGCCTTGGGGGCATCCCCGAGCCAATACAATGTGATCAAAATTAGCCTCGGGGGCATACCCAAGCATGAGGAAAGTTTCTCTCCACAAACTGCTGGCCAAAGCAAATTGAAACACTCAGCGGCTCGAAGCCCATATCAATTCAGTGGTTCTATACCCGTATCCACTACCAAGGAAATAAGCAGCTCCATGCTTGCTCACTCAGCAGCTCTACGCCTACAACTCAATGGCTCCACGCCCACTATCCTAACAGGCCCAAAGCCCATCATCTCCACACAACTCAGCGGCTCCAAGCCTGCTATCTCAATTGGCTCGAAGCCGTAACAAACCAACTCAACGGCTCCACGCCTACTGTCTCAAATGGCTCGAAGCCATAACAACCATTTCAGCGGCTCAAAGCCCATCACTTCAACAGGCTCGAAGCCTGTATCTACCATCTGAATTGGCTCGAAGCCATAACAATCAACCAAGCGGCTCGAAGCCCATTTACCTCAACAGGCTTGAAGCCTACGTCTACTATCACCCAGCGGCTCGAAGCCCTTTATCTCAGCAGCTCTGTGCTCGCTACCACGGCAATAGGCTCTACGCCTGTAATCACTCAACTCAGCGGCTCCAAGCCCACCGTTTCAAATGGCTCGAAGCCGTAAACAACAAATCTCAGCGGCTCCAAGCCCGTTATCAAAAGGCTCTACGCCTGTTATCACAACTCAACGCTCCAAGCCCATTATCTCAACTGGCTCAAAGCCGTAAACAAGCAACAGGCTCTAAGCCGCCCCAGGAATCAAGATATTTATTCTCAGGCTCTACGTCTGAATGCTCAAAAATCTAACATTTTTGAATGCTCAAGCTCTACGCTTGGATGCCCAACCACTGTGTACTGGATGCTCAAGTTATACACTTGAATGCTCAAGCTCTACGCTTGGATGCCCAACCACTGTGTACTGGACGCTCAAAGCCTGTACTTTGAATGCTCGGATTCTGCCGTCCGAATGCTCGAGCTCTACGCTCTGAATGCTCAAGTCCGGAACTTGATAGAAGCTCTAAGCTTAAAAACAAACACACACGCACGGGCCCGTGCACATTTGCATCAACATTTCACATCGAGTCTGCATCACATCTATTCACACCTAACAACCATCATCACACATATACACTTTGCATATCTCTCATGAAACAGGTCAACCCTGCAATCAACCGGCACTATGCCTCGGTTTTATTGATCGGCCCAACGCCTCGATCTTTTGGCTCCACGCCAACACTTATGATGGAAAAGCTCCGTGCGCAGACCATCAGAATACAACCAGCTCTACGCTTCGGTTCAAATCACGTCAAGTTCTAAGCTCCGACAACTTAGGCCCTTGCCTCAAGACTGCATGCAGGCTCCACGCCTCAATTCCTTCATCTCAGACCCTTGCCTTATACCAGCTCCGCGCTTCGGTTCATCACGTCAAGCTCAAAGCTCTGACACCACAGGCTCTCATCCTTATCAATACCAGCTCCGCGCTTCGGTCCCATCAAGCTCTAAGCTCACCTCAGGCCTTCGCCTTATAACCGCAGCAGGCTCCACGCCTCAATCTAAGCTCACCTCAGGCCTCCGCCTCATAACCACAGCAGGCTCCACGCCTCAATCAATCACCTCAGGCTCTCGCCTTATGATCAACACCAGCTCCGCGCTTCGGTCCTATCAATCACTTCAGGCTCTCGCCTTATGATCAACACCAGCTCCGCGCTTCGGTCTTATCAATCCCCTCAGGCATTCGCCTCAAGATTGCAGCAGGCTCCACGCCTCAATTCCATCACTCTCCAGGCTCTCGCCTCATGACTACAACCGGCTCCGTGCCTCGGTTCCCTCATCTCCAAAAGCTCCGTGCTCTAGATACTGGCTCTGCGCCCCCCACATCTCAAAAACAACCGGCGTCCGATTCATCCCCAGTAGATGATTTGGATTCCACCCCATTACATCAATTCCTTCCAGCTCATTCGCAAGGATAGGCTACTCTACCGAGCTCCTTTCAGTCAAAGTAAGGATGATCAAGAAAAGCAAACGCACCTGCAGTGTACTGATCTACCCCAAAATACTAAGGAAGCTCTCCGCAAAAACTCCCCAGGCAGCCCTGCGCTCCTTCAACTATCTTCCGCCAAAACCCTGGCTCAGTCTAGGTACGTCACACTACGGCTTTTTAAGCCCTAAGGTACGTCTTCTGTCTCTAACCCTCCAAACTTTTTACTTTTCTTTATTGCCTGAACTACGATTGGTCTGAATTTCTCTTGTGGAATACGTAGGCAGCCTCCGGGTTCGACCATAGCAAAACATTTTTTGCCTGAACTACGATTGGTCTGAATTTCCCTTGTGGAATACGTAGGCAGCCTCCGGGCCCGACCATAACAAAACATTTTTTGCCCGAACTACGATTGGTCTGAATTTCCCTTGTGGAATACGTAGGCAGCCTCCCGGCCCGACCATAACAAAACCTTTTTCGAAAACCCCTTGGAATAGTGGTTGGACCAAATTGAGTTGCTTTTTACAGCTTTGACTCTTACTCAAACATGTCTCGCGATTCGTCTAAGTTCAGTCAAAGAGGGGCATCTGTAGACACCCCAATTTGGCCTAACGATTATTTCAAGTCCCACCTTGGGACAATCCCGATGATGAAATGGATATAATTTGCTGATTGCTTCCTTGAGGACCTTAGGACTTTCGGTGAGAACTTTGACCACTTAGAGGACCCAATTCAAAAGCCATACAGCCTTTCAGACAGAAATACAGAAGCCTAGGAGAATCCATCTGACGGCCGTAACATCGATCTAACGGCCATAACATCAATCCCTCACCCGAGCAACCTGTTGCTAGCAAAATCTCCCTGAGAGATCAATTCCTCGGCCGCAAGATCTATCCTTCGGCCGAGACATCCATCCCACGGCCGCGACATCTATTGCTCGGCCGCCAGATCGACCTTTTTCCAGACTCTCGAACGTTCTGTCAGACGTTTGGTTTGATCCAACTACACTACCTTTCCGATGCGTTCGGGCTACGTTCGGAGATCACGACGTAGAGTTAGAGATGCATTGCAATTGCAATTGTCATCTCGTGATTTGATTGGCCGGAGTGAGTCATCCCTATGCCTATATAAAGGGGCCTTTGGGTTCCGAAATTGACACACAGAAATTGAGATACCCATACACTCAATCAAACCTCGAAACTCTGCAGAAATACTCCCTCAATCCCATACTCCAAAAGCCCTAACCTTCCGAAGGCAGCCGTCAATCCGGCGATCAAACCCCGAAGTTCAAACCCTAACTCTAGGGTTCTCGATCAAGCAATCAATCAATCACGCCCAATCCAAAGCAATCAAGCAACTGAGGGATCAAGGTGGTGAGGCCCAACGGCCTCTGGTTCGCTTTATTTACTGTCCCTTCTTACTAATCGTAGCATTTTGATTAATTGTCAATCTTTCTGTCTGGTGTGAGGAAGAACACCGACCGGGGCTTCGATCCCTCGGCCGGTACATAAAGCCAGGAGGATCTCTCGGCCGTGACATCTATTCACCGGCCGCGAGATCCATCTCCCTGGGACATTATGTTTGTTTTATCTGCTTTCTGATGCATGCTTCAATTATTGCACTGGCTCACTTTGCTTACTGTTTAAAGGAATAATTAAACAGACTATGTGTTAGGATTAGACAAAGCATCTATACGTCTTATGTTGAACGATTATGGGCCAGTCTCACGACTGGGCAGAGAGGGGTGCCTAACACCTTCCCCTTACTGTACTTTTGGCTCCCGAATCCAGAATCTCTATCTATTTTCCCAATTTTAATAAACTGGGTGGCGACTCTATTTGATGATAACCGTTATCATGTGGCGATGTTCCTAGCCATGGGAATGTCCATGATTTTGGTTTATGAAGTGAGCAACCAATCGAGCAAACACAAACGTGATCAATCTGTATGGCGATGCCCCGCTTGGGAGGTGTCTACACTCACTTTCTAGACAAACTATGTTCCCGTCACACCTCACTTCACATAAAAATGACTTAAAGTATTTAAAATTTAACAAGTAAGAATAGCAAGGAATACGCAACTTATCGTCTGACATGTAAGGCGATATAGGCGATATCTGACAAGTCGGCATGGAGAACCAGTAATCTCTATGGCCGACGGTACTCTCTCCATGGCCGATGGTCTGGGTCTTAAAGCCATAGACTCACATGAACTTCGTCGAAGACACCATACCCTAGATCCAGAAGAAAATCCCCAAATACGTCCTCCTCAAATGTCAAACCCAAATAGCCCGATCCTGTTTGAGCTCGATACATACCCGTCTCTAATGAACTCCATCCACGACTCCATAGCCATAGTCAAGGTACAGTTCCCACATCATCGTCAATTTCAACATCAAATGGGTTTGGGGCTCATAGCCCTAAATCGGCAAAAAATCACAGTCTCTCTCAGAAATCACAGCAACCTTTCAATCAGCCGAGTCCAGCGCTTAATCAGGTGTCTCCGAAGGATGGCATGCGTTTGGATTCCGAAGCTCGGATGCTTGAAATAGTAGGTCATTTGGAGGACGAACTCAACATCTCGGAAGATCCATTCGTCCTAGATGTGCTCACAGCCAAGCTACAGAGCATACAACAGTCATGGAAAAAATCTGGAAAACAAACGGAGGAGCAAGCCTCTCTTCTACAGAGCACTAGCACTCAGAGTCCTAAATCAGGAGCAACAAGAAAGCTACAGCAAGCATTATTCGAGGAAGGCTTGATCCTGGAGGCGGAGGAGCGAGCCCAACAGGTACAACTCCCAATTACTACTCCAAAAGTTCTTATCAATGCCAGGGGTACCCCGTATTTAGAAAGGGATCCTAATATGGGATTTCCTAAAGCTGATACTAAACCTAGGCGCCCTTTTTCTCCCAAAAATCAGTTAAATCAGAATTTACCTATGCATCCCTCCCAAACTTTACCGCAACATGCACCCATTAAACCTAGACCCAACTCAAACCTACCTAAACCCAAGCCTAAAAATTGGGCTTCCTTACTGCAGTCCCAAAGTCCATCATTAGACATGAAAGGCTGAAATGCTAGAAATTGATTAAGAAGAAGAAGAATCACAAAATCACAAAATCACAAAATGCCTTTTCAAATTTGGCTCACTTTATTTAATCCATCTTTAGAGGAAACTACACAAGTGAACAATTGAAAAAGTCCCAGATCAGATTGGCCGGACACGAGGTCCAGTTAAATCACCATTCCAACCTTCGGCAGCGCGAAGCTCACCGTTTTGACAGACTTTTAAAGAATTGCTCACAGGCGTATTAAACTCTAAGTGTGGATTAATATTGGTTCGATCATCCCCAACAGAGTCGCCACTGTGGGCAGCATGCCCTTAAAAAGGATTCCGTTCCTTTCTAAAAGAGGCCCGCGGATCGAGGGAGCGCCAACGGATGGGGCAAGCGCTCGGAATACAGAGTCGCCACTCGGGTTTGAAGGTCCGACACCCAAGGAACCGTATTTCGAAGCACCTGCCATGCTATTTGATTTGAAAAAGTGAAGGCACCAGTCCGTCATAACCATATCTAGGTTCGGGAGCCAGGTTACGAGAGGGGAAGGGTTTTAAGGCACCCCTCTTGTCCAATCCGGAGATCGGTCTCTACTTAGGCATTTTGTGAAAATGTTTGCGATTCTTCCTTTATTAATCAACTTTTAGCCAATTAGGGTGGGGAAAAGTTTTTTTTGGGTAAAATGGTGGGGAAAAGTTAAATGGGGATTAAAACTGTAACAGTTTGCAGGATGTGATAGATGGCATGGAAGCGAAAGCAATAAATAGGATAAAACCAGATTCTATTCAGAAGAGCAAACCCAGTACACTGTTCCAAACTTGATGTGCGCAGGAAGGAACTTGCCTGCACTGATCGAAGCCACTGCACGCAGTTCCAACCTGCGCGCGCCAATAAACAACATGCACGCTGGGGTTTGCTTTTCTCACAGCCTTTGTTTTTATCCTCCTCTGGGCTCTAGAAGGACCAGTGCTCACCCAGGACAAACCAATCAGCTTATAGTAGTTACACTACACAGTTTAAAGGCTGAAACGCCCTACAAATTAACAAAACACCCCATAAACAGTGTGGGGATAAAAACAGAGACCAAGGGCTTAGTTACCCATGCAAGACCAGCCACTGGTCAGAGATGGACCTGCGCGCGTGGGTAAGCCACAGGCGCGCGCGGGTCTGAACCACTTAACCAATGCTTGGTTTACATATGTTTGGGTTCTGGGACATGTCCAGAAAGATCCCAGGGGTATTCCATAACAACAGAAATACAAATTGAACTAAAACTAGCAGTTCTAACAAAGGAAAGCAGTAGACTAGTTTTTATCATGCTTACAGTGGCCTACATACAAAGAAGAGCATAAAAGAGCAAGACACCAATCCCCACGCAGATCCGCGCGTGCAGACATGGAGTGGAGCGCTCTGGTTCTTACCACAACGGTTTTTGAAACCTTGTTAGCCTTTGGGCCAAGACATGGTATATTGATTATGCAGTACAAAGGTGGTGTAAGTTTTTGAAACCTTTAAACCTTGTTAGCCTTTGGGCCTTGACCCTGCCAGCCCCCCTCAGGGATCATAACAGTATGCAGTACAAAGGTGTCATACCTTTGGTTTTTGGGGTTTGAAAGAGTATTGAGCTTTGATGTTTGAGGTTGAATGTGGTGTGAAAATGTGGTGTAAGATTTTGTAACCTTTTTTTCCTTAACCTTTCTAACCCAAGATATATGAATTTTTTGAACCCTTTAAAAGATGAACAAAGGGGGGTATTTATAGGGCAAGACCCTTCCATTAATGGAAACCCTCCATTAATGGAAACCTTCCAGAAACCTTCCAAAAATGGAAACTTAAAGGTCGGTTGCAACTTTAACCAACGCGCGTGGGTTTCGGACAAGCGCGCGCAGGTCTAAATGATCATGCGATGGTCAACAATCAATCAGAACCATTAGACCAACACTTGGCACTTTGAACTGCGCTCTGGTTCTCAACCAGCTTGTGCCAATAGGGTTTTTGGCTTTTTAAAGTGGCTTAGGATTAGGTTAGGTTCAAGGGTTTTGTAAACACTCATAGCTCAAACATGCTATCATTTCCGGGGTGCTCTTGATCCAATTCATCATCAGAGGGAATCAGAAACTGAAAGTAAACAGCAGTAGGAGGAAACAACAGTAGTAGCAAGCCATATCTCTCCTAATATTATCTCTGACATGTAGGGCGATTAGGGCGATCTCTGACAAGGTCGTGGAGAACAGGTATTCTCCATGGCTGACGGCACCATCTCGTTGTTCGAAGGTCTCGGCGGCTTAGCCATGGACTCCAACGAAATGAGAAGGAAGCAAAGAGTTTCCAATCCACAATTATTCTCTCCTAATCCGTTCTTCCTAAACTCATCTCCACCTTCTAGATTAATCCCTAATCGGTCTTCCCCCAACAAGTCCATCCCCAAACCTTTTGATCTTTGCCCTGGGGCTCCATCCCTACCGGATGATTCTTCCTCTCTCCCCGTCGCATCATCTTCAACTGGTGCCCTTAGCCCCAAGAACCCTAGCCCAGCTAGGAAACTCCAGGAGGTATTTCAACTAGCAGGGGATCGGCTAGATTCAGAGGAACGGCTGTCTAGCCTAGTTCGATCTTTGGAGGCGGAAATGAAGAACTCAGGTGTGATCGTCGACTGCTCTGAGTTGAAATCCCAGTTAAGTCGGCTCAAGGAACTGTCAGGGAACCAAGCTCTAGTTCCAGATGCATGTGGTAAGCTTCAAACCCTTAATGTCAATTACAAAATTCCTTCTGGGTCAAAATTAGGTCAGGAGGAATTCATAAACTTTGAATCTGAATTGAAAGATGGGATTCTCCCAAACCCCATACCAATCGACATCATAACCCTATTCGTCCCCAAGGTAATTCAAAGAACTGGGCTTCCCTCTTCGCTGCCCAAGGCCCTTCTAAAATGATGAAGTTGGAATACTACCCTCAACTTCAACAAGGTAAGCGAGCTGTGGTGGAGTTAGATGAAACGGATATAGATGAGGGCAGTTGGAATCACTGTCTTATAGGGCACTTCCTTGATGGCAAGGTGGAATTACCCTTACTTAAGGCTACAGCCCGGACGGTGTGGAAGGACAATCTTTTATCAGTCAAGGAAATTGGCTCAAGATTCTTATTCGAGTTCAAGGATGAGGCCGCTAAGTTGAAAGCATTAGAGGATGGCCCCCATTTCTTTTCTAGAAGATTTCTTGTGTTGCAAAATTGGAAACGTATGTTGCTCCCAACCAAGGACCAACCCTCTAAAATCCCAGCTTGGATAAAAGGACCAACCCTCTAAAATCCCAGCTTGGATAAAAATTTTGAAACTCCCTTTGGAGTTTTGGACAGCAGAGTGCCTTAGCAAGATTGCTAGTACAATTGGTAAACCTCTTCACGTGGATCAAGCAACAACAAAAAAACTTCGGCTGGATTATGCTCGTATATGTGTGGAAGTTGATGCTGGATCAGAGTTGCCGGATGACGTTGAGATTACCATCAATGGGGAGGCAGTGATAGTAGCTTTACAATATCAGTGGCTCCCTCCAATTTGTTCAGATTGTAAGGTATTTGGGCATACTACAGGCTCGTGTACTAAGCAATTGGGTACTAAAGACTCAAGCCAAAAGGACACATGGCAAGTGGTCAGTAAAGGTAAGGGTAAAAGGGATGCCAATCCTGCTGCTATGGGAACAGGGGAATCCTCTTCCTTTCAATCTGCTATTGAAGTCTCTAACGGCAGTCCAAGTGTTCTAGCTGATCTTCCTCATTCGGATGAGTTGCAGCCATCTAAAACCTCTGAAGCTTCTGATATTGTTGTTGAGGATTCGGTGGATAAGGGGAATGTGGGGCAGGGTCCAGTGGCTCAAGTTCTTTCCAATCAAGACAATGGGAGACAGAGGGCAGCTTGTGATCAATCTATTCCAGGCCAGGTGGAATTCGCAGCAGGTCCTCGTTCATCAAGCACTTCAGTTGATACGTCTGTAATTCAAGCTCCTAGTGATGAGCTTACTGATTCTGAGGATGATTTGCTGGAGGTTTTGGAAAAGGTGGTCAGTCGGTCAGAGACTTCGGTTCATCTTAAGCCTCCAGCCTCTCTGGAAGTGGGTTCCGGAGACACTCATACTCCCAATGGACTGCTAGGTCCTCAAACATTGGAAGCAAAAGGAGTTCAAACTCATGCTGGTATTAAGCCACCTGGATCTTATTGGTCCAGGGGACATCGAGAGAGTTGCTGAGCAGGTTTCCATTGATGGCTTGGTTATCAATCTCTCCAAGTCTGCCCAGAAAAGATTGAGGAAGCTCGCTAAGGAACAGTCACTATGTTCCTTGAGCAGTGGAAGGACTTAATACCTTTGTATCCTTTTTTGGCTAGGCAGTTCGCTTATTCTTCCATTTTCTGCCGTTACATATCTTATTCTGCTTGAGGTTTTGTTTTATGTCTACGCAACCTTTTAAACTTGGTTTTTGTAACATTCGGGGTCTCAATGATCCTATTAAGCAAAATGAGGCTAAAAGTTTTGTTAATAACAATAAGCTCTCTCTTTTGGGTTTGCTAGAGCATAAAATTAAGGAGAGCTTGGCTGCTAGAATTTTAAAATATATTTGTCCGCAGTGGAATTTTGTGAACAACTACTCTCACGCCCCCGTCGGTAGAATTTTAGTTTGTTGGGATCCTATTCTGATGAATGTTGTTCAAGTTTTGGATCATTTTGATCAATTTATTCATTGTGAGGTGTTGCCTAGGTGTGGTGGAGCCCCTTTCCATGCTACCTTTGTGTATGGGGCTAATAGCTACTTATCTAGGCAAGCTCTTTGGTCTAGTCTCCGCCAGTCTAGTACTTCACATCCTTGGGTTGTGCTTGGTGATTTTAATGCAATTAGGTTTCCCATTTAAAAAGCTGGGGGGTCTTCCTCCTGGCCCCCTCATATGGAAGAGTTTAATGATTGCCTGTATGCTCTTGAGCTTGATGATCTTAGGTTTTCGGGCTGTTTTTTCACCTGGGCCAATAAACAGGACCCCGCTCATCATGTCACCACCAAATTGGATAGGGTTCTGGTTAATGAACAGTGGATGAAAGACTATTCCAGTTCTTCAGCTCATTTTCCCACCCCGGGGATCTCTGATCACTCTCCAGGTATTGTGTGCATCACTCCTAGTCCTAGGAAATCCTCTAAACCTTTCAAGTTCTTTGACTTTATAGCTGATCATCCTCAATTTTTAACTGTGGTTCAAAAAGTCTGGAGGAAAGTGATCATAGGAAATCCTATGTTCTGTGTTTGTGAAAAACTCAAACTTTTACAAAGGGAGTTTAAGCTTATCAATAATAGGGACTTTAGTGATGTCTCTAAGAGAGTTGTGGACACTAGGCAACTTCTTGAGTCTTTGCAAAAAGAGTTGGGTAGTCAATCTTCTAATCTCTCTGTTATTAGCCAGGAGCAGGAGGTCCATAAGCATCTTCTCACCTTGCTGAGGGCCAAGGAAAGTCTGGCTAAACAAAAGTCAAGAATTCAATGGTTGAAACTTGGGGACCAGTGCACTTCTTATTTCTTTAAAGCTGTGAACAGCACTAGAAATAGGAGTAAGATTACCAGTTTGGTGTTGGATGACGGGTCTCTCATTTATGACATTAGGGATATCAAATCCAACTTTGTTGACTATTACACCAATCTGCTTGGCACAGCTCATCCTACTTCTTATCAAGGTCTGCCCAGAATCCAACAGGTCTTAGGTAGTCGTTTATCCGATAGCCAAAAGTTAGCCATGGTTGCTGATGTTTCTGATCTTGAAATTAAGGAGACCTTCTGGTCTCTTCCCTCTGGTAAAGCTCCTGGTCCTGATGGCTATAATGCTGGTTTCTTCAAAAAGGCTTGGCCTATCATCGGCCATGAAATCACTGCCGCTGTCAAAACCTTCTTTAGGTCTGGTCGGCTGCTCAAAAAGGCAAATTCAACTATTATTGCGCTTGTTCCTAAGGTCCCTAATCCATCCAGAGTCGGGGATTACAGACCAATCTCATGTTGTAACACTATATACAAATGCATATCTAAAATCCTTGCTAGAAGGTTGCAGGTGGTTCTTCCCACTTTAATTGACCCTGTTCAGTCAGGTTTTGTTAAAGGTCGGAGGATTGCTGACAATATTTTCCTTACCCAGGAGCTCATGAGAGGTTACCACAAATCTTCTTCCTCTCCCAGATGTGCTATGAAGGTAGACATCATGAAAGCTTATGACAATGTTAGGTGGGACTTTTTTTTTTTTTGGATAAACCAGCTTGAAATAGAAAAGAGAAAAAATATACAGCCTACAAGGGGCATACCCCAGGAGGAAAAGAAAAGAAAACAAAAAAGAGTAGAGAAAAATGCTAAAGCCAAATGGCTACATGGGCTAACAGATATGCGTTGTTTTCAATCCATCTAGTAAGAGGGAGGGAAAACAACGCCTAGAAGAACCATCAAATCATAACAGAATGAAACTACACCGTCTGAATACCAAAAGAGAGCTGGAGTTAGGAATACAGCTCACTAACAGCAGAATACCAAAACAGATAATAGGGAATAACAACATCATGCACCCTGAACTGGACAGGCTCAATAGGGGTATTCTGGAGCTACAATTTGTATCAGCTACTGGCTTTTCATAACAGCAGCAGACCATAAAAGGCCCTAAGGACATAACAGCAGATCAGGCACAGCTAGGGTATGCCCTGAGGACATAACAGCAGACTGTGCAGTTGGCAGCAGCAATAACAGATTAGAACTTTGCAGCTTATGAAGCTCCATCACAGGACAGCAGTCCTCCAAACTTCTGAACCAATTGAACCAACAGCAGATCAGTTGTGCTATAGTTGCATCCATCACAGAACAGCAGCAGTCCAAACTTCTGAAGCTCCAACTACCATTCACTCATAGTCAATTGAACCAAAAAAATACAGTATGCAGAGGACGTCCCCCTCTGCGAAGGGAGATCCCAATGACAGTCCAAACTTCTGGGACTTCCTGTGGGATGTCCTGACTTCTATGAACTTCCATCCCATCATGATCAATTGGATTCAAGCCTGTGTCACTACTGCTAATTACTCTCTTAGCATCAATGGTGAAGTCACTGGTTATATTTTCGGTAAAAAAGGGCTCTGACAAGGTGATCCACTATCTTCATATCTCTTTGTTATTGTGATGGAAATTCTCACTTGCCTTCTTAAGGAGAAATCTTGTCTTCCTGATTTCCATTATCACTGGAGATGTGGTGCTACTAAGCTTGTCAATCTTTGTTTTGCTGATGATCTTATGATATTCTGTAAGGGCAATCTGGCTTCAATTAATCATATCCAGGATGCACTCACTGAATTTCAATCCCTATCAGGTCTTTCACCTAGCCCTGGGAAGAGTAGCATCTACTTCTCTGGGGTCAACACTAGCACTAGATTGGCCATCTTGGCTATCTTAGGGTTTAAAGAGGGTACTTTGCCTGTTAGATATCTTGGTGTTCCCCTTCTCTCCTCTAAACTCAAAGCTACTGACTGTCAGCGTTTAGTGGATAACATTATTGCAAAAACCAAGTCCTGGACCAATCGGGACCTCACCTATGCTGGTAGGGTCCAGTTGATTAGAAATGTTCTATTCTCTATCCAAACCTATTGGTCCTCATTGTTTATCATTCCTAAAAAGGTTATTAGAGAAGTTGAATCAGTCCTTCGGGCATTTCTTTGGACTGGTCCTGATCTTAGGAAAACAGGTGCCAAAGTCTTTTGGGAACATTTATGCTCTCCTAAGCATGAGGGTGGTCTTGGTTTCAAATCCATGCAAGTTTGGAATATAGCAGCCACTGCCAAGCACATCTGGTTTTTAATTTCCGGGGGGGAGCAGTCAATGTGGTGTCAGTGGGTCAAATCTTACTTAATCAAGGGTAGGAACTTTTGGAACTTGAAAATTCCTGGTGATTGCACCTGGGTTTGGAGGAAACTTTTGACCCTCAGACCGGTGGTGCAACCATACATTCTAAGCATAATAGGTAATGGTCATTCCACCTCCTTGTGGTATGACAATTGGCATCCTCTTGGTCCCTTGATGAACAAATTTGGTTCCCGAATTGCTTATGATTCTGGTATCTCGAAGGATGCTATTGTGTCCCACATCATTCATAATTCAAATTGGGTGTTCCCCATTACTCAAACTTGGGAGCTTAATGAGGTAAGAAGTTCTTTGCCTCCTCTTATTCAATCCAGATTGCAAAGGGCTGATCATGTTAGATGGTCCCTCACACCCAATGGTCAGTTCTCTATTGCCTCTTTATGGGACAAATTGAGAACTCACTTTCCTAAGGTCATGTGGTATAAATTAGTATGGTTTTCTGGCCACATTCCGAAATGTAGCTTTGTCACTTGGTTAGCTATTCAGATTAGGCTCTCCACTGCGGATAGACTTGTGTTGTTTGGTCTGAATGTATCCCCTCAATGTAGTCTTTGTCAAGAGAGGGAAAGCCATGATCACCTTTTCTTTAACTGCTCTTACTCTCAAAAAGTTTGGAGTGCCATCCAAACTAAGCTTCATGTATCCTGGTCTCCTAGATCATGGCTTGACTGGATCACTTTTCTATCAGGTGTCAAAGGTAAAACACTTAAGGTTGTGCTCACAAAACTGGTCTTTACAGTAGCCGTTTATCACATTTGGATTGAGAGAAATGTTAGGAAGTTCCAAACTCTCTCTTGTACATGGGAGGCAGTGATTCACAAAATCTGCTCTATGGTTAGGGCCAGACTTTTATCACTCCATAATATGACTCAATCTCAAGCAGTTTGGATTGTGAATGAGTGGAATTTGGTTTGAGTTGTTATTGTATTATTGGTCTGAGTTGCATTGTTTCCACATTCTATTTTGTATTGTGTTGCTTGGCAAGTATGGGTCCTGAGGGTGATTCTATTTACCAGCTGTAAACTTTTGGTGATTTATATTACTTCTATTTAGCAGGTATTTACCATAATCTTTGGTGAGGTTTTACTGGGGACTTTGTGTGAACCTATCTCATATGCTTAGTGGGGTGTATTGTGAGATCTAGGGTGGGTATTGGTGGATCCTAGCACATGAGTGAATAGAAAAGGGGGTGTTGTGTTTTTTCCATGGGAGTTGCTAGGGAGGTCTTAATGACCTGTTCTGCTACTGTTCTGTCATGTTGCCATGAAGCTACATTTCTATGTTGTTTATGTTATATCCATTCTCTGGCACCTTTTGCAGCTTTAGATATGTTGAGAATCACAATGATATCTGTCTGTTTTGAGCTGTTATTGGTGTGTGGTATCTATCTGTGATGGTGTGTGGTATCTCAAAGTTTGGTATCTCTTCTATCGCTGATTCTGTTATGGGAGTATATCAGAGCTTGCTGTTTCAGCAGTCCCATTTCCTATCTTCTATTGGTGCTCTGTTTTGAGCTGTTAAATGTATCAGCAGTTCTGTGTTTGTTCAGATGCTGAAGCTGACTGTTGTTGTTCTTCTTTTTTTTTTGGGTAACTTAGCTTGAAATTAAAAAAGGTTAAGCGAATGTACAGCCTACAAGGGGCATACCCCAGGAGGAAAAGAAAAGGAAAACAAATAAGAGTGACAAAAATGCGGTAAACCATGCACAACCCGCATGGAGAGTAGGATAAAGTAGATACATAACAAAATGCTATGTGTACTGAAATACGTGAAATGTGAAATTGAACTAGTACCTGGCACAACCCGCCAGGCTAGGAAATAAAGTAGATAGTCATGGTCAACGGTGACCACATGATAACCGGCGCTGAGGAGAGATCCTCCTCCTCCAAGGCTGGGATAAGAAGACCAAGAACCTAGATGCCCACCACCCCGAAGCTAGCATAATACCCACTCAACAGAAGTCAACTACTACAGAGGGACTCAGACCGAGAGAGGCTCGAACTGGAGATGTCGGCATCCGACAAGGCTACCCTGCTAAGCACCCTGCACACCACGCCCATTCCATCCAGACTACTACATCCTCGCCCAAATCCCCTAGGCTCGCTAACGACTATAAGCGGAACTGGAAGAGGGACCACCAAAAGTAGCCACTCAAACCACAAGTGGACCAAGCTGCTCTTTTCGATCAGTGCAAACCACTAAATCTAATCAGAAACAGACTACGAAGCTACCCCTTTCAATCAGTGAGAATCCACCAATCTAGTCAAAGACAGCTCCGGCAACTACCTTGCTCAATCAGACTCCATCCATAATCTAATCATCGGCACCCACAACTGCTGCTACTGCGAGACTGCCCCTTAACTAGGAGAATCCAATCTAATCAATAATAGCCACGACCACTAGAATACTACGCAAATCCTCAGAGCTAAAAGCGCAGGCTCAAGGGATATAGAGGGCTCGACGAAGAGCCCGACCCCCGATTTCAGTCCAACAGATGACCGCCTATCGGGGGTTGCAAAACTAACAGTGAACTGGCTCAAAGTCCAGCAACAATACAAATGCAAAAACAGTACATTGCATGACAGAATAGTAAATTTCCCCACTGCTCAAAAAACCTTCCCCACTGCCCGGGCCACCCAGCCGGCTTACCTGCCCGGGCTGGCCTGCCATCGGGCGGCAGCTGCCTGCTGCTGCTGCTGCCCACTGCCTGCTGCTTGGCCCGGGCTGGCTGCTTGCCCGGGCTAGCTGCGGATGGCTATCCCAGCGGCTGGACGCAGGTGGACTCGTATCGCCCGGGCTGAAGCTGCTGCCTAGCCTCTGTCCGAGCAAACCGTCACTGGCACTGCTGCCCCCGGCCCGAGCCACTCACGGATGGCCTGCCCAGGCTGAAAACCGGCTGGCTGGAAGGGAGCTGGGAGGATGCTAGGCTGGCCTCGCCAGGCTAGCTGTGGTTGGGCCCCCTGCCCGAGCTGGCTTTGGACCACTTGCCCGGGCTGGACTGACGGCGGCTGTGAGGTGGCTAACTGTGAGTTGGCTGGACCAGTGGCCGGCCGCTGTGGCTAGCCATGGCTGGTAGATCTGAACGGCACCAAGGCTTGGAGTTGTGCCCCACGGCGGCGGGGTTGGGAATGGAGAGAACCCAGGTGTTGGCTGGATCTGAGATGTACTGAGCCAGAGGTTGCTGGATGCTGATGAGGGTCACCACAGCGGGGCTGGTCACCACGGCGGAGCCGGAGCTGGTCACCACGGCGACTGTAGCGCCCTGGCTGTGATTGGCCAGTAATGGCCGTTGTACTTTCAGATTTGCCCGGTGCAGATCCCAATAAAGGTACCCGCCGGTTCACGGCGGGGTTGAGGTTGGATACCATGCCTACGGCTGTTGAGCCACGGCGACTGGACCAGTGTGAAGTTGGACCGGACCTGATAGAGGCCGGCTAGAGTGAGGTCGACCGAACCAGATCTGGCCGGAGCGGCGGCCCAAGGGCTGCCGGCTGTGGAGGGCGGTGGAGGAGAGACGGCCCGAGGGCTGCCGGCTGTGGAGGGCGGTGGAGGAGAGACTCTCTAAGGAGAGAGGATCCCTTGCCCGGATGACTTCCTTGTTGTTGATGCTGCGGCTGGCCGGAGGTGGCAGCCGGCTGGATTTTGACCGGGCCAAGGGAGCTTTCTCTCTCTAGGCTAGAGAGAGAAGCTCCCAGCCTTTATTCTTTCAATCTCTGTTGACCTTGTGAGTTGTGAGCTAAAGCACTGTTATTGTTCTTCTGTAGTTGTATGATGTTTGGTTAGTGGTTGTTCTTTTCTATTTTTCGCCTAACCAATAGGGGCTGTCATTGGGATCTCCCTTCGCAGAGGGGGACGTCCTCTGCATTTGGTATTGTTTTGGTTCAATTGAATGTGAGTGAATGGTTGGACTGCTGCTGTTCTGTGATGGTCCATAAGCTGCATCAGTTCTGATCTGAATGGTTGGACTGCTGTTGTTCAGAAGTTTGGACTGCTGCTGTTCAGAAGTTTGGACTGCTGCTGTTCTGTGATGGTCCATAAGCTGCATCAGTTCTGAACTGGTTGTTTCACAGTTCTGATCTGCTGTTGCTTGTTTTTTGCTAGTGTCCTTTGCATGTGTATAGTTGCTAGTGTTTAATGTTGAACAATGTTGTAGTGGACTGTGATATTTACCTCTCTGTGGCTGCTATTGGCTTACAACAAGTGTGCTAGTTGGTTCAAGCTTCAAGATCAGTTGGTGACTTAAGCTCTAGCTACTAGAGTTCCTGCTGTTGTCTGTGTTGTCTGTCATTAGTTTGCTGCTGTCCAGTTCTGCTGCCCAGGTTGAAGGCTGCCCAAGTGCTCCCAAGTGTTTTGTTGTGGTTCCAAGTGGTAGTACGTGTCCTTTTGCTACTGCTGCAAGTCAGTTTGACATCTCCATCATTTGGTTACTTGGTCACTTTCAGGGTTATGTAATGGTTCCTTGTATAGTTAGGTTGCACATCGTGATATCCTTTTGCTCCATGACTCTTTTGTAATGTTTAGGTCATTTTCGCGCTGTTTTCCTTCCCTCTTCTAGATGGATTGGAAACAGCTCTTATCAGCGCTTATCACTCCTCCCATGTAGCCATTTGGCGTTGCCTATTTTCTTTTCTTTTGCTTTGTTTTCTTTTCTTTTCCTCCTGGGGTATGCCCCTTGTAGGCTGTATATTCGGTTAGCCTCTTTTTTATTTCAAGCTGGTTTATCCAAAAAAAAAAACTGAAAGTAAACTAATCTGGAAGCCCAGATTGGGGTGTCTACAACTGTGTGCGTAGAAGTTCTGGCAAAATAAGCAAGTGCATGTCAACATGAACACAACTCAATTTGGAAGAGGAAGACCATACATTGGCCAACCTCGAAGCACTATGGCTAGGAATAGTGGTCCTAGATATGTTAAAAGGGACCAGCCACAAAGGAGTATGGAAAAGAATCATTTTCCAATATTGGAAGCATCTTTCCTAGAATATCTGTGTGTGGAGTACAGAGCCAATTATCTGATTTTCAAAGATTTGGACAGACAAGGAGCAGATTTTTTTTTTTTTTTTGGGGTAAAATAGCATGAAATAGAAAAAATGATAACCGGATATACAGCCTACAAGGGGCATACCCCAGGAGGAAAGAAGAAGAAAACAAAAAGGATAAAGAAAATTGATAACGCCAAATGGCTACAAGGTATTGATGAGAAGCTATGTTTCCAATCCATCTAGAAGAGGGAAAGGAAACACAGCCAAAAGAAGTGTTCCCCTTGACTAGCTTCAGAACTGATAACATAACTTCAGAACTGATAGAACATTACAGCATACCACTGATTACAACTGCTTGTTCAACTGAACTGAACATGTGTATACAAAAGAAGTGTTCCCCTTGACTAGCTTCAGAACTGATAGCTTCAACAATAGCTTCAGAATGCAATCCATCAGCTTCCAATGACATTCTGGACACACAGTCAAAATGCAGAGGACGTCCCCCCCTGCGAAGGGAGATCCCAATGACAGCCCCTATTGGTTAGGCTAAAACCACTAAATAAATTTCATTACAACTTTTGACTGTAAAAGAAATAGAAAAACTTCTACACCACTACATTACAACTTCTGACCTTAAAACAAACTTCATTACAGCAGGTTCAGAACATCAGGGTCAGAACAGTTCTTATCATGGGACATGAGGTTCAGAACATCTGCCAGCTAAGGTTCAGAAGGTAGCTGGCTGATGTTCTAGACTACCTATACAATAGTAGCTGATAACAGTAAAAAAAACTCAGAACTCAGGTGCAGTTGTGTCTATGAAGTGTCCCCAATGTGTCCATGAACCATTTCTAGACTAACTGAATGGCAACTGCTGCCATCAGTCCAGCAGCAGATGCAGTAATTATCCCAATGACAGGATAATTACAGTAATTACACTTACAGAACTCCCTAGAAAGCTGACCTCCCACTCATCTTTTTCACACAAGCATTCCACTAACTCCCTCCACTCACTCTCACATAACTCCCCCACTAGATGCAACTGCTAGAATATGAGTGATAGTCCAATACACTCCAATCACAGCAAGCCTATCCATCTGGACACTCAACTGGACTGTCATGAGTGATAGTCCAATATTCCCACATGATGTAGAACTGATACAACAATACAAGGCATTTGCTGCACCAATATTCCCACATGACAACATTCCAACATTCAGAACTGATGCAGAACACGACTACTAATGCAGAAATGCAAAAATGCAGAGGACGTCCCCCTCCGCGAAGGGAGATCCCAATGACAGCCCCAATTGGTTAGGCTAATATTAGAAATGAAAAAAAAAACCACTGAACAAGATTCATTACAACTGAATCAACAACAAACCACTACTGGGCAGCAACTACATGAGCTACTGAGGCATGTATGGAATGTGGAATGTGCAGTAACAGAAAAACAACTGGTGATAAAGCCCTTAACAGTCAGAATACAGGGCAGTAGGTAATAACATTAAATCTAAGCTGCAGAGAACAGTAGCAACTGGTCCTCCCACTCTCAACTCCCTCCACTGAACCACACAATCTAGTAAAGGCCCTCAAAACTGACAAGAATTAAGATAACTACCTGCTAGAATAGAAGTAATAGCAGCTTTGATAGTTCTTGCTGAACATGAAGACTCATAAAACCAAGGGGTATAGCTTTGAGGCTGCACCCCCTTAATCAATGACCTGCCCCTAAAAGAATGGAACAAAAAGCTTTGAATCAGAAAAACCAAGGAAGACCTTGGGTAATCGGTTCTTTAGAAGTGAGTGCCGCGTTTGGAATTGTTGAGACTCGAATAAATTTAATTTTGAAAATGATTAATTAATGTCTAAATGAGAAAGGTGATTATTTGATTTGGGGATTGAAGTGAATGAATTGAAGTTTGAGGGAGTGGGAGTGTAGTTTAAAGATGTAGGAGTATATAAGGTGTGTGTGTGGTGTAGAGAATCATTGTGTCTCCCAACTCTCTCTCTCATCCGGCCTCCTCCTCTTTCTTTTTTTTGGGTAATTTAGCTTGAAATTAAAAAAGGTTAAGCGAATGTACAGCCTACAAGGGGCATACCCCAGGAGGAAAAGAAAAGGGAAAACAACAAGAATGAAAAAAGTACGGTAACCATGCACAACCCGCATGGAGAGTAAAATAAAGTGACATAGGAAATACAAATGGGTCTGAGTAGAGCCATGTAGTAAATGAAATGAAGTGAGGCGAAATGTAAACACTTCCTGGCACAACCCGCCAGGCTAGGAATTAATGTAAGTAAAGTAGATAGTCTTGGTCAACGATGACCACATGATAACCTGCGCTGAGGAGAGATCCTCCTCCTCCAAGGCTGGGATAAGAAATCCAAGAACCGAGAAGCCCCTCACCCCGAAGCTAGCATAATACCCACTCAAAAGAAGTCAACTACTACAGAGGGACTCGGACCGAGAGGTTCGAACTGGAGATGTCGGCATCC
This sequence comes from Rhododendron henanense subsp. lingbaoense, assembly GCA_020567845.1. NCBI lineage: Eukaryota > Viridiplantae > Streptophyta > Magnoliopsida > Ericales > Ericaceae > Rhododendron > Rhododendron henanense. Next base: position 22,014,980 of record CM036312.1, read on the forward strand.
GACAAGGCTACCCTGCTAAGCACCCTGCACACCACGCCCATTCCAACCAGACTACTACATCCTCGCCCAAAACCCCTAGGCTCGCTAACTGCTCAAAGCGGAACAGGAAGAGGGACCACCAAAAGTAGCCCCCCAAACCACAAGTGGACCAAGCTGCTCTATTCGATCAGCGCAAACACTAAATCTAATCAGAAACAGACTGCAAAACTACCCCTTTCGATCAGCAAAGATCCACCAATCTAGTCAATGATAGCTCCGGCAACTACCTCTTTCGATCAGACTCATCCATAATCTGATCATCGGCGCCCACAGCTGCTGCTACTGCGAGATAGCCCCTTAACTAGGATAATCCAATCTAATCGATAGCAGCCACGACCACAAGAATACTACGCAACTCCTCAGGGCTAAAAGCACTGGCTCAAGGGATACAGAGGGCTCTACGAAGAGCCCGCCCCCGATTTCAGTCCAACAGATGACTGCCTATCGGGGGTTGCAAAATCTAACAGTAAACTGGCCCTTAAGTCCAGCAACAATATGACAATAAATAGATAGGTGCAAAGAGTATGGTTGCATTGCATAATGGTAAAGTAAGGGATACTACCCCCACTGCCCGAGCCACCAGCCAGCTTGCCTGCCCGGGCTGGCCTGCCATCGGGCGGGCTGATGCCTGCCGCTGCTGCTGCCTGCAGCCTGCTGCTACTGCCTGCCGCTGCTGCTGCCTGCTGCCGCCTGCTGGACGAAAGTAAAACTCGAAACGCCCGGGCAGAAGCTGCTGCCTAGCCTCTGCCCGAGCAGAACAGTCACGGACAGCACTGCTGCTACCCACTCCGCCCGAGCCACACAGGATGGCCTGCCCGGGCTGGCTTGCTTGGCTGGGTTGTTTGTTGGCCGGGCTGGCCTGGCTGGTCTACTAGGCTGTGAAGCCTCTGCCTGGCCTGGATGGCCCGGCGCCTGAAGAACCCCGGCGAGCCGCCGGGCTGGCCTCGCCAGGCTAGCTGTGGGTGACTGGAGATGAACACCGGGCCAGGTGCCCGGGCTGGGCTGACGCCTCCTGCTGCTGCTGCCCGGGCTGGCTGGGATTGCCTGGGCTGATGAGCCCCACGATTGCCCGGGCTGATGTGAGCTTGCCCAGATCTGGGCGTTGATCGGCCGCCTGAAGGAAAACGACCAGCAGCCATGGCTTTGCTGTTCAGGTTCGGGGGTTTGGCCTTGCTGGGTCTCCGTACATGTAGATCTCAGCGGTGAGTTCGCCCTGCTGCCGTGCCACTGTTCGAGCACTCATTGAAGCAGCAAGGGCCATCATCTCCGGCGAGGCCTGGTACAGAAGGTAACCCATGAAGTTTTGACCCATGATTCCAAACTCAACGCCACGGCGGTTGTTGTTTGACCGGTCCAGACGGAGGCCGGACCAGGTGGAGCTTGATTGGCCAGTAATGGCCGTTGAACTTTCAGATCTGCCTGGTGCAGATCCCAATGAAGGTACCCGCCGGTGCACGGCGGGGTTGAGGTTGGAGGCGAGGCCTACGGCTGTGGAGCTTGGGTCGGACCAGGCCGTGGCTGCCCAGTGGCGGAGGGAGCCTGGGCCGGAGAAGGCCAGCTATGGCTGCCCGATGGAGAGATAGAGGTGGCCGGTTGGAGGTTGGAGGCGATGGAGGAGAGCAGGCCCTAAGAAGGGTTGCTCCCTTGCCGTCCTTGCTGTTGATGTTGCTGCTGGCCGGAGGTGGAGACCGGCGACCGGCTGGATCTGGATCGGGGGAGCTTTCTCTCTCTAGGTTAGAGAGAGAAGCTCCCCAGCCGAAGCTCCCCAGCCGTCCAACTTAGAATTCCTCCTCCTCTTTCCACCGTCTCTCTCTCTTCTCTCCTCTCCTCTCACTCAAAACTCCACCTCATCACCCAAAATCTTCAAGAATCAACCTCCCTCAAGCCTTCCATTCGCGTTCTTGAGCTCGGAGATTTGTGGGTCGAGCTTGAATCGGAGTTTCGGAGTTCAAGAGGCTAGGGCTCGTTCAAAAACGCTTGAATCTCGGCCAATGTTGCGAGGTAGGGACTTTTTTTTTTTTTTGGGTAACTTAGCTTGAAATTAAAAAAGGTTAAGCGAATGTACAGCCTACAAGGGGCATACCCCAGGAGGAAAAGAAAAGGAACAAAAAACAAGAGAGACAAAAGTGCGGTAAACCATGCACAACCCGCATGGAGAGTAAGATAAAGTAAATACATAACAAAATGCCATGTGTACTGAGATATGTGAAATTGAACTACTACCTGGCACAACCCGCCAGGCTAGGAAATAAAGTAAATAAAGTAGATAGTCATGTTCAACGGTGACCACATGATAACCAGCGCTGAGGAGAGCAGCTACAGAATAATACGGCTTCTAGGCAGTCTGAACGGCTACTACAGAGGAACAAGGCATCAAGAGGTTCGAACCAGAGATGACGGCATCTGACAAGGCCCCCTGCTAAGAACCCTGCACACCACACCATGTGTACTGAGATATGTGTTTTTGTGTTGATTTGGTGTAGAATCATGCCTTGGATCATTGGATTTTAGTTGTTGTGCTTGCTTTGAAAATCTGCTAAAATCGCTACCCGAAGCCTCGTGATATGGATACAGCTTTTGTGTTGTATCGATACAATAAACTTATCTTTTTGGACAGTTAATATTGTATCGATACAGGTTTTGTGCGTATCAATACCAGGAGCTTAACTCCAGTTTTGCTACTGCTGCTCCTCTGTCGATTGTTTTGACCCCTGATCACTTCTAAATCCTCTTCGACACCTCCTAACCTATTATAAGCTAGCGATCAATCTATATACTAAGTAAGAGAGGAGCCAAAAAGAACGGCTGGGGAGCTTCTCTCTCTAACCTAGAGAGAGAAAGCCCCCCCCGGCCAGCAATCGGCAAGCGGCAGCAGCAGCTATGGCAGGCGTCTTCTCCGGCCGGCCAACCCCAACAGGGCAAGGGAGCCTCTCTCCTTAGAGAGGCTCTCCTCCACCGCCCAATCACAACCGGCAACCCCTTGGGTCCGGCCATTTATTACTTTTCAGCAACCTCTGGTCCGGCCACTCTATAGTCATCGGCCAGCCCACAACTAACCTCCTCTGGTCCAGCAAACCACAGCCGGCCATCTACGGTCCGGCACAACATCGGTGGCACGGCGGCTACCGTTTGAGATCTGGGCCGTGAAGGTCTGAAATCAAGCCGGGCTCACCGGCCATCCACAATCAGGCACCACTAGCCGGCCATCTCTGGTCCGGCCAACCACCAACCGGTCTCCAACCTCACGGCTAAGGGAGACATCTCAAGGGTTCGAATGGGTTTACTGTTCAACCTTTGGGAGCGGCGCCGTCCAGATCTGGCAGCCATGGCTTTTTACCCCAACCGTGGCTCAACAACCGTGGCTCAACACCCGTGGCTCAATACCCGTGGCTCAGCCGTCGGCCATCATCTCCAGCCCCAACCCCGCCTCCGGTGGGCTATCAATCCCAAGTCAGCCCGTCGCCTGCGATGGCTTTATTCAGCCAGGCATCCGGCCAAGGAACCACCACCCGCCGTGGCTCACACCCGCCGTGGACTTCACAGCCACTTTGCTCGGGCAGACCCTGGTCTGGACCATCGTAGCCCGGGCAGTCAAGGCCACTCCGGCCAGATCTGTCAAGTCACCCGTCGGCCTTCATCCGCCGTGGCTCAACAGCCATGGCTCAACAGCCGTCGGCCATCATCGCCAGCCGCAGTGGGGCGGCCAGCCACAGCTAGCCTGGCGAGGCCAGCCTAGCTCCCCACCAGTTTCCTTCCAGCCAGCCCAGGCATTCCGCCCGGGCAACCAGCCAGCAAGCCAGCCCGGGCAGGCCATCCGTGAGTGGCTCGGGCGGGGGGCAGCAGTGGCTGCCACAGATTGTTTTGCTCGGGTGGAGGCTAGGCAGCAGCTTCTGCCCGGGCGATTCGAGTCAACCCTACGTCCAGCCGCTGGGAAGGCTATCCACAGCTAGCCCGGGCAAGCAGCCAGCCCGGGCCAAGCAGCAGGCAGCAGCAGCCGCCCGATGGCAGGCCAGCCCGGGCAGGTAAGCCGGCTGGGTGGCTCGGGCAGTGGGGCACTTTACTATTCTTTTTTTTGGGTAATTTAGCTTGAAATTAAAAAAAAAGGTTAAGCGAATGTACAGCCTACAAGGGGCATACCCCAGGAGGAAAAGAAAAGGGAAAACAATAAGAATGAAAAAAGTACGGTAACCATGCACAACTCGCATGGAGAGTAAAATAAAGTGACATAGGCAATACAAATGGGTCTGAGTAGAGCCATGTAGTAAATGAAATGAAGTGAGGCGAAATGTAAATACTTCCTGGCACAACCCGCCAGGCTAGGAATTAATGTAAGTAAAGTAGATAGTCTTGGTCAACGATGACCACATGATAACCTGCGCTGAGGAGAGATCCTCCTCCTCCAAGGCTGGGATAAGAAATCCAAGAACCGAGAAGCCCCTCACCCCGAAGCTAGCATAAATCCCACTCAAAAGAAGTCAACTACTACAGAGGGACTCGGACCGAGAGGTTCGAACTGGAGATGTCGGCATCCGACAAGGCTACCCTGCTAAGCACCCTGCACACCACGCCCATTCCAACCAGACTACTACACCTCGCCCAAATCCCCTAGGCTCGCTAACTGCTCTTAGCGGAACAGGAAGAGGGACCACCAAAAGTAGCCCCCCAAACCACAAGTGGACCAAGCTACTCTTTTCGATCAGTGCAACCACTAAATCTAATCAGAAACAGACTGCAAAACTACCCCTTTCGATCAGCAAGGATCCACTAATCTAGTCAATGATAGCTCCGGCAACTACCTCTTTCGATCAGACTCATCCGTAATCTGATCATCGGCGCCCACAGCTGCTACTACTGCGAGATAGCCCCTTAACTAGGATAATCCAATCTAATCGATAGCAGCCACGACCACAAGAATACTACGCAACTCCTCAGGGCTAAAAGCACTAGCTCAAGGGATACAGAGGGCTCTACGAAGAGCCCGCCCCCGATTTCAGTCCAACAGATGACTGCCTATCGGGGGTTGCAAAATCTAACAGTAAACTGGCCCTTAAGTCCAGCAACAATATGACAATAAATAGATAAGTGCAAAGAGTATGGCTGCATTGCATAATGGTAAAGTAAGGGATACTACCCCCACTGCCCGAGCCACCAGCCAGCTTGCCTGCCATCGGGCTGGCCTGCCATCGGGCGGGCTGATGCCTGCCGCTGCTGCTGCCTGCAGCCTGCTGCTACTACCTGCCGCTGCTGCTGCCTGCTGCCGCCTGCTGGACGAAAGTAAGACTCGAAACGCCCGGGCAGAAGCTGCTGCCTAGCCTCTGCCCGAGCAGAACAGTCACGGACAGCACTGCTGCTACCCCCTCCGCCCGAGCCACACAGGATGGCCTGCCCGGGCTGGCTTGCTTGGCTGTTCTGTGGCTGGGTTGTTTGTTGGCCGGGCTGGCCTGGCTGGCCTACTAGGCTGGTGACTGCCCTAGCTGGCAGCCTGCCCCGCTTGCTGCTTAGAACTGAAATGGTGACTGCCTGCCCGGGCTAGCAGCTTGGCCTGGCTGCTTGGCCCACGCGGGGATATGGTGGCCTGGTGAAGGCCAACGGCTGTGAAGCCTCTGCCTGGCCTGGATGGCCTGGCGCCTGAAGAACCCCGGCGAGCCGCCGTGGCTGGCTAAGCCCCACGGAGCTGTAAAAGGTGGGCGGCTAGGCTTGACCCCGGTCACCGTTGATGCTTGATGATGGCCGACGGCCGTTATTACCGTTGCTGTACAGGGTTCGGAGGTGTGGCCTTGCTGGGACTCTGCACATGTAGATCTCAGTGGTGAATCCGCCTAGCTGCCGTGCCACTGTACGAGCACAAATTGAAGCAGGAAAGGACAACATCTCCGGCGAGGTCTGGTACAGAAGGAACCCATAAAGCTCGACCCATGAGGTTCCAAACTCAAAGCTACGGCCGTGGCTTGATTTCAGGTCTGCCCGGTGCAGATCCCAAGAGGTAGCCGCCGGACCACGGCGGGGTTGGATCTGGAATCGAGGCTCCACGATCGGAACTGCACAGGTCCCACGGTTGGACAGTGAAACCCACTTGCCCCATTTGAGATGCCTGGTGTGAGGTCTGAAGCTTCATATGACTCGGAGCTCCAGTCGTAGGATGGTAGAAGGCCAAACCACCCACGGCTGAGATGCGGCCTGAGGTTGGCTTGGCCGTTGAAGATGTACCCTCGGCTGGGGCCGACCATAGCTTGGCCGGAGTAGATTTGGACTGGTAGATCCGGAATGGTACCCGCCGGTTCACGGCGGGGTTGAGGTTGGACCGGACCAGGTGGAGTTGAGCTCCGGGAGGCCGGGTATGGAGGGCGGTGGAGGAGAGCCCCTGTCGTGCGAGGGGCTCCCTTGCCCGGTGAGGTCTGTTGCTGCTGCCGTCAAGGTGGGAGGCCGGCGTGGCTGGGCTAGGAGGCTGGGAGGCCGACGAGGCTGGATGCCGTTGGGGAGCTTTCTCTCTCTAGGGTAGAGAGAGAAGCTCCCTCCCCTCTGCACTTTACTATTCAGTCATGCTATGTACTGTTTTTGCATTTATCTTGTTGCTGGACTTATGGGCCAGTTCACTGTTAGTTTTGGCAACCCCCGATAGCGATCATCTGTTGGACTGAAATCGGGGGCCGGGCTCTTCGTCGAGCCCTCTATATCCATTGAGCCAGCGCTTTTAGCTCTGAGGATTTGCGTAGTATTCTTGTGGTCGTGGCTATTATTGATTAGATTGGATTCTCCTAGTTAAGGGGCAGTCTCGCAGTAGCAGCAGCTGTGGGTGCCGATGATTAGATTATGGATGAGTCTGATTGAGCAAGGTAGTTGCCGGAGCTGTCATTGACTAGATTGGTGGATTCTCACTATTTGAAAGGGGTAGCTTCGTAGTCTGTTTCAGATTAGATTTAGTGGTTTGCACTGATCGAAAAGAACAGCTTGGTCCACTTGAGGTTTGGGGGGCAACTTTTGGTGGTCCCTCTTCCTGTTCCGCTTATAGTCGTTAGCAAGCCTAGGGGATTTGGGTGAGGTTGTAGTAGTCTGGTTGGAATGGGCGTGGTGTGCAGGGTGCTTAGCAGGGTAGCCTTGTCGGATGCCGACATCTCCAGTTCGAATCTCTCTCGGTCTGAGTCCCTCTGTAGTAGTTGACTTCTTTTGAGTGGGTATTATGCTAGCTTCGGGGTGATGGGCTTCTCGGTTCTTGGTCTTTTTATCCCAGCCTTGGAGGAGGAGGATCTCTCCTCAGCGCTGGTTATCATGTGGTCACCGTTGACCATGACTATCTACCGTATTTACTTTATTTCCTAGCCTGGCGGGTTGTGCCAGGTAGTAGTTCAATTTCACATTTCACGTATTACAGTACGCATAGCATTTTGTTATGTATTTACTTTATCTCACTCTCCATGCGGGTTGTGCATGGTTTACCGCACTTTTTTCACTCTTATTTGTTTTCCTTTTCTTTTCCTCCTGGGGTATGCCCCTTGTAGGCTGTACATTCGCTTAACCTTTTTTAATTTCAAGCTAAATTACCCAACAACAAAAAAAAACCAATTATAAGCTTGTCTAATTGACTTCCATTGATCATTCGATGCTATCCTTGTTTCGTTGGTCTTCCCGTTAGCTAGAACCGAATAAGGAATTACTTAGTTAAAACGTCATCTGCATTCCATTGATTGTGGGTATTTGTGACCTTTCATGGTGCATTTGTGATAATGTTGGCATATTATATGATGTTTTGTCTATGAGTGTAATCATGGGGGAGTCTTAGCTCGCATATTGTGCGAGAAAATAGTTGATTGGATCGGAAGTTGGTTTAGGGAGTCCCGCAACGCAAGGGGTGGTAATACGGAGACTTAGAGGGGTTTCGTAACGCAATGGGTGGTAATACGATAACCCGGATCGTTAGAGATCACCGTGACGCAAAGGGTGGTAACACGGTAATCCTTGTGGTGTTGTACAGTAACACAAGGGGTGGAAATACCGAGGGTGGGAGTTTGGGTTAGCGAGTCGAGTTGGGATTGTCAGAGTCGTTGTGTCAAATGACCTATGCATTTAATCTAGCTAAAGGTTCATTTACAAGTTGATTGATTACTATCTATCAAGCTGTATTTCCTTATCCTCTTTCGTTTGCACTTATCAACATATTTGCATAGACGATTGGTAAAGATTTTCCTACTAGGCTAGTGTAGCTCAACAAAATCTTTGTTTTCAGGTTCAAATGCCGGGCAATATATTGCATGCAATGGTGTGCTTGGACATGAAGATTTTTGAGAGCTAACTTCATTTAGTTACTTAAACATCTTGTAATGATTTACTTTTGACAAAGATGGGTTTGTAACTAGTTGTTCCTAAAGTCCTTTTGACTGGAAAGTTTGTATTATACTGAACTGGTTGTACTTATAACTAAGTTGATTCAGGTCGTAGAGCCAAGGTTGTATTTCTTTAAACATGGGGACTTGTTTGTAAATTAAACAGGTGGGAAGCTCTTTTGGGTAATATGTATGATACGCGAGGTTCTTTTAATAAAATGTATTGTTTATTTATGTTAAAAATCGAGGACGTGACAAATCGGTATCAAAGCATCTAGATTTGAATACTTTGAGACCGTGGAGAGACTTCAAGTCTCATGGGTTCAAAACGTCACGTCATTTTCATAACATATGTGTGCATTGATGTCATTTGGCTTACGTGGCATGGCATTTCAATACGTTAGAGTGGTGTAGAGTCGTTTTAACCCGTGTTGGGATAGTTTGAGGTTTTGACCTCATTAGATAATGTTGCGATTGATGAACTTTCTCTTTCTTATAACTTGTAGTAAGATGCCTCCGAGAACGGGTGCTAGAGAGAGGCCGAAGGTTGGGGTGGTCATGGTTGTGGCCGAGGGGCCGGTTGAGGATGAGGTTAGTCATCATGGAGAGAATCCGAATGGGAATCCGGGGGATGGGACCGGACAGGGTCGGGGAGAGGAAACGCCAGTCGTTCAGAATCCGTTTGCTAGGGATTTCGTTACGGCTCTTGCGGCTACAAATCTTTTGAACCCAGCTCCTTGGGAAAGTAACGATAGCCGTGCGATGATAGCTATGAGGGAGTTTAGTCGAAGAAATCCACCTACGTTTGATGGGTCGAGCAGTGACCCTCTTGTAGCCGACCATTGGTTGGCCCAAATCCGAAAACTTTTTAGGGCTCTTCAGATAACGGAGGATGACTTGCGGGTGAATATTATCTCTGTACAACTTACTGGAGAAGCGAATGAATGGTGGGAGTCAGTCTTGGAGTTGAGGAAAGACGCGAGGAGGGCGGCAAGGACTGCGGCTCAAGCAAATGAGCCAGATGTTGAGAACTTAACTTGGGCGGAGTTTGAGGCGCTCTTTGAGGAGCAATACTTTCTAGAAACAAGTCATGAACAATTAAGGGAAGAGTTTGAGAAGTTGGAACAAGGGGATATGACAGTGTCGGAATATGCTTTGAAGTTTCAATCGCTGACCCGTTTCGCGCCAGAGTTGGTGGCTACGGAGGAGAGAAAATGTAGGAGGTTTGAGAAGGGCTTTTTTTTTTTTGGGTAAATTAGCTTGAAATTAAAAAAGGTTAAGCGAATATACAGCCTACAAGGGGCATACCCCAGGAGGAAAAGAAAAAGAAAAAAAAACAAGATTGAAAAAGTACGGTAACCATGCACAACCCGCATGGAGAGTGAGATAAAGTGACATATGAAATACAAATGGATCTGAATAGAACCATGAAATAAATGAGGTGAAAATGAAGTACGTACTGGCACAACCCGCCAGATTAGGAAATAAAGTAAATAAGGTAGATAGTCATGGTCGATGATGACCACATGATAACCAGCGCTGAGGAGAGATCTTCCTCCTCGTAGGCTGGACTAAGAAATCCAAGAGCCATGTCTTCCTTCACCCCAAAGCTAGCATAATACCCACTCAACAGAAGACAACTACTACAGAGGGACTCAGACTGAGAGAGGCTCGTCCTGGCGATGTCTGCATCCGACAGGGCTGCCCTGCTAAGCACCCTGCACACCATGCCCAATCCAACCAGACTACTACAACCTCGCCCAAATCCCCTAGGCTCGCTAACGACTAAAAGCGGAACAGAACGAGAGGCCACCAAAAGTAGTCACTCGAACCTCAAGTGGACCAAGCTGCTCCTTTCGGTCAGTGCAAACCACCAATCTAGTCAGAAACAGACTGCAAAGCTACCCCTTTCGATCAGAGAGAATCCACCAATCTAGTCAATGATAACTTCGGCAACTACCTTGCTCAATCAGACTCCATTCATAATCTAATCATCGATATCCACAGTTGCTGCTACTGCGAGACTACCCCTTAACTAGAACAGAATCTAATCTACTCAAAATAGCCACAACCACAAGAATACTACGCAACACCTCAGGGCTAAAAACGCAGGCTCAAGGGATATAATGGCTCAACGAAGAGCCAGACCCCCGATTTTAGTCCAACAGATGACTGCCTATCGGGGATCGCAGAGTCTAACAGTAAACTGGCCCATAGGTCCAGCAACAAACAATATTGGACTTGGAATCCGTGCCACTTTTTTTTTTTTTTTTAAAAGAAATTTTGCTTGACAAACATAAAACTTCCCCACTGCCCGGGCCATCCTGCCGGCTTACCTGCCCGGGCTGGCCTCCCATCGGGTGGCTGCTGCCTGCTGATGCCGCTGCCCGCTGCTGCTACCGGGAGCTGCTGCCGCCTGCTGCTGCCTGCTGCTTGGCCCGGGCATGCTGCTTGCCCGGGCTAGCTGCTGCTGGACGGGGATTGACTCGAGTTGCCCGGGCATAAGCTGCTGCATAGCCTCCGCCCGAGCAAAACAAGCATTGACAGCCACGGCTGCCCCCCGCCCGAGCCATTCAAGGATGGCCTGCCCTAGGCTGGCTGGCTGGCTGGTTGCTCGGGCTGAATGCCCGGGCTGGCTGGAAGGGGCTGGTAGGGCGCTAGGCTGGCCACGCCAGGCTAGCTGACTGGCAGCCATGGCTTTGCTGTTCAGGTTCGGGGGTTTGGCCTTGCTGGGTCTCCGTACATGTAGATCTCAGTGGTGAGTTTGCCCTGCTGCCGTGCCACTGTTCGAGCACTCATTGAAGCAGCAAGGGCCATCATCTCCGGCGAGGCCTGGTACAGAAGGTAACCCATGAAGTTTTGACCCATGATTCCAAACTCAAAGCCACGGCGGTTGTTGTTTGACCGGTCCAGACGGAGGCCGGACCAGGTGGAGCTTGATTGGCCAGTAATGGCCGTTGAACTTTCAGATCTGCCCGGTGCAGATCCCAATGAAGGTACCCGCCGGTGCACGGCGGGGTTGAGGTTGGAGGCGAGGCCCACGGCTGTGGAGCTTGGGTCGAGTGAGGATCTATTGGGGCTAGACCTGTCAAGAGCTAGACCAGGCCGTGGCTGCCCAGTGATGGCCGAACCAGATCTGGCCTAAGAAGTTGTTGCAGGCCCAAGGTTGCCGCTTGTGAAGGCGGTGGAAGAGAGCCTCTCTAAGGAGAGAGTATCCCTTGCCCAGAAGGTGACTGCCATGGCCGGAGGGAGCCTGGGCCGGAGAAGGCCAGCTATGGTTGCCCGATGGAGAGATAGAGGTGGCCGGTTGGAGGTTGGAGGCGATGGAGGAGAGCAGGCCCTAAGAAGGGTTGCTCCCTTGCCGTCCTTACTGTTGATGTTGCTGCTGGCCGGAGGTGGAGACCGGCGACCGGCTGGATCTGGACCGGGGGAGCTTTCTCTCTCTAACCTAGAGAGAGAAGCTCCCCAGCCGTGTAAAAACGTTGCTGTCCAAGTTCAACGAAGGCCTCCACCTTCTTCTTCATTTGGGACTCGGGGAGTTTCAAATAGACCTCCGATCATGTGTCACAAATGTGGTCAAGCGGGACACATTCGCGCCCAGTGTCCGCGACTTTTGGGGACATGCTTCACTTGTGGGAAAGGCGGCCATTTTGCTAGAAATTGTCCGCGTGGGGATGGGGCTCGCAATGAGTCAGGATCGGTGTAGCAGCCAAGGGGTGGACAGGGTTCTGGTCGGCAGTTCTTTCGGGGCACTCAGAGACAACAGCATTCTCATTTTCGTCAGACCACTTCGGTTTAGGGATCTCAGGTTAAGAGAGGAGCCAGTTCGTCTACTTCTACTCAGAGTTCTGGTCAGTGGGGTGGACATGTTCAGAGTCAGACTACCCAGGGGAGGGCTTTTGCTATCACTTCAGCCATTCCGCCTCCACCACCTCCTGTCACTTCTCAGGTCCTGGAAACTTCGGTTGTGAGGGGTACATTTCTCTTGTTTAACTCCTTCACTAGAGTACTATTCGATTCAGGAGCATCGCATTCTTTTATTGCAGCATCTTTTGCTTGTGCTTTGGAATTGGAAATCGAGAGTATCAGTCCTTCGTTGTTTGTTGACACACCAATAGGAGGTAGGTCTCCGTTAGATCGCATATGTCGGGATTGTGAGCTTATTATCCGAGATCGTCGTTTTACTTTTGAGTTTATCATGCTGAATATGTCGGGGTTCGACCTTATTTTGGGAATGGATTGGCTATCGATGTTCCATGCTACTATAGATTGCTTCAAGCGCCGGGTCCGTATTTGTCCGCCTGGGGGTGCTTGTTTGAATTCGTCGGGGAGCGTCGGGAACCGTTAGAGCCGTATTTGTGTGAGTCTCAGGAGAAGGAGACGATGTATGCCCTGTTAGCGAGTTTGACCTTAGACGAGGATGTGTCCGCGCATGGAGAGCTACCTCTTATTGTTTGTGATTTTCTGGACGTGTTTCCAAAGGAGTTACCCGATTTACCACCCGAGAGAGAAATCGAATTTACCATTGACCTACTTCCTGGTACCGCTCCTATCTCCATACCTCCTTATCGTTTCGCGCCCGCCGAGTTGAGAGAATGGAAGGTTCAGTTGCAAGAATTGGAGGATTTGGGGTTTATTTGTCCAAGTACATCACCGTGGGGAGCACCGGTTTTGTTTGCTCAAAAGAAGGATGGGTCGCTTCGCCTATGTATCGATTACCGTAAGTTGAACCGCGTAACCATTAAGAATAAGTACCTTATGCCTAGAATTGACGATTTGTTTGACCAACTTCGAGGCGCCACTTGTTTCTCTAAGATTGATTTGAGGTCTGGTTACCACCAGTTGAGAGTTCAGAGGGAAGACATTCCAAAGACCGCTTTTCGTACTCGATATGGCCACTACAAGTTTGTTGTTATGCCCTTTGGATTGACAAATGCACCGACAACTTTCATGGATTTGATGACCCGTATCTTTCGTGCCTATCTCGATCGTTTCGTAGTTGTTTTCGTGGATGATATCCTTATCTACTTGCCTTCGGAGGAAGAGCACCAAACTCACCTTTCTATCGTTCTTGAACTCTTGAGAGAACACCGTTTGTATGCAAAGCTTAGTAAGTGCGAGTTTTGGTTGTTCGAAGTTAAGTTTTTGGGTGACGTCGTATCGAAGGATGGGGTGTCTATTGATCCGGGAAAGATAGAGTCCGTAATGAATTGGCAACGACCGAAGAATGTGTTTGAGATTCGTAGTTTCTTGGGCTTGGCCGGGTATTATCGTCGTTTAGTACTCGATTTCTCTCACCTAGCGGCTCCGTTGACTAAGTTGACTCGTAGAGGGACTCCTTTTGTTCGGAGTGACACATGTGAGATGGCCTTTCAGGAATTAAAGAAAAGATTGACTACTGCGCCGGTTTTTTTTTTTTTGTGGGTAATTTAGCTTGAAATTAAAAAAGGTTAAGCGAATGTACAGCCTACAAGGGGCATACCCTAGGAGGAAAAGAAAAGGAAAACAAATAAGAGTGAAAAAAGTGCGGTAAACCATGCACAACCCGCATGGAGAGTGAGATAGAGTAAATACATAACAAAATGCAATGTGAAATTGAACTACTACCTAGCACAACCCGCCATGCTAGGAAATAAAGTAAATACGGTAGATAGTCATGGTCAACGGTGACCACAAGATAACCAGCGCTGAGGAGAGATCCTCCTCCTCCAAGGCTGGGATAAGAAGACCAAGAACCGAGAAGCCCATCACCCCGAAGCTAGCATAATACCCACTCAAAAGAAGTCAACTACTACAGAGGGACTCGGACCGAGAGAGGTTCGAACTGGAGATGTCGGCATCCGACAAGGCTACCCTGCTAAGCACCCTTCACACCACGCCCATTCCATCCAGACTACTACAACCTCACCCAAATCCCCTAGGCTCGCTAACGACTATAAGCGGAACAGGAAGAGGGACCACCAAAAGTAGCCCCCCAAACCACAAGTGGACCAAGCTGTTCTTTTCGATCAGTGCAAACCACTAAATCTAATCTGAAACAGACTACGAAGCTACCCCTTTCAATCAGTGAGAATCCACCAATCTAGTCAAAGACAGCTCCGGCAACTACCTTGCTCAATCAGACTCATCCATAATCTAATCATCGGCACCCACAGCTGCTGCTACTGCAAGACTGCCCCTTAACTAGGAGAATCCAATCTAATCAATAATAGCCACGTCCACAAGAATACTACGCAAATCCTCAGAGCTAAAAGCGCTGGCTCAAGGGATATAGAGGGCTCGACGAAGAGCCCGGCCCCCGATTTCAGTCCAACAGATGACCGCCTATCGGGGGTTGCAAAACTAACAGTAAACTGGCCCACTAGTCCAGCAACAATGTAATTGTAGATAGCCATATTCAAAGCTCATATTAAGCAAATATTAATAATGAATTGACCCAGGTATACCGGCCTGGGCTGCTGATTGGGCTGCCTGCCTGGGCCTTGGTGCTTGCTGCTTACTGCCCGGGCTGAAGGCAGGCCTGTGCCCGACGGCTTGCCTGCCCGGGCTGGCCTGCCAAGATGTTGGCTAGCTGGAAGGCCTGCTGGCCCTGCTGCTGCTTGCTGCTTGGCCCGGGCTGGCTGATTGCCCAGGCAGTTGGGCCCCACGGCGGCCGACGGCTGGGCCCCACGGTGGCTGATGATGGAAGACCGGGCTGGCTGAATGCCCGGGCGGTTGGGCCCCACGGTGGCCGATGATCCACGGTGGCTGGGCCCCACGGTGGCATGACCTGGTCTGACTGGACAGATCTGACCGGAGAGGTTCGTGGCTGGCGGCGTGAACCACACGGCGGCTGGGCCCCACGGCGGCTGTTGGTCCCACGGTGGGGTCATGACCGGCGGGCCATCGCCTTCCGCCGTGCACCACAACCGAGCAGCTCCGACCCAGATCTGCTGGGTAACAGTACCATCGGCTGCTGCAATGGAACTCGAGAGCACCCACCATTTCCGGTGTGCTATAAGCAGCTCCGACGCCGTCCTCTGCCGTGGATATAACCCAGAACTGTGTAAGCTCAGGAGCCACCGATGAAACCATCTCCTGGCCGAGGGTTGGGTGAAGAACGGAGCCCAACCAAGAGTCGATGGGTTTTGAACCATACACCACAATTTTTGGCCCCTGTTGAACCAGATCCACAATAGTGCTTCTTTGAACCTGAGGGACAGATATGGAGTTGGGTTTGGAAAACCCACATCGCCATCACCGAACCCACCAGATTTGGTGCGATTTTTGTTGATAGATTAGGTTTGGGACTGAGATTACCCTCTCAGTCGTGTGTTGGTGATTTCTGGACAAGATCCGTCGTCGCCGATGGCTATTGAGCGGACCAGAGGCGGCCGGAAGGAATGGCCGGACCCAGATTTTCCGTCCAGCTACTGTTGTTGCTCCAGAGATGGAGTTGGTCAGTTGGAGGTGATGGAGGAGAGCAGTCCCTAAAGAGGGTTGATCCCTTGCCGTCCTTTGTGGGATGATCCTTACCGGAAATGGGGATGACCGGCACAGGCAACCGGAGGGAGCTTCCTAGAGAGAGAAGCTCCCCCAGCTCACTTTCTCCACTCCTACTGCGCCAGTTTTGGTTGTGCCTGAACGGGGATTTGGGTACTCCGTGTATTGTGATGCTTCGAAAGAAGGGTTGGGGTGCGTGTTGATGCAATTGGGGCGTGTTGTGGCGTATGGGTCGCGCCAATTAAAGACTCACGAGCGGAACTACCCTACCCATGACTTAGAGCTTGCGGCCGTCGTTTCGCTTTAAAAAGTTGGCGTCATTACCTTTACGGCGAGAGGTTCAAAGTCTTTTCCGATCATAAGAGTCTAAAGTACTTGTTCTCTCAAAAGGAGCTTAACTTACGACAACGCCGATGGATGGAACACTTAGAGGACTACGACTTTGAGTTGCAATATCATCTGGGCAAGGCGAACGTGGTAGCGAACGCACTAAGTAGGAAATCGACACAACTTGCGAGTTTGGCCATCCATGAGTGGAAAACGATGAATGATTTAGGCTCGTATGCCATTTTGAGGAAGTTCGAGAGGGAGTCACCTTGTGTAATTTGACCGTTCAATCGACTTTGTCAACTCAAGTTATTGAAGCTTAACAGCAAGATGAAGAAGCGGGGGAGTTTCGTACTAAGTTTCTTAGTGGGAATGCTCAAGAGGGGTGAATGATTCACACCGATCAAGGTTTGCAATACCAAGGAAAATTGTTCATACCCGTTTCGTGTCGGGAGGAAATCTTAAGGGAATTTCACCATTTGCCATTAGCCGTGCATCCGGGAGGAACGAAAATGTACCATGACTTGCGTAGACAGTTTTGGTGGCCGGGAATGAAGAGAGATGTCGTCGTCTTCGTGTCCAAATGTCTTACATGCCAACAAGTCAAAGCCGAGCATCAACGATCCGCGGGGGAGTTGCAACCATTACCAGTGTGGCCTAGTGGAAGTGGGAGAATGTAACAATGGATTTCGTTACCGGTTTACCGAGATCGCCGAGGGGGCACAATGCCATTTGGGTGATAGTCGACCGATTGACTAAGTCAGCGCATTTCTTACCGAAACAAGTTACCGATTTGATTGATACGCTTAGTTGTTTGTATATTCATGAGATTATCCGTCTTCACGGAATTCCCGTCTCTATCGTGTCGGATCGAGATCCATGATTTACCGCACGCTTTTGGCAGAGTCTACAGGCCGCTCTTGGCACCAATCTTTTATTTAGTACTGCATATCACCCTCAAACGGAGGGGCAATTCGAGAGAACGATCCAAATTCTAGAAGATATGCTTCAGGCTTGCGTTATGGATTTTTGGGGTAATTGGGAGGATCACTTACCGTTAGTCGAATTCGCGTACAACAATAGTTATCAATCTAGTATCGAAATAGCACCGTATGAAGCTTTGTATGGGAGACCGTGTCGATCACCCGTTTGTTGGACCGAGTTGGGTGAGGCTACGTTGGTCGGGCCAGAATTGATCCAAGAAATTTCAGAGAGAATGAAAGCGATTCGTCAACATCTCCTTGAAGCACAAAGGAGAACTACCGAGCAAGTTAAATTGATTCGCCAACGGTTGTTAACCGCGCAAAGTAGACAAAAGAGTTACGCCGATCGTCGTCGCTGACCATTATCATTTGAAGTGGGGGATCACATGTTTCTTAAGGTGTCGCCACGTCGGGGACTATCTCGTTTTGGGCAAAAGGGCAAGCTTTCACCGCGTTTTATCGGGCCATTTGACATTATCGAGAAGATTGGGGAAGTCGCGTATCGATTGGCTTTACCACCGAGATTATCGGGCGTTCATGATGTGTTCCATGTATCGATGTTACGAAAGTATGAACCGGATCCGTCACACGTTCTAGAGTGGTCCGAACTAGAGTTGGAAGCCGATGCATCTTATGGGGAGGAGCCGATACGTATCCTAGATTCACACGAGCAAGTTTTGAGAGGCAAGACCATTCCGTTAGTGCAAGTCTTATGGAGTCATCTCGGGAAAGAAGAGTCGACGTGGGAAAGGGAAGATGAAGTGAGGGAGAAGTATCCGAATCTGTTTCTGAGTTAATCAATGTGAGTCTTCAAATTTCAACCTTATGATTGTTAACTTAATGTTTGGTTTCTTTAAGTCCGTGAGCAATACCAGGAATAGAAGTAAGATTACCAGTTTGGTTTTGGAGGATGGGTCTCTGACCCATGATATGAAGGTTATTAAATCCAGTTTTGTTAATTTCTACACCAATTTGCTGGGTACTGGTCACCCCACTCCCTATCAAGGGCTCTCTAGGATCCAACAGGTTATTAAACAGAGACTTACTAATAGCCAAATGATGGACATGGTTGCTGCTGTCACAGACTTGGAAATTAAAGAAACCTTTTGGTCTCTTAATCCTTCCAAAGCGCCTGGTCCAGATGTTTATAATGCTGGTTTCTTTAAAAAAGCTTGGCCTATCATTGGGGATGATGTCACTGCTGCTGTTAAAGCCTTCTTTAGATCTGGTCAGCTGCTTCGGAAAGCTAATTCTACCATTGTAGCCCTTGTTCCAAAAATCCCCAATCCTTCTAAGGTCGGGGATTTTAGACCTATCTCTTGTTGTAATACTGTCTATAAGTGCATATCTAGAATTCTTACCAGAAGACTGCAGGTTGCCCTCCCTAGTTTAATTGATCCTGTACAATCTGGCTTTGTTAAAGGGAGGAGGATCGCGGACAATATCTTTCTTACCCAGGAACTCATGAGAGGTTACCATAAGTCATCCTCTTCTCCTAGGTGTGCCATGAAGGTGGATATCATGAAAGCCTATGACAATGTTAGGTGGGAATTTCTGTGGGATGTACTATCTTCCATGAATTTCCATCCCACCATGATCAAATGGCTTCAAGCCTGTGTCACCACGGCTAATTACTCTCTTAGTATTAACGGAGAAGTCACTGGTTTTATTCCTGGGAAAAGGGGGCTTCGCCAAGGGGACCCCTTGTCATCATACCTATTTGTCATTGTGATGGAGGTTCTCACCTGTCTCCTTAGGGAAAAATCCCTTCTTCCGGATTTCCACTTTCATTGGAGATGTGGTGATACCAAGCTTGTTAACCTCTGCTTTGCTGATGATCTCATGATTTTCTGCAAGGGTGATCTGACTTCTGTCATTCACATTCAGGATGCTCTTACTGAGTTCCAGGCCCTGTCGGGTTTAGCCCCTAGCCCTGGGAAGAGTAGCATTTTTTTCTCCGGGGTTAGCTTCAATTCTAGACTCGCCATCCTAAATGTTCTAGGGTTCCAAGAAGGCACTCTACCTGTTAGATACCTTGGAGTGCCTCTGATCTCCACCAAACTTAAAGCTTCTGACTGCCAGCGACTGGTGGATAGCATTGTTGCCAAAACCAAGTCTTGGACTAATAGGGACCTAACTTATGCTGGCAGAGTGCAGTTGATAAGGAATGTCCTATTTTCCATCCAAACCTATTGGTCCTCTTTATTTATAATTCCAAAGAAAGTGATAAAAGAAGTTGAGTCTATATTGAGAGCATTCCTCTGGTCTGGCCCCGACCTGAAGAAATCCGGTGCTAAGGTTTCTTGGGAGCACCTTTGCTCCCCCAAAGAGGAAGGGGGCCTTGGCTTCAAATCCATGCAAGTTTGGAACAAGGCAGCCATTGCCAAACACATTTGGTTCCTTATCTCCGGTGGGGAACAGTCCATGTGGTGTCAATGGGTCAAATCGTACTTAATAAAAGGGAGGAACTTTTGGAATTTGAGGATTCCTGGGGATTGCACATGGGTCTGGAGGAAATTGTTGAACCTCAGACCTTTGGTCCTTCCCTTTATATTGAATGTGATTGGTGATGGCCAGTCCACTTCCTTGTGGTATGACAATTGGCATCCCCGTGGCCCTTTGGTAGCCACCTTTGGTCCCAGAATAGCTTACGATTCTGGTATTCCCAAGGATGCTACGGTGTCTCATATTATCCATAACTCAAGCTGGGCATTTCCCGTCACACAAACTATTGAGCTCAATGAGATTAGAAGGAATTTACCTCCTTTCATCCCTAGCAGACTGGGTGAGGGTGATCAAGTTAGATGGACTCTCACCCCTTCTGGTAAGTTCTCAATTTCATCTCTTTGGGATAAATTGAGAAATCCATTCCCTAGAGTTGTGTGGTATAAACTGGTGTGGTTCTCGGGCCACATTCCTAAATGTAGCTTTATCACGTGGTTAGCTATCCAGAATAGGCTATCCACTATGGATAGGCTAATGCTTTTTGGCCTTACTCGCTCCCCTCAGTGTAGTCTTTGCCAGGGAAGTGAAAGCCATGACCATCTTTTCTTTAACTGTCCATTCTCTCAGCAGGTGTGGAACACCATCCTTTCCAAAATCCATGTTTCTTGGCACTCTAGAACATGGGCTGAGTGGATCTCTTTCTTCTCCAATATAAAAGGCAAATCTTTTCAGACAATAATTACTAAACTGATCTTCACAGTTACTGTGTACCAAGTTTGGATTGAAAGGAACATGAGGAAATTTCAAGGCAAATCTTGTACCTTGGAGGTGGTTGCTCACAAAATCTATTCTACGGTGAGGTCAAGACTTTTATCTTTCAACACATTACCTCCATCTAGGGCTGACTGGGTGGCACGTGAGTGGAATCTTAATGGTTCTTAATTTTTATTTGCTACCTACAAGTTGACATTTGCATATTTGTTTTCCAAATTGTCCAACTAGCTAATTTTTTAACAGGTTCCATTGAAGGCATGCATTTGTGTGCCAAGAGCAGGGGCTAATCCGGAGTTTGGGGACTGATTTTTACTTCTCTCATAGCAGGTAGATACCTTAAAATTTGGTGACTGATTCTGAGTTTGGTGTTGTAGTTCAGTTTACATGCAGCAGCAGCATTAGCAATTGGGGCTTGGTTCAGTTGTTAATGGTTGTGGCCCCTGATACAGCAACCACTGCTGCTGTACCTGCTGTACCTAATTGTTTAGGGTATGGTTCAGTTGTACCTGCTGAAGATGCTCTATTGGCAGTCAAAACTTTAGTGGCTGTTCTGATTTTGCTGAACTGAACTTCTGTTGTTGTTGACTGTATTTAGTGGCTGTTAGTTGAGGGTGTAGAGTGATCCTTGTTCCTGTGTTGGTTGATATGCTGCTGTTCTGTGATGGTTGTTCTCATTACCATCATAGCAGCCTTGTTCCATGTTGTTCCATATGGTGATATTGACTGTTATTGACTGTTTGAAGGTGTTATGTTGTAGTATTTGCCTGATCTGTTCTGAATCTGCCTGATCAACATATACCTGTTCTGAACCTGTTGTTTTTTTTTTTGGGTAAATCAGCTTGAAATAAAAAGGGGGGGCTAACCGAATATACAGCCTACAAGGGGCATACCCCAGGAGGAAAGAAAGGAAAAGAAAGAAAAAATTAAAACAAGAGATCGCCTACGCCAAACGGCTACATAGGACTAGAAGTAAATAGAACGTCTGTTTCGTACCCATCTAAGAGAGGGATACGAAACAGAACACATAATGCTACTGAACTAGTAAATTTCATGCTACTAAATTACATGATCAGAATCTGAACTTGGACAAAACACAGCTTACAGAACTGCTGGACTTGGGCACTTGCTCATGAGGGCTGATGTTGCAACTTTCATGCAGGTCTTGAACTTGACCAGGTTCAGAACTTGGCTTGCACCTTTCATGCAGGTCTTAAACTACACAGCAGCTGCTGCACTTGATCATGAGGACACTTGGAATGGTGGACCATCTACAAAAGGGGAACAAAAGTCCCACTATATTTGAACTTGGAATTCTGAAACTTGCACATATCTGGAATTCTGAATGTGCAAGGCTTGAGTAGCTACTCCTAATCCAGCCTGAGTAGCTGCCATAGTAGCTGGAGGAGGCTCAGAACATGCAGTAGCTGGAGGAGGCTCAGAACCTTTCACTGCTTGAGGTACATATCAGGCTTGGATTGTCATCATTGAATTGGGCTTGGATTGGCAGGCTTGATGTACATATCAGGCTCCAACACAGCTGCTGAGCAGTTCAGAACAGTTCTAAGGACAGTTCCAATATACATTCCAAAGACAACCCCCCAAGGATAGGTATAGCAGAACAGTTCAGCAGTTCAGAACAGTTCAGAACAGCAGAACAGTTCAGCAGTTCAGAAAATACAAAGTAAAGCAATGCAATGCAGAGGACGTCCCCCTCTGCGAAGGGAGATCCCACGACAGCCCCAATTGGTTAGGCAAAACAATAAAATAAGGTCGACGGGTGCCACCAAAATCAAAACAGGAAGCATATGGAATGTCCTATTTGTAGTAAACCATATCCACTAAACCAGCACTACTGTACCATCAGGCACTAAATGCAGCAACCATGACAGAACAGCATCAAGGGATACCATCAGTCATCAGTCAAATGCAAACCATGACAGAACAGCAGCAAGGGAAATGAAATGCAGCAACCAAATGAGATGCATCAGGAGCAGCATAGCTCCCACACCTGAGTACTTAGTTGCCTTTGAACCCAATATGAACTAACTCAAAAGTAAGAGATCCAGGACTTGGTTTTTGCAATAACCTAACACCCAACACACTGCCAGTTGTTGCTAGCACACAACACACAACTATATACATGCAAAGGACGTCCCCCTCTGCGAAAGGAGATCCCAACGACAGCCCCGTTTGGTTAGGCCTATACAAATCATAGAAACTTTCAAAATACTCTACCACTTGAACATGATTTGAGAAGACTTGAGTTAAAGTACTAGAGGGGGGAAATCAACCACCATAAAACCAGCAACAGAAGTCATGGCTAGCTGCAAGAACAGCAGCAGCAAACTTCTGAACCTTATGACTGCTGCTTCAGAACACAGATTTCATCACAGGTATAACAGGAGCAAAACTAACTAAGGTTCAGAACATCAGTATCTGAACCTTTCAGAACATCAGAATCTGAGCTGCTATCAGGAACAACATCCCCAAACAACCATAAACAGAACTGCAAAAGTTGCTAGACAGCAGCAGTTAGCATTCGTCAGCAAACCAAGTTCTGCCCTAGAGCAGTGTATCCAAATCAAAAGAAAGTGGAAATAGCAGATAACAGATAACTTCATGGCATCATGCTTAACACTCAAAAGAAAGTGGAAAGGTAACTTCATGGCATCATGCTTAGTGGTTTATCACAATCAAAACAGAATTCAGCTCAATGGTTTATCACAATCTAAGTAAAAAAGGTAGGAAAACAAATGAATTAACTTCCAACCACAGTAAGAGTTATTGGCCACTAAGATTCCATTCATTTACCACCCAGTCAGCTTGAGATGGTGGCAGTGTTTGCAATGAAAATAGTCTCGCCCTCACCATAGAATAAACTTTATGAGCAACTACCTCCCCAGAACAGGATATGCCTTGAAATTTCCTTACATTCCTCTCGATCCACATATGATACACTGTTGCTGTAAATACCAGTTTAGCAAGTACTACATGAAAAGATTTGCCCTTTTTGTTAGAGAGGAAAGTGACCCACTCAGACCATGGTCGAGAGTGCCAATTTACATGAAGTTTAGTAAGCATAGTGTCCCACACCTGCTGGGAGAATGGACAATTAAAGAAAAGGTGGTCATGACTTTCACTCCCCTGACAAAAGCTACATTGAGAGGAGTTGGTAACGCCAAACAGCATCAGTCTATCTGCAATGGATAGCCTTTGCTGCACAGCCAGCCAGGTAATGAAGCTACACTTTGGTATGTGGCCTGAGAACCACACCAACTTGTGCCACCCAACTTTAGGGAATGGAATTCTCAATTTATCCCATAAAGATGCAATTGAGAACTTACCATTTGCATTAACAGACCACTTAATATAATCTGACTCAACCAACCTGGAGGAGGGAAGTGGTGGTAATGTTCTTCTGATCTCATTGAGTTCAATAGTTTGCGTAATAGGAAAAACCCAGTTTGAATTGTGGATAATGTGGGATACAGTAGCATCCCGAGGTATACCAGAATCTAGAGCAATCCTGGCACCAAGGTTCGCTATCAAAGGGCCAAGTGGATGCCAATTGTCATACCATAATGAAGTGGAGTGGCCATCACCTAACACACTAATAATGAAAGGTTGCACCAGAGGTCTGAGGTTCAGTAACTTCCTCCAGACCCAAGAGCATCCTCCAGGGATTTTAAGATTCCAAAAGTTTCTCCCTTTTATTAAGTAGGATTTGACCCATTGACACCACATGGACTGTTCCCCTCCAGAAATGAGGAACCAAATATGCTTGGCAATGGCTGCCTTGTTCCACGTTTGCATGGATTTAAACCCAAGACCTCCCTCCTGCTTAGGAGAGCATAAATGTTCCCAAGAGACCTTAGCTCCCGTTCTCTTAAGATCAGGACCTGACCAAAGAAATGCTCTTAGTATAGCCTCCACCTCTTTTATCACCTTTTTAGGGATGATAAATAAGGAGGACCAATAGGTTTGCATGGAAAACAGAACATTCTTTATCAACTGCACCCTACCAGCATATGTTAAATCTCTATTTGTCCAGCACTTAGTTTTTTGCAGTAATGCTATCTACTAAGCGCTGACAGTCAGAGGCTTTGAGTTTAGTGGAAATTAGAGGTACTCCAAGGTATCTAACAGGTAATGTGCCTTCTTTAAAGTCCAGGATATTTAGAATGGCTACTTTAGAGGTGGCATTGACTCCAGAGAAGAAGATACTACTCTTCCCCGGACTAGGGGAAAGGCCTGACAACTCCTGGAACTCAATGAGAGCATCATGAATATGCCTGACAGAGGACAGATCCCCTTTACAGAAAATCATTAGGTCATCAGCAAAGCAGAGATTGATAATCTAAAAAAAAAAAAAAAAAAAAAATCAGTCCCCCAATATATGTTGTCGTAAAAAGGAAGGCTGGGAGCTTCTCTCTCTAGCCTAGAGAGAGAAAGCTCCCTCCTGGCTCTTCCATTTCGGCCCAGCCAAGCCTGGCCCCACCACGCCGGCCATCCACTCCGACGGCGGCAGCTGCAGGTCTCATCGGGCAAGGGAGTCCCTCGCACGACAGGGGCTCTCCTCCACCGCCCCCTTCCACATCCGGCAGCCATAGCCTCCGCTTTGGTCCGGACAAACTTCCACTCTGGTTCGAAGCTCCACAGCCGTGGGCCTCGCCTCCAACCTCAACCCGCCGTGAACCGGCGGGAACCATTTCGGATCTGCTCCTACCAGATCTGATATCAACTACAATCGGCAACCCATAGGGTCCGGTCATCTATCATCCACCTCTGGTCCGGTCAACAGGCGCCGGTCAGTCCATAGCTGGCCTTCTCTGGTCCAGTCAAGCATCAAACATCAACCGGCCACTTTCGGTCCGGGGATTACAGCCGTGCAGTTCTGCAACTATTGGGATCCGAGCCGTGCAGATCTGCAACCAACGGCAACTGTTCATCTTCTCCGGCTATGTCCCAGCCGGCAGCAGCAACACACGGCGGCAGCAAAACCAGATCTGTTCTATTCTGGTTCTGGTCCTGCCACCTCTCACTCCGGTCACCTCTGTTCCGGCCTCCTAAGGTCCAGCCATTCCGGCCATGGATCGACTTTCACTCCGGCTCCTCTTGGGCCGACTAATCCACAGCCGGCCTCCTCCTCAGCCGCTGTGGAGCTTATCAACTGGTGGGAGGTCACGGCCTGGCCGCCCCAGCCACGGTGGCTCGCCGGTTCCACGCTGGCAAGGCCTGCCCGGGCCAGCCAGGTCAGGCAGGGGCAGGGGCTTACAGCCGTTGCCTTTCGGCCAGGACACCACATCCCCACTCGGGCCAAGCAGCCCGGTCAAGCTGCTAGCTCGGGCGGGCAGTCACCATTGCAGCATCAATCAGCTCGGGCAGTCTCCAGGCCAGCAGGCCAGAGGCCAGCCGGGCCAACGACAAGCCAGCCACAGGCTAGGCCAGCCATTTCTTTTGCCAGCCCGGGCAGTGGAGGCTCGGGCTACTGTTTACTTTTTAGCTGTTTTGTATTATTAGTTGCTGTGTTCTGGTAGCAGTAGCTGATTTACTTAGTTATTTCTGTGCTTGCGAGGACTTCGAGGGCCTCTAATTTACCCCTATCCCGACGGGTTGTGTCGTGGATTTTCTGTTATTGCCATGCCCGTGTCCAGGTTTCCCATTGAACTCTCTACTCCTTGGGATAGTTTGTACGACGGGGCTTGGACACGGGCAACCCATGTAGCCACTTGGCTCTTTATATTTTTTTCGTTTTCTTTTTGCTTTGTCTTACCTGGGGTATGCCCCTTGTAGGCTGTATATTCGATTAACCTCTTTTAATTTCAAGCTGATTTACCCAAAAAAAGAGATTGATAATCTTGGTATTACCACATCTCCAATGAAATTGGAAATTAGGAAGGAGGGATTTCTCTCTCAACAAACAGGTGAGCACTTCCATAACAATGACAAACAAGTATGAGGACAACGGATCTCCCTGCCTTAGCCCTCTTTTCCCAAGGATATACCCAGTGGCTTCACCATTAATACTCAACGAGTAATTAGCTGTGGTAACACAAGCCTGAAGCCATTTAACCATGGTAGGATGAAAGTTCATGGTAGCTAGCACATCCCAAAGAAACTCCCATCTCACATTATCATATGCTTTCATGATATCCACTTTCATAGCACACCTAGGAGAGGGGGATGATTTATGGTACCCTCTCATGAGTTCCTGAGTCAAGAAAATATTATCAGCAATCCTTCTCCCTTTAACAAAGCCTGATTGTACAGGATCAATTAAATTAGGAAGGGCTACCTGTATTCTCCTTGCTAGGATTTTAGAGATGCATTTGTAAATTGTATTACAGCAAGAGATAGGTCTGAAGTCACCTACTTTTGATGGATTGGGGACCTTAGGTACAAGGGCCACCATAGTCGCATTAGCTTTCCTGAGTAATTGACCAGACCTAAAGAAAGATTTTACAGCTGCAGTGACTTCATGACCCACTATAGGCCAAGCTTTCCTAAAAAAACCCGCATTATAGCCATCCGGGCCAGGAGCTTTGGAAGGATTAAGGGACCAGAAGGTGTTCCTAATTTCAATGTCAGTGACATCTGCTACCATGGTCATCATTTGGCTATCAGTTAGTCTTAACCCAACAACTTGTTGGATCCTAGAGCGCCCATCATAAGAAGAGGGATGGGCAGTGCCTAGCAGGTCAGTATAGTATTTGACAAAGCTGGATTTAATTACACTACTGTCATGAGTGAGAGTCCCATCATCCATGACCAGACTTGATATCTTACTTCTATTACGCTTATTATGCACAGATTTAAAGAAATAAGAGGTGCACTGATCACCTAATTTGAGCCACTGGATTCTTGACTTCTGCTTTGCCAAACTTTCCTCTGCTTTCAACAAAGCGAGGAGCTTCTTATGAACCTCCCTCTCTTGATTAATTACAGAGGGATCTGTAGGAAGGGTACCCAAAGCATTCTGTAAGGACTCCAAGGTTTGTCTAGTCTCAAGCACTCTTTTAGAGATGTCGCTAAACTCTCTCTGGTTGAGCTGCTTAAACTCAGGCTGCAACAACTTTAATTTCTCACAAACACAATACATGGGGTTACCAATAACCACACCCCTCCAAACTCTCTGAACCACATTCATGAACTGGGGATGGTCAGCTAAGAAATCAAAAAACTTAAAGGGTTTATTAGAGGCCCGAGGAGCTGGTTTGACGCTTACAATGGCAGGAGAGTGGTCAGATACCCCAGGAGTTAGAAAATGGGCAGAGGAACCACTATAAGTTGTCATCCACTGCTCATTAACTAACACTCTATCCAACTTGGTAGTGACAAAATGAGAGGAGTCCTGCTTGTTTGCCCACGAGAAGAAACAACCTGTATACCTAAGATCATCCAGTTCCAAGGTATATAGGCACTGATTGAACTCATTCATATGGGGGGGCCAGTTAATATTACCCCCAACCTTCTCATTAGGGAACCTAATGGCATTAAAATCCCCAAGAACAATCCAAGGGGAGACGGGTTTAATAAGATGTAGACTAGACCAAAGTGCCTGTCTATCCAGGTAATTGCTAGCCCCGTACACAAAAGTTGCACAAAAAGGGCCCCCACCCCCCTTATCCTGAACCTCAAGATGAATGTGTTGGTCAGATTGATTCAGGACCTTAACCTGAGCAATAGAAGTATCCCAACACACCAAAATCCTGCCAATGGGAGCTTGGGGGTAGTTACTCACAAAATTCCAAGTGGGACATATAAATTTTATTATCCTAGAAGCCACATCTTCTTTTATTTTATGTTCTAGCAAACCTATGATAGAAAGTTTATTATGATGCACAAAATATTTAGCCTCCTTTTGCTTGATAGGGTCATTTAGGCCCCTAACATTCCAAAATCCTAGTTTGAGAGATTGCATAGACATAAAATAAGATAACGCAAAACTGAAAGTAAACGGCAGAAAATGGAAGTATTAATATACTGCCCTAACAAAAGGATACGTGTGACTTACTTTCCTCTTCTGGAAAAGGAACAATGAGCTTGCTCCCTAACTTGCTTCCTTAATTTCTTCTGAGCAGACTTAGATAGGGGCTGTTTTACAGCAGGTGTTTTCTCCTTGGGTTTTCCACTGAGTATATCAGGTGGATCGGGATTTAGTTGCTCGACCTGAGCAGTGGAAATGATGCTAGCCACCTCCCCAACTCTATTATCTTGGTCCGAGCTTGTGATCTGTGGAAGTTGGCTACCCTCCAATGGAGTTGCATCCTGCACTATCTGAGCTCCCTTGGCAGAACTTACTACCTTCTCTAGGACTCCCAATAATTCTTCGTCAGAATCACTTTGTACCTGCTCCACCAAAACAGAGGTGCAATCTGCCAAACTATATTGGGTTCCTGAAGCACTTGGAATAGACATGATCAAATCAGTCTCCCCTTTATTTGCTAGATCCTGGACAACCTTTTGCTTTCCATTCTTCACTTGAACCCATTCATGCTTATCAGGTTGCTGAGGAATTGAAGACATCCCATTCCCTACATGAGTCTCATTCTCCTTCTGGACTTCTTCCTTGGATAGAGAGGAGGAGGTTGAGGCTTTCTTGGCACATTGGGCATATGAATGTCCAAATACATGACATACACTGCACATAGATGGTAGAACTTGGTATTCAACTGGAATAATAACAGATTCACCTTCCACTACAACAGTAACCTCCTCGGGAAGATCATGTTCAGCATTGATTTCTATACATATTCTTGCTTTGGAGCTTTTGGTATGAATGAGTCCTGGCTGTTTAGCAGTCTTTGCGGTTGCTTGATCCACATGTAATGGTCTCCCTATTGTGCTAGCTACACGACTTAGACATTCCTTATTCCATAGTTCGAAAGGAAGATCATGAAATTTCACCCAAGCCGGGATTTTAGAGGGCTGTTCTTGAGCAGGTTTAAGCATTCTATGCCAATCCTTGAGAACAAGGTATTTCTGGGAAAATAAATATGGACCTCCCTCAAGTACTTGTTGCTTAGCTTGTTCATCTTTGAACTCAAACAGATAGAAACCAGCTACATCTGGCTTGACAGCCACAAAGAGTTCCTTCCATTGATTACGAGCAGTGGAGAAAAGAAGGGCATATGGCATTTTCCCATCAAGGAAATGTCCCACTAAATACCTGTTCCATTTTCCGACCTCAGTCAGCTCTAAATCAATTTCGACCAATGCTTCCTTACCCTTCTGAAGATCTGGGAAATAGTCTAGTTCCATGTCCAGGGATGGTTTTTGGGACTGGAGAAGAGAAGCCCAATTTTTTGGTTTCGGTCTCTGTCCTGTAATGGGCTTCGGATTGTAGGATTGATGCTTTTGTAATGCTGTATGGGTATATGCTGTATGGGATTGACCTTGGCGGTACCGAGGTTGCGTGTCTTCTAAACTATACCCCATATTAGGATCCCCTTCTACGTAAGGATTTCCCCGAGGATTCAACAATATCTTTGAGTTAGGGTTTGATTTCCGTACCTCTGACAGAGTGCGCTGAAACTCGTAAGTGTTGCCATGGAGGTGAGTCACCTGCTGTTGCTGATGAGCAGCATTAGAGCTTTGGTTGTTTTGCGATTTAGGGCTAGACGCTTCAGGCCCATCTGAAGATGAAAGTGGAACCGAACCCTTATTCACGACTTCAGCTCCAACCCTCACATCTTGCGAGATGCTATGACCCGAGATGTTCCCGTTCTTGGTGGATGCTTTCTCCTCCGCTTCTCTTACCAAGGCCTCCTCGAAGACCTGCTGTAATTTCCTTGATGGACTTGATTGTTTAGACATTTTAGGGCTGTAAACCCCAAACCCATCCGAATGGGATGTGTGTACAGCATTTCCTTGATGGACTTGCTGAGTTCCTTCCTTCAGCAGAGAAGGATGGAGATGGGAGGATTTTGACGGATCTAAGACCTGTTGCCTCCTCCGAAGTTCATTAGAGTCTAGGGTTTTGAGCCCCAATCCATCTTGTTTCTCAGCTTCCCTCCATGTCTGTTGGATAGTTTGCAGTTTGACTGTAACTACATCCAGAATAAATGGGTCTTCCGAGTTGTTGAGCTCATCCTCCAAATGGCCCACGATTTCTAGCATTCGAGCTTCGGATGCCGATCGCACCTTCTGGGGCACCTGTTGTCTTCTGACGTTAGGGTTTTCTGGTTCGGATCCCAGATTTTGTTGGGAAGAGCTATTCCGAATTTCATTTGAGTCCAGAGCTTTGAGCCCCAAACCCTCCACGAAGGAAATAGAGCTGTCGGCCATGAAGAACGATCATTGTGCAACGAAGATCGACTCAAGCTTGTCGGAAATCGCCATTGTCAGAAATCGCCCTCTGTCAGAAAAATCGCCCTCTTTTTTTGTTCTGAACCTGTTGTTGATGGCTGCTACTGCTACTGTGGTTCTGAACCTGTTCTATTGACTGACATTGAATGTATTTTCAGAGTTGTATGAAGTTTATTTAGTGGTCGTTCATTTCTAATATTCGCCTAACCAATAGGGGCTGTCATTGGGATCTCCCTTCGCAGAGGGGGACGTCCTCTGCATATTGTTTAGGCGATCTCCTTTGACTGTGTGTAAAAGGTATTGGACCTTCAGAAACTGATGTTCTGTGATGGAAGCAGTATCCATGTTGTGTCCCCAAGTTTTGAAGTTTTGCAGTTTTGAAGTTTTGAAGTTCAGAAGTTTTGAAGTTCAGAAGTTCAGAAGTTATCTGCAGCTGTGTTGCTGCTGCTAACCAAGAGATGGTGTGCATATGTGTGCCAAGTGCAGGACCTACATAGTTTCAGGAGGTATATCATTAGTCCTGCTCCTGTCCAGTTCTGAAGCTGTCCACTATGCTGAATTGAGTTTTTATGCTGAATTGAGTTCAGAAGCTGTCCACCAATGCTGCTACTGTTTTGTCTTAGGAGCAGCAGATTATTTCACAATGGTTGTATTTCACAATGAGTTCTAATGCTGAATTGAGTTCTGAAGCTGTCCACCAATGCTGCTACTGTTTTGTCTTAGGAACAGCAGATTGGTTGATTATTTCACAATGGTTGTACATTGGTTGATTTCTCAGTTTTGCTGGTTGCACTTTGTGTAATCATTTTGTCATTTGTTTTGTATCCATCTGTTAGATGAATAGGAAACAGATGCTATATTTACTTCTAGTCCTATGTAGCCTTTTGGCGTAGGCTTTCTCATATGTTTTTCTCTTCTTTTCTTTTTTCTTTTCCTCCTGGGGTATGCCCCTTGTAGGCTGTATATTCGGTTAGCCCCTTTTTATTTCAAGCTGTTTTACCCAAAAAAAAAACTTAATGTTTGGTTATATGTATTGTTGCATAAGCATGATTACTTGATGCATGATTTTAGTTGGCTTGCGTTGTAAATTTCGGGACAAAATTTCTGTAAGGAGGATAGATTGTAGAGACCCGAATAAATTTAATTTTGAAAATGATTAATTAATGTCTAAATGAGAAAGGTGATTATTTGATTTGGGGATTGAAGTGAATGAATTGAAGTTTGAGGGAGTGGGATTGTAGTTTAAAGATGTAGGAGTATATAAGGTGTGTGTGTGGTGTAGAGAATCATTGTGTCTCCCAACTCTCTCTCTCATCCGGCCTCCTCCTCTCTCCATCGTCTCTCTCTTCTCTCCTCTCCTCTCACTCAAAACTCCACCTCATCTCCCAAAATCTTCAAGAATCAACCTCCCTCAAGCCTTCCATTCGCATTCTTGAGCTCGGAGATCCGTGGGTCGAGCTTGAATCAGAGTTTCGGAGTTCGAGAGGCTAGGGCTCATTCAAAAACGTTTGAATCTTGGCCAATGTTTTTTTTTGGGTAATATAGCTTGAAATAAAAAGAGGATAACCGGATGTACAGCCTACAAGGGGCATACCCCAGGAGGAAAGAAAGAGAAAATCAAAGATAGAAAAGATTGTCCTAAGCCAAGCGGCTACATTGACTAAATACTAGAAATAACTTGATTCTAAGTAATGAGATCCACATGTTTCAATGCCATCTAAGAGATGGGAGAAAAACACATGCCAAAAGAAGGGGTTACAGAAGTTGAGTCTAGGCATTCAATGCCATTCTAAGCAGTCAGATTGTTTACATTCACAAATTCAGAACCTAGCTTAGCCATTCACAAATTCAGAACAGCAGCAGCAGGACTTGCTCCTAAAGCAGCAGCTGCAACAGCTTCAGAACTGGACAGCAGCTTCAGATCAGATCAGTCATATCAACAATAATGCTGTATCAATTCAAAACAGCAGCCAATGGAATAACAGCCACTAAATTGAAAGTGGGAAGTCACTGATAAGGAGTTCAAGGTAGCACACCAACACCTAGCTGGGCATGGTGTTGGTTTACAGAAATTCAGAAAGGCAGCAACTGAAACAGAACAGCAGCAGCAGCTGACCCTTTACAGCTCAAACTTTACAAAAACTTTACATCTCGAACTTTACAGAACTGCTATTTACAAAATAGCTTTACAAAAACTTTTTGCAGAGGACGTCCCCCTCTGCAAAGGGAGATCCCAACGACATCCCCTGTTGGTTAGGCATACAAACTGAACTGGACTGTTACAACTGAACTGGACTGCTACAAAATCTACTACTAATGATGGCACCAGATTTTATAACAGCATCAGATTTCATAACAGACAGCACATATGATCTGGGTATTTGATAACAGTCAGCACTTCTGAACTTGTCTATCAACTTCTGAACCTGCTACAACAGTCAGAATCTGGGCAAAAAATTACAACAAAACAGATGTGGCTGCCCAAGTAGCAGCAACCATTGCAAAAGATGGTTGGTCAAACCATTTGTCTGGACTAGCATAACCAGCTACAACTTTATAGCAAACAGCATAACTAGCATAACCAGCTACAACTTCTGAACTTATCCATCCACAAAACTAGTAATACAATAACAACAACTGCTACAATGCAGATCAGTTCAGTACAATGCATAACAGCAACTGCCAAAACAGGCAGATCAGTTTAGTACAAATTAGTAGCAATGGCACCAATTGAGATACGACACCAATTGAGATACCAATGCAGATCACTTGTTTTGTGCTGATCTCACAAAGAAAGGAAGAAAGGAAGGGGCACTAGCACTCATCTCACAAGGTTGTGGGCCACTTACTCCCTCCACTAAACCTCATAAGACTCCCCCACTAGATATTACCTCCTCTCTCAAGGAATGTTGGGGCTTTAGCTCACTACTCACAAGGTCAACTCTCAATATAGTAAAGACACTCAAAACTTGCCTGATACCACAACAACATTTGACCAGGAGTAAGGTAACTACCTGGTAGACTAGCAGTAATAGCAGGTCCAATTTTTGAGTTCTATTTCTGAGCTTCAAGGCACAGCTAAGTCCCTTTGAATCATTTGTGTAATGCCCTGAATGGAAAGCCCTGAAATTAAGCATGAATGTGAGTAGAAATCAGTCAGTTCAAGTATTGAAATTAAGCATGAATGTTCCACATAGAAAGTAATTGGGAAGGTCCTTTGACTTCTAGGGACAACAATCTACATCTTACTTCATTTGAAATTTTGTTAGCAACCACTTCAGGAGAGCAGCTTAGATTTTGGAACTTTCTATAGTTCCTCTCAATCCACATATGACGCACATAGACTGTAAAGACAAGTTTAGCAATTGTGATAGCTAATGTCTTGCCTTGAAGAGTGGACAATTTACTTATCCACTGTTGCCAAGAGGTCAACCCTACCATATGAGGGGTCTTTGGGATCAGTATACCTCTAACTTGTGTGGCCATGGGGCATTCAAAGAATAGGTGGTTATGGGTTTCTACACCCATACACAGGCTACAGGTGGAATAAGATTTCATGCCAAACATCACCAATCTATCCTCAGTAGATAACCTATTAAGGATGGCCATCCATGAGATGACACTGCATCTGTGAATATATCCTGAGAACCAAACTACTTTATGCCATGTGGTGACAGGAAAGTGGGTTCTCATTTGATCCCAAAGGGATGAAATACTAAATTTCCCAGATGCTGTGAGAGTCCAGATACACTTGTCTCCAATGGAATCATTGATGGAGACAGCATGTAGATCAGCTCTCACATCATTAAGGTCAGGGGATTGGGTTATTGGGAAGGCCCATTGATTGTCTCTAATGATGGCCTTCACAAATGCATCCTTAGAGATTCCTGAGTCATAGACTATTCTAGGACCAAACTTTGATAAAAGGGGGCCGAGGGGATGCCAATTGTCAAACCACAAAGAGGTTAGCTGGCCATCCCCAATATTGTACTTGATGTGAGGCTGGACTAGTGGTCTAAGATTAAGTATTTTTTTTTTGGGTAATTCAGCTTTAAAATTAAAAAAGAAACCGGATATACAGCCTACAAGGGGCATACCCCAGGAGGATTAAGATAGAGAAAAAGAAAAGGTAGGCCAAATGGCTACATGAGGGGCTAACATACTGAATAGATGGAAACAAAACAAAAGGTATACATTGTTTCCTATCCATCTACAAAAGGGGATAACATTGGCATAACAGGGCAGCATAACATTGGCATCACCCTTGCATTGGCATCAGTCATGGCCAGCTGCAATGCTATCCATCTACAAAAGGGGATAACATTGGCATGACTGCTGCTTAGAATCACAGGTTTAACAGGAGCAATACTAGCAATACTAGCACAAAACAAAGCAACTGATGCAGATCCAGCTTTTGAGAGGCTGGAGCAGAACTGATGCAGATCCAGCTGCATCAGCTTTTGAGGTCTGAGCTGATGCAGCTTCAGAACTGCTGTTGTCACAGAAAAGCACAGAACAGCAGCAGCAGGCACAAACTTCTGAAGTGAAACTTTCAGAATTGCACAACAGCAGAAACAGAACAGCAGGAATGCAAAAGCTGGTTGTGCATCTATTGCATTGGATATCCATCAAACTTGTATACAATAGCTGGCTGAGCATCTAGCTGTGTAGGGAGATCCCACAAACTACACTTGTTCCATAGCAGAAATCAGGTACAGCAGCAGTGACTCCCACACACCTAACAGTTTCAGAACTCAGCAGAGCAGCAACAACCTTAGTTACAAACATGCAGAGGACGTCCCCCTCTGCGAAGGGAGATCCCAACGACAGCCCCTATTGGTTAGGCAAAAGGACAAATTGGACTATACAAACATCCCTATACAACTAAGTAAACAGGATACAAAGGGAGATCACTCTACTCAGCTGTCCAACATAGCCATTACAAAGTGCAGAAAAACAGGATACAAAGTGCAGAAAAACTGAGGCATGACCAACATAGCCATTACAGCACTCGAACCATTACAGCAAAATCAGAATTGCAAGAATGCAGCTGAACCAAATGCAGAATTGCTGAACCAAACAGAATTGCAGAATTAGCTACTGGGACATTAGCTACTGACAGATAAGGTTCAGAACTACTGAATTCAAAATAGTGTAACTTGGGACCTTCCCATGTAACTCTATATGAACAGTAACTGACTCACCTTCCACCACCACTGTGACCTCCTCAGGAAGATCCTGTTCGGCATTAATCTCTATGCAAATCCTGGCCCAAGTGGACTTAGTATGGAGGAGACCAGGTTGTTTGGCCGTCTTAGCTGTAGCCTGGTCAACATGTAAAGGCCTTCCAATTGTACTTGCTACACGGCTCAAACACTCTTGATTCCAGAGTTCAAAGGGTAGATCATGAAATTTAACCCAAGCGGGTATCTTGGCGGGCTGCTCCTGAGCAGGCTTCATCATCCTATGCCAATCCTTGAGAACAAGATATTTCTGAGAGAAAAAGTAGGGTCCTCCTTCAAGCACTGTCATCTTGGCCTGTTCATCCTTAAATTCGAACAGATAAAACCCTGCGACATTAGGTTTTACAGCCACAAATAGATCCTTCCATTGGTTCCGAGCAGTGGCCGCAAGTAACGGATAAGCCATACCTCCATCCAAGAAGTGACCCACCAGATAACGATTCCACTTCCCTACTTCAGTCAACTCTATATCAATTTCAACCATAGCCTCCTTACCTCTCTGAAGATCAGGAAAATATTCGAGCTTCATGTCCAAAGAGGGACCTTGAGACTGAAGTAACGAAGCCCAATTCCTAGGCTTAGATTTGCCCTGACCATTATTCAATTTTGGATTGGTCTGGTGAGCTTTAGAAGGGACAGAGGGCTCTCGTAGAGAGGAATTGGTACTCACTCCGAATTTAGGATTGGGATTTTGTGTGTGAGTATGAACTTGGGTAGCTAACTGATGTTGCTGAGGAAACGGACCGAGAGATTGATGCTCTCGGTGTTGACAGTCGATTTGGGCTAAGATTTGAAGACTTTGTGGTGGACGCCTAGGTCTAGAATCCTCAATAGGATAACCCAGATTGGGGTCCCCCTCCACATAAGGTTGCCCCCTGGTATTGTATAAAATTTTAGGGTTAGGAACAGGAATTGGTACCTGTGGATGGTTGGCTCGCTCCTCCGCTTCCCGGATTAACGCCTGTTCGAAGACTTGCTGTAGTTTACGTGATGGGCTAGTATGTTTGGACGAACTAGGGCTGAACTCTCCATACACTGCTGGAGATGAAGAAGGAGCAGCAGCTCGAATCAAAGAGCCACGCTTGGCTTCATCCTCCGCTTCCATGAACAGACCTTCCTCAAGACTCTTCCTTGCTGTACCCGATTTAGGGTTACAATTTCCAACCCCAGGAGAAGAGGTCCCCGGGAATGGATTCTTTGATTGAGAGTTATCTGAGAACATAGACCGCTCTGCTGTAGAACGTTGAAACTGATAGGTGTTACCATGGAGGTGAACCACCTGTGCTCTTTGAGTAGCTTCCTTTTTGGCTGCTCTTTGCCATGCCTGCTGTATATCTTGTAGCTTGGCCGTAACAACATCAAGCACGAAGGGGTCTTCTGAGTTGTTGAGCTCATCCTCGAGATGGCCAACAATTTCAAGCATTCTTGCTTCAGAATCTTGGTGCTGATGCTCTTGAGAAGGATTAGGGATTTCTGGGTTTTTTGACGAGTTAGGGCTAGGTGCCCCAGACCCGGTTGATGTTGAAATTGACGAAGGTATGGGAATTGTACCTCCATTGTTGGATCGTGAAACGGATTCGTCTGAGGTGAGCATGTGCGGGCTGTCAAGCTCGAATAGGATTGGATTATTGGGGTTTCCCAGATGCAGCGTCTGTATTTGGGATTTTTGGTGTGGATCTAAGAATTGACGCCTTCGCCGGAGTTCATTGGAGTCTAGGGCTTTGAGCCCCAGACCGTCGGCCATTGAAACAGTACCGTCGGCCATGGAGATTTGGAGAACCAGCTTCTCTCTACAGGATGCCTGCTCACAAACCTGCAAATAAAGTATCTACAACCATGGCCACAAAATCAATACACAATAACAATACCATCACAAACAAACTTCATTACCCATTGATGCCCCACACTCTAATAAAACTATTATTTTGTGAGCCTACAGGCAACTTAGGCAACGACAGTAATCTACCCTTAACCATGTTAAAGACTTTATGAACAACCACTTCCCAAGTGCTAGTTTTATTTTGAAACTTCCTTAAGTTTCTTTCAATCCAAATATGATATACTGTAGTAGTGAATATCAACTTAGAGACGATATTCCGTAGAGATTTTCCCCTAAAAGAGGAGAAGTGGGTAATCCATGCTGGCCAAGACCTAGGGGACCAACTCGTATCCATCTTTTCCAACATAGCATTCCAAACCCGTGTGGAAAAACTACAGTTGAAGAACAAATGATCATGGCTCTCACTACCATGGCAAAAACTGCATTGGGAGATTGATTTAATCCCAAAGAGGACTAATCTATCCTCAGTGGAGAGTCTACCCTGGATGGCCATCCATGAAATGAAGCTACATTTAGGTATATGGCCAGAAAACCAAACAGCTTTGTGCCAATTAACCTTGGGGAAGGGAACCCTCAATTCCTCCCATAGAGAGGCTATACTAAACTGTCCAGATGCATTCAGAGTCCATCTAACTTGGTCCCTGGATCCACGCAAAGGTGGGAGATGCCGTCTAACTTCATTCAACTCCCATGTTTGCGTGATTGGGAAAGTCCAACTAGAGTTGTGAACTATGAGGGACACTTTGGCATTCAAGGGAATGCCAGAGTCATAAACAACTCTTGAACCAAACTTATCCAACAAAGGGCCTAACGGATGCCAAAGGTCAAACCACATGGATGTGTTCTCCCCATTGCCAATGTAATGACGGATGAAGGGTTGGACTAAATGTCTTAGATTAAGTAATTTACGCCAAACCCAAGAGGGATTAGCTGGCATTTTAAGGCTCCAAAAGTTCCTACCCTTTAATAAGTAGGATTTAACCCATTGGCACCACATGGATTGCTCTCCCCCGGAGATCAAGTACCATATATGCTTGGCCACCGCAGCCTTATTCCACACCTCCATAGATTTGAAACCAAGACCCCCCTCATCTTTAGGAGCGCATAACTTCTCCCAAGCTATCTTAGCCCCTGATCTTTTAAGTTCAGGGCCAGACCATAGAAAGGCCCTACAACAACTCTGTGTTACATCCCCTTGGGTAGTTCTAGGGGATTTCAATGCCATAAAATCACCTAATGAAAAAGTGGGAGGGGATAGGAATTGGCTGCCATGGATGGAGGATTTCAATGCATGTCTCCATTCAACAGAGTTAGTTGACCTTAGATACTCTGGTTGCCAATTCACCTGGTCTAATAAACAACTGGGAGATGCTCACATTAGCACTAAGATTGATAGGGTTTTAGTCAATGACAGGTGGATCAAAGCTTTCTGTTGGTCCAGTGCCCATTTCCTCAACCCTGGAGTGTCTGATCACTCATCTGCTGTTGTATATCTGACAGCAATTACTCCTCCAAGGAAAAAGCCTTTTAGATTCTTTAATTTTTTGGCTGATCATCCTAAATTCATTGAAACTGTTCAACTAGTCTGGAGGAAGGTTATCTTGGGTAATCCAATGTACTGTGTCTGTGAGAAACTGAAATACCTTCAGGAGGGCCTCAAACAGTTGAACACTAATGAATTTAGTGATTTGTCAGCTAGGGTGGCCTCTTTTAAACAACAATTGGAAGCTGTACATCAAGGGGTTTCCCCTTGATCTAACTTGGTCCAGAATTGTCCCTGAGGACAGGATTCATAGCAGTTCAGGGCACTACTTTGTAGCAGGCATCAAACACAAGGCTGGATCCACATTCAAAGAAGGCAGTAGTCAGACTTGAAGCAGCAGGGGTTCCAACAAGTGGCAGCAGCAGGTGGTTCCTACTGTCAGGTCATTGGGGGATACACAGGGGAGAGCAGGACTCAGCTAGAAGCAGGGGAGAGCAGGTCATTCAGCAACCTATGAGTGCATTCAAAGATCAAGGGGGGGGCTTTCAAAGAGGGTTGGAGCCAGGCTGCTGCTGAGATCTACCAAGGCAGCAAGGAGGAATGGAGCCAGAAGGGAGAACTGGTGCACCTGATCCCCAAGGGTTCAGCAGTCTCAACTGAGTCTACTATTACTCCTACTTACACAGGTAGTTATCTTATACTTTGGTGTGTGAGGGAGAGTGTGTCCAGCCTTGCACATTTCCAATCATTCCATGTTCCACACAGGTAATCATGAATGTTCCACATAGTTATCCCCAAGGGTTCAGCAGTCTGACTGTTGCTAATGCTGCATGTTCTGAACTTTGGTAGAAGGCATGTGTAGTTCAGTAGTTCTGTGTAGTAATAGTAGTTCTGTGTAGTAATAGTAATAGAAGGCATGTGCAATTCTGACTGTTGCTGATGCTGCAGTTCTGCTGATGCTTTCTGTAGTAAGCATGTTCAGTGGTGTTATGTGTTGTAGTGCAATTTCTGCATTTTCTGCATATGGATCAGTTGTTAGTTTGTGCTATTCTGCCGCTGATAATAGTAGTTTGGCTTCCCTTTTGGCTCATATGGGCCTGCAAATGGTTTGTCTATTCAGATTCTGAATGTTGTAGCAGGTTCAGAAGTTCAGAACTGTTCAGAACTGTGGTTTGACTATGATGTAGTTCTGTTTTGGTTTGTAATGTCCAGCTTCAGTTCTGCATCAATTTTGTTATCAGTTTGCCTAACCATCGGGGGCTGTCAATGGGATCTCCCTTCACAGAGGGGGATGTCCTCTGTTTTGTATTGTTTTGTATTGTTGTGTCCCCATGTTGTATGGGTCAAGTTCAGAAGTGTAGTCCAAGTAGCTGGTGCAACTTGTAGTCATTTGATTGTGTGATAGACTGCTGCAGCAGCAGAGCTGAAGCTGCATCAGTACTGAAGCTGGACTTGGGGAAGCTACTCAGCTACCCAGATTTTAACTGTGAGGTTATG
Source organism: Rhododendron henanense subsp. lingbaoense (assembly GCA_020567845.1). Lineage (NCBI taxonomy): Eukaryota > Viridiplantae > Streptophyta > Magnoliopsida > Ericales > Ericaceae > Rhododendron > Rhododendron henanense. Next base: position 22,055,719 of record CM036312.1, read on the forward strand.
TCCCATGACCCGAGTCATGCACAAGGCTGAAGCCAGTAATGTGGTAATCAGTTCAGTTGTAATGATTGTAATCAGTTCAGGCATGGTATAGACATGTTGTAATGTTGTAATCAGTTCAGTAGTTTGAGGCAGCAGAGTATAGTTTATCTCAGAAGTGTTGTAAGAGGATCTATAACCTCATCTTTTGGCACGTGTTTTTCTCCCATCTCTAAGATGGCATTGAAACATGTGGATCTCATTACTTAGTCATTGTAGCCGCTTGGCTTAGGCAATCTTTTCTACTTTTGATTTTCTCTTTCTTTCCTCCTGGGGTATGCCCCTTGTAGGCTGTACATCCGGTTATTCCTTTTTTTTATTTCAAGCTATTTTACCCAAAAAAAAAAAAAAAAAACAATTGGAAGCTGTTCAAAGGGACCTTGGTTCTCATCCCAATGATCCCTCTTAACAGGCCACTGAAAGAGAACTGTGTAAACAATATCTTATTTATGCTAGGGCCGAAGAAAGTCTTGCCAAACAAAAATCAAGGATCCAGTGGCTAAAGTTGGGGGATCATTGTACTTCTTTCTTCTTCAAAACTATCACCAACTCTAGGAATAGGAACAGAATTTCTAGCTTGGTCCTGGAGGATGGCACTGCCACACAGAACATTGAGTTGGTGAAGCAATCCTTCATCAATTACTACACTAAATTGCTAGGTACCAAGCATCTCACCAATTACTCTGGCTCTTCCAGAGTAGACCAACTTATTACTAGGAGACTTTCACCTGCTCAAAGTATGGAAATGGTGATTGAGGTAACTGATAAAGAGATCAAAGATACCTTCTGGTCTCTCAATCCTCAAAAAGCACCAGGCCCTGATGGCTACAATGCAGCCTTCTTTCATAAAGCATGGCCTGTGATAGGCCATGAAGTGACATCAGCAGTTAAGCTTTTTTTTAGGTCAGGTCAACTCCTAAAGAAGGCTAATGCTACCTCAGTGGCTTTGGTACCTAAAATACCCAATCCCTCCAAGGTGGGGGATTAAAGACCAATCTCATGCTGCAATGTAATATATAAGTGCATTGCAAAAATCATTGCTAATAAAATCAAACCAGTGTTACCATATCTCATTGATTCAGCCCAATCAGGTTTTGTACAGGGTAGGAGAATTGCGGACAATATTTTCCTCACCCAGGAATTGATGAGGGGTTACCACAAACACTCCTCTTCCCCTAGATGTGCCATGAAAGTGGATATCATGAAGGCTTATGACAACGTCAGATGGGACTTCCTCTGGGATGTTCTAGCCTCCATGAATTTCCATCCTAAAATGATTCAATGGTTGAAAGCCTGTGTTTCCACAGCAAATTATTCCTTGTGCTTCAATGGTGAAGCTATAGGATACATTCCTGGGCAAAAGGGTCTTAGGCAAGGTGACCCCTTGTCTTCATACCTGTTTGTGATTGTCATGGAGGTTTTGACCTGCATTCTTAAGGAAAAGTCCCTACTCCCTGACTTTAAATTTCATTGGAGATGTGGATCCACCAAGCTTGTCAACCTTTGTTTTGCAGATGATCTTATGATCTTTTGCAAAGGAGAAGTAAGCTCAGTTAACCATATTAAACAATCATTGAATGAGTTTGAGGCTATGTCTGGTCTTTCTCCAAGTCCTACCAAGAGTGATATTTTCTTTTCGGGGGTCAATTCCTCCACCAAATCATCCATTCTCAATATTTTGGGTTTCCGGGAGGGGTCTTTACCTGTCAGGTATTTAGGGGTACCTCTCCTATCCACCAAGCTCAAACACTCTGACTGCAAGAGTATGGTAGACAGGATAGTATCCAAAACCAAATCATGGACTCATAGGTATCTATCTTATGCTGGGAGAATACAATTAATTAAGTCAATACTCTTCTCCATGCAAAATTATTGGTCATCTCTCTTTATTATCCCTAAAAAGGTAATTAAGGAGATTGAATCAATTCTAAGAGCTTTTTTCTGGTCTGGTCCTGATCTTCGAAGGACTGGTGCCAAAGTCTCATGGGAACACCTTTGCTCCCCATTCAAGGAAGGTGGTTTAGGTTTTAAATCTATGGAAGTCTGGAATCAAGCAGCTGTGGCAAAACATATTTGGTTCCTTGTCTCGGGGGGGGAACAATCTATGTGGTGCCAGTGGGTCAAATCTTACTTACTTAAGGGCAATAGCTTCTGGAGTGTTAGGGTTCCTAGTGATCCCTCCTGGGTCTGGAGGAAACTGCTTAATCTTAGACCTATCATCCAGCCTCACATAGTGCACAAAATTGGGGATGGACAGTTAACTTCTTTATGGTATGACAACTGGCATCCCCTTGGACCCCTTGGGCCTAAGTTTGGACCTAGAATTATATACGACTCAGGAATTCCTAAGGATAGCACTGTGCAGACTATTATTAGGAACAACCAGTGGGCCTTTCCAATAACTCAATCTCCTGATCTGAATGAGGTTAGAGCAAATCTTCAGAGTGTTCCCCTTAACACTGCTTCTATTTACTTCTAGTCCTTTGTAGCCGTTTGGCGTAGGCGCTCTCTTGTTTTTTTCTTTTCTTTTCTTTTCTTTTCTTTCCTCCTGGGGTATGCCCCTTGTAGGCTGTATATTCGGTTAGCCCCCCCCTTTTTATTTCAAGCTGATTTATCCAAAAAAAAAATACCTCGGGGAAATTTACCATCTCCTCCCTTTATGATCAGATGAGAACACACTACCTTGATATCACCTGGCACAAAGTAATATGGTTTTCAGGACACATCCCTAAGTGCAGCGTGATCTCTTGGATGGCCATTCTTAAGAAGTTATCTACTGAGGATAGGTTAGTCATGTTTGGAATGAAATCGTCCTCTGTTTGTAGTCTGTGCATGGGTGTGGAATCACATACCCATTTATTTTTTGAATGCCCTTGGGCTTCTCAGGTTAGGGGAATTCTGGCCCCCTAAGACTCCTTATATGGTAGGAGTATTTACTTGGCAGCAGTGGGTAAGTTCACTATCCACTTTAAAAGGGAAATCATTGCCTATCACAATTGCAAAACTGGTATTCACAGTCTATGTGTACCAATTGTGGCGCCCCCAGGAGTGGTTGCAAACAAGATTTCAAATGAAGTTAGATGTAGGTTGTTGTCCCTCTCATTCAAGGGGCCATCTCATTTACTTTCAATGTGGAACATTCATGTCTGAAGTAATTATAATTGTGAGTTTGTAAGGCACTCTTACTCATATGCTAACATTTGCAGGTCAGAGATCAAGGGGGGGGGGCTTTCATAGTCTCCCCATATCAGTATAATCATGTTTACTGCTCTGTAGCAGCAAAGAGAGATGGAGCCAGGCCATCTCAAGGGGCCTAACCTTCAGCCAAGGCAGACAGATCAGAGTCCTTGCTGCTGCTGAGATCTACCAAGGCAGCAAGGAGGACTGGAGCCAGTAGGGAGGGATGGAGCTAGGTGCTGACTGCATTCAGATCAGTTCAGATCAGAGAGTGCAAATTGGAGTCAGTCATCCACTAACTTCATCCTCAAGTTCACATCATCTTTAGATTGAAAGAGGATGGTGAGAAACATAATCAGAAGCAGGGGAGAGCAGGATCCAGCAAGAGAAACATCAGCAACCTGCCTGCTGTCCAGCCACAGTCACAGTGACAAGACAAGTGCAGTCAGGTTATATTTACTTCTATTATTCAGGTAGTTACCTTAATCTTTATTGGTGCTACATGGATTCAAATTCTGCTGTATCTGAGTGGAATAGCAAGTAGGCAAATCTCCTAGCTGTTGTGTGGACTGAGCAGCCTTTCTGTTTTCAAGAGCAGCCTGACTAGCATGGTTATGGTGCATTTTCTGTTGCACCTTTAGTAGCACCTGATTTCTAAATTTCTAAGTTTATCTTCAATGATGAGTGCCTACTTCAATTCAATTCAAGTCAAGTCAAGTTTATGAGCCTGCTAGTGTTGTAGCAGATTCAGAAGTTGATAGACGTAGCAGGTTCTGTATTCAGTTATGCCTAACCATCGGGGGCTGTCAATGGGATCTCCCTTCACAGAGGGGGACGTCCTCTGTATTGTTTTGATTTTGATTTTGACTGTGTGAATTCTGGTTTTGCCATGCTTAGCATATCTGATGCCTGTCAGAGCAGTCCAAGTTCTGAAGTTCAGAAGTTATCTTGTAGTCCAAGTTCTGAAGTCCAAGTTAGTGTTTTGTAGTCCAAGTTCTGAAGTTCAGAAGTTATCTTGAAAGTTTCAGAAGTTCAGAAGCTCCATCAGATCAGTCCTGCATCAGTTATGTAGTGTAGTGTTTTGTAGTGTTAAGCATATACCTTGTAGAATAGCAGATTCAAAATTTGCTTCAGATTTGGAAGTAAAATGCCTTGGCAGCAATCACAGCTATATTGACGGCATCAGTTCTTTTGGAAGACTGTTTTGACAAAGGGACTGCATCAGTTCAGCATGTGGTTCAATTTTCTGCAATTAACATGTGGTTCAGAAGTTTGGAAACAAGGTCTTACTCATCCAAGCTGCATCAGTCTGATTAGCTGTTGATGTGGTATTAGTGGTTGATCCCCTTCATGTTCTGAAGGGGATCAATTCCTTTACTATTAGTGGTAGATACCTTAAGCATAGTTTTGTTGTTATCAATTGCCTATGTTTCCTTTCCCTCTTACTAGATGGATTGGAAACATAGCCTCACATCACTGCCTTGTAGCCACTTGGCGTTATCAATTTTCTTTATCCTTTGTTTTCTTTTTTCTTTTCCTCCTGGGGTATGCCCCTTGTAGGCTGTATATCCGGTTACCCTTTTTTTTTTTTTTCTATTTCATGCTATTTTACCCAAAAAAAAAAAAAAGGCCCTAAGGATCGCTTCAACTTCCTTGATGACCTTTTTTGGTAAAATGAACAGGGAGGACCAATACGTTTGCATTGAGAACAAGATGTTCTTGATAAGCTGGACTCTCCCCGCATAAGTAAGGTCCCTATTGGTCCAACTTCTAGTTTTGGCAGTGATACTATCAACCAGCCTTTGGCAGTCCACAGCTTTAAGCTTAGTAGATAACAATGGAACTCCCAGGTATCTCACTGGGAGGGAACCCTCCCGAAATCCCAAATCTAGCAAAATAGTCTCCTTAACTCCCACACTAACACCAGAGAAGAATATACTACTCTTACCTGTGCTAGGGGAGAGACCAGAAAGAGCCTCAAACTCATTCAAGGCTTCCTTGATGAGTTGAATTGAAGAAGGCTCTCCCTTACAGAATATCATTAGATCATCAGCAAAGCACAGATTAATCAATTGATTAGTTTTACATCTCCAGTGATAATGAAAGTCCGGGAGCTGGGCTTTCTCCTTAAGTAACATCGTAAGCACTTCCATTACAATAACAAAGAGGTACGGGGATAAGGGATCCCCCTGTCTGAGCCCCTTCCTCCCTTTAATGTATCCCGTCACTTCCCCATTGATACATAGGGAGTAGTTTGCAGTGGTTACGCATGCTTGAAGCCACCTAATCATTGTAGGATGGAAGTTCATGGCGGACAGGACATCCCAAAGAAATTCCCACCTAACATGGTCATATGCTTTCATTATGTCAACTTTCATGGCACACCTAGGGGTAGGAGAGGACTTGTGGTACCCTCTCATGAGCTCTTGGGTGAGGAAAATGTTGTCAGCAATTCTCCTTCCTTTCACAAATCCTGATTGGACCGGATCTATGAGCAGAGGAAGAGCAGATTGCAATCTCTTGGCTAAAATCCGAGAGATGCATTTATAAATGGTATTGCAGCATGAAATTGGCCTAAAGTCGCCCACCTTGGAAGGGTTTGGTACCTTAGGAACAAGTGCTACAATAGTGGAATTAGCTTTAGTGAGCAGTTGTCCAGACCTGAAGAAGTTCTGGACAGCTGAGGTTACCTCTCTCCCAATGACAGACCATGCTTTCCTAAAAAACCCTCCATTATACCCATCAGGGCCAGGTGCTTTGGTGGGGTTCATAGACCAAATGGTCTCTTTGATCTCCAAATCTGAGACAGGGGAGACCATATTAAGACATTGCTCAGGGCTGAGTTTATTCCTGATTAATTGACACACTCTAGTTGGTCCCAGATGAGGTGTGAGATGGGACGTGCCAAAAAGAGTTGCGTAAAAGTTAACAAACTGTTCCTTGATGACCATGATGTCATGTGTGGTAGATCCATCATTTAATTCTAAACTTGTTATTTGCTCCTATTCCTCCTATTGCTCACAGCTTTAAAGAAATAGGAAGTACATTGATCTCCAAGTTTCAACCATTGTATTCTAGACTTTTGTTTTGCTAAGCTTTCCTCAGCCCTAAGCAGTGTGATGTATTGTTTGTGTAACACTCTCTCTTGTTCTATGGTAGCGCTATTTTATTTGGATGAGAGCCTATAATTACTTGTATGTTTTCTAAAGCTTGCTTAGTGGTACTCACCCTCTCAGAGATGCCACTAAACTCTTCCTTATTAAGTTGCTTCAAGTCATGTTGAAGGCGTTTAAGCTTCACACACACACAGAACATGGGGTTCCCAAGTGCAATTGTACTCCAGCTCCTTTGGACAATTGCAAGGAATTGAGGGTGGTCAGCAAGGAAGTCAAAGAACATGAAGGGTTTGATTGACCTACTTGGATTGGGCTGGACAAACACCACTCCTGGAGAATGGTCTGAAATTCCAGGCACCAAAAATTGAGCCGATGAATGGGAAAATGTTTTCATCCAAGGCTCATTCACTAAGACTCTATGAATTTTGGAAGCCACAAAATGAGGAGGGACCTGCTTATTGGACCACGTAAATAAGCACCCTGAAAACCTAAGATCATCAAGCTCAGAGGAGAACAAACATTGATTAATGTCATCCATGGGAGGATACCACTGTGCATTCCCCCCCACTTTCTCCCTAGGATGCCTAATAGCATTAAGGTCACCAATGACTACCAAGGGAGAAGAGGTCCTAAACTGGGAAAGGCTAAGCCAAAGAGATCTACGGTCTGAGATAGAGTTTGCCCCATAGACCATAGTGACCAAAAATAATGCACTCCCATCTTCGGGATGAACTAGACAATGGATAAATTGATCTGCCTGACATAACACTGTAAGAGACAAGACACTAGGGTCCCATCCAACAAAAATCCTCCCTAAAGCAGCTTGGGGGTAATTGTTCACAAAACTCCAACCAGGACAAATGAATTGGGTGATTCTATCTGCCCAATTTGCCTTTATTTTATGCTCAAGAAGACCAACTAGGCTCAAATTATTGGTGTTCACAAAAGATTTTGCCGCTTTTTGCTTAATGGGGTCATTCAGACCACGAATATTCCAAAAACCTAAGTTAAAAGCTCGTAGCGACATTAAAAACAAAACACAAGGTAACAACAATAAGCAGATACTGAAAGAAGTAATACTACAACATTCAAAAGGATATCAAAAAGGATATCATTTATTCCTCCTCTTGGAGCTGCTACTCCACTTTTTGTTGTTGTTTTTACCACTGACCTTGTTATTATGAGAAGTCGGACCCTTAGAATTCTGACTGGATGCCTCACCCTTTCCTGCTACAGATTTATCATCCGGAGGGACTGGTTTCACTAAAGGAACAGGTTGGGCAGGGACAATTACAGATTCTGGAACCTGAGGATGATTGGTTGGACTGCCCTCCACACTGCAATGCAGGACAGCAGCCAGAACAGCAGCTTCAGCAGCCATATCAGCCTCAACAGCAGCCCTATCAGGGACCAGAACAGCAGCCATAACAGAATTGCCCTTCAGCTCATCCCCTTCCGAGTCACTTCCACTTATGTCCACTTCTGTGACCTTGGGCATTGACGTATCTACCACAGCCACCACAGAAACTGAAGCTGCATCCAGTGCTACTGAACCTCCTACATTGCTTCCAGTGGTTCCTTTCCCAACAGTTTGCCAATCCTTGTTTGGATTTCCACGATTTTGTGCTTGTATATGAGGGATGGACCATGGACATTTGGGAGTAGCATGGCCAAAAACCTTACACTCTGAGCAGACCGGAGGCATTAATTGGTATTCCACCCTAACTGATACACTCTCCCCATCCACTGTGACCTGAATGTCATCTGGGAGTTCATCAGCAGCCTCAATTTCCACACACACTCTAGCATATGCAAGCCTAGTCTTTTTTTCTGTAGCTTGATCAACATGTTTGGGCTGACCAATTGCACTGGCCACCCTACTTAACCCCTCTTCTGTCCAACACTCTGGGGGCAAATTATGGAGCTTAACTCAGGTAGGGATCTCGATGGAGAGATCTTAGAAGGAGACATCATTCTTCTCCATTTCTTTAGAACAATAAATTTTTGGGAGAAGAACCAAGGCCCCCCTTCTAGGACTGCAATTTGACTAGCTTCATCCTTAAATTCAAAATATAAGAACCCTGCATTATCCGACTTGACTGACAACAGGCCATACTTAGTCAACTTGCCCCACTGTTTATGGGCAGTTGAGTTAGCTAGTCTAAAATCCATCCTATCATCTAGGAAATGGCCAACCAAGCAATGTGACCAACAATTCTCATCCAAGTGAGTAATATCAAGTTCAACCACAGCATTCTTCCCTCTCTTTAATTCTGGAAAGAAATCTAACTTCATATTACTAGAGGGCCCTTGGGACCTAAAAAGGGAGGCCCAGTTCTTATTATTTTGTAACGGACGGTTCATATTTTTAGACTTAGTTACAGGGTTAGTACTTGTGGATGCATCAGCCACTGGGTTTGGAACCAAACCGGACTTTGGTACTTGTACTTGAGTTGAGGGATGATATCGGGGTTTAGTATCCTCGATAGGAACCCCTAGGTTAGGGTCTCCTTCTACGTAGGGATTTCCCCTAGAATTAGACATTATCGTAGGATTAGGATTAAATTTCCGAACCTCTGAGGGAGTACGCTGAAACTGGTACGTGTTACCATGAAGATGGGTCACCCTTGCTCTTGCTTTAGCTTCCTTTTCCAGTTCCTCCTCAAATAGAGCTTGCTGCGATTTCTGAGCCCCAGACCCATTTGCGACCTCAGTTTCTACCCTCAAACTCTCCTCGAAGAAGACCTGTTGTAACTTACGCGCTGAATTCGAAGCCTTGGCCGACTTAGGGCTATGAGCTCCAAATCCGATTGGTGATGCATGAACCGAGCTTATTCTGGTGGAATTGAGAGGGCTTATAGGTTCAGGGATGCCTTTCTGCTTCCGTCGGATCTCATTAGAATCAATGACTTTACCCCCAAGACCTTCCGCCATCGGCCTTGAAGGACTTGAGAGCTTAGCCGATTTAGGGCTGGAAATCTCAAACCCACCTGAATAGGATGCGGGAACAATATTTCCGAGCTTGGAACCCGAACTGGAGTCACCTGGATTGCCCCCTTGTTGAGTTTCTTCCTTCCATGATTGTTGAATGCTCAGTAGTTTAGCAGTTACGACATCAAGCACGAAGGGATCTGCCGAATTGTTGAGCTCCTCCTCTAGTTTACCCACAATTTCAAGCATCCTAGATTCGGATTCGCTCAGACACTTCTGTTGCAGTTCAAGAGCGGGGTCACTTGGGTCGCCCATTCCTCTTTGCTTTCTTCGGGATTCGTTTGGGTCCAAGGCTTTGAGGCCCAAACCCTCATCGAAGGTGATAGAGCCGTCGGCCATGATGGACGATCACTGTTCAACGAAGATCGGCTCGGACCTGTCAGAAATCGCCATTGTCAGAGCCTTTTTAGCATCGATTGCACAATCACTTGATTTGGGATGTCTCAACATAGATTAAGTATTTTCCTCCAAACCCAGGAGGGGTCATTTGGAATTTTAACACTCCAAAAGCTTTTGCCCTTAAGTAAATAAGACTTAACCCACTGGCACCACATAGATTGCTCCCCTCTAGAGATAAGGAACCAAATGTGCTTGGCAACAGCTGCCTTGTTCCAAATTTCCAACGATTTAAATCCTAATCCACCTTCCTTGACTGGAGAGCAAAGGTGTTCCCATGAGACTTTGGCACCTGTCTTCTTAAGGTCAGGGCCAGACCAGAAAAAGGCTCTAAGAATAGATTCAATCTCTTTAATTACCTTTTTAGGGATAATAAAGAGGCTTGACCAATAAGTTTGCATTGAAAATAGAATTGACTTTATCAATTGTATTCTGCCAGCATAAGAGAGGTACCTATGGGTCCAAGTTTTGGTTTTTGCTACAATCCTGTCAACCATTAGTTTACAGTCAGTGTGCTTGAGCTTGGTGGATAGAAGAGGTACCCCCAAGTACCTAACTGGTAAGGTCCCTTCCTGGAAGCCTAAAATGCTCATTATGGAAGCCTTGGTGGAAGGATTAATTCCGGAAAAGAAGATGTTGCTCTTGGTAGGGCTGGGGGAAAGCCCGGGCAAAGCCTCAAACTCCGTCAAGGAGTCTTGAATATGGGTAATAGAACTCACCTCACCTTTGCAAAATATCATAAGATCATCCACAAAGCAAAGGTTGACAAGCTTGGTGGAGCCACATTTCCAATGAAATTTAAAATTAGGGAGGATAGACTTTTCCTTAAGGATGCAAGACAATACCTCCATAACAATGACAAACAGGTAGGAAGACAATGGGTCACCTTGTCATAAACCCTTCTGTCCAGGAATGTAACCTATTGATTCTCCATTGAAACACAGGGAGTAATTAGCTGTGGAAACACAAGCTTTGAGCCATTGGATCATCTTAGGGTGGAAGTTCATGGATTCCAGGACATCCCACAGGAAATCCCATCTGACATTATCATAAGCCTTCATAATATCCACTTTCATGGCACACCTAGGAGTAAAGGATTGTTTATGATAACCCCTCATTAGTTCCTGAGTAAGGAATATGTTATCAGCTATCCTCCTACCCTGTACAAATCCAGATTGTGCTGGATCAATAAGTGAAGGCAAGATAGGCTTGATTTTGTTGGCTAGAATTTTGGCAATGCACTTATATATCACATTGCAACATGAGATGGGCCTGTAATCTCCTACCTTAGAAGGGTTGGGGACCTTAGGCACTAGAGCAACTAGGGTAGCATTGGCTTTCTTCAAAAGCTGACCTGATTTAAAGAAAAGCTTAACAGCTGAGGTCACTTCATGACCTATCACAGGCCAAGCTTTATGATAGAACGCTGCATTGTAGCCATCTGGGCCAGGTGCTTTTTGAGGATTAAGAGACCAGAATGTGTCCTTAACCTCTTTATCAGTCACCTCCATCACCATTTCCAAACTTTGGACAGGAGTGAGTTTCCTAGTGATAAGTTGATGTACTCTAGAAGATCCAGAGTAATGACTCAGATGTTTAGTGCCTAAAAGATTAGTGTAGTAGTTGATGAAGGTCTGCTTAACCAACTCAATGTCCTGGGTAACAGCTCCATCTTCCAAAACCAGACTAGAGATTCTGTTCCTGTTCCTGGAATTACTTATGGTTTTGAAGAAGAATGAGGAACATTGATCTCCTAACTTTAGCCACTGAACCCTTGACTTTTGCTTGGCAAAACTCTCTTCAGCCCTAGCATAAACAAGGTATTGCTTACACAATTCCCTTTCAGTGGCTTGCTTTGAAGAGTCACTAGGATTTGATCCTAGCTCTCTCTGGATAACTTCCAATTGGGTTCTATAGGAGACCACTCTTGAGGACAAATCACTAAACTCATTGGAATTCAGTTTTTTAAGGTCTATCTGTAAATGCTTAAGCTTTTCACAGACACAGAACATAGGATTACCAATAATTACTTTCCTCCAAACCCTCTGAACAGTTTCTAGGAACCTAGGGTGTTCAGCCAGAAAATTAAAGAATCTGAATGGCTTTTTCTTTGGAGGTGAGGGAGCTGTCAAATAGACAACAGCAGGGGAGTGATCCGACACCCCAGGGTTAAGAAAATGAGCATTGGACCAACAGAAGTTCTTGATCCAACTCTCATTAACCAGAACCCTATCAATCTTGGTGCTGATGTGAGTATCCCCTAGCTGTTTATTAGACCATGTAAAATGACAACCAGAGTATCTAAGGTCAACAAGTTCAGTTGACTGGAGGCAAGAATTGAATTCTTCCATCCAGGGTATCCACATCCTATCACCTCCTATTTTTTCAGAGGGATGCTTAATGGCATTGAAATCTCCTAATACCACCCAAGGGGTTACAACACAGATTTGCTGCAAGTCAGCCCAAAGTTGTTGCCTGTCTAAGTAAGAGTTAGCTCCATACACAAAAGTGGCCACAAAGTTATATAGGCCATCACAAGAATGCACTTCACAATGGATAAATTGGCTGGATTGATACAAGACTTGTGCTTTAAACACTAAAGGATCCCAACAGATTAATATTCTCCCCATAGGAGAGCAGGAATGGTTGCTAACAAAATTCCATTGAGGGAGGATTGTATTGACAATTCTAGGTACATTGGGATCTTTAACTTTATGTTCAATGAATCCAACTAAGAATAACTTATTATTAGAGACCCAATTTTTTGCCTCCCTCTGTTTGAGAGGATCATTAAGCCCCCTCAAATTCCAAAAACCAAAATGTATAGGTGAGCAATCCATAAGACAAGACTATTTACAACCACTAGTTACAATTCAGTATAGATAAGAGTGAGGTACAAAATGCACTGAAATAACTATATGTAGACAAAAGTAAGAAAGAGAGTTACTTCCCTGAGGTATTGGAGCTCTTAGAAAAGCTCTGCTGCCTCCCACTTTGACTAGCTTTGTTTTTTTTGGGTAAATCAGCTTTAAAATTAAAAAAAAGGAAACCAGATATACAGCCTACAAGGGGCATACCCCAGGAGGAAAACAAAACAAAGAAAGATGGAAACAAAACAAAAGGGGATAACATTCCCTACCAGTAGATAACATACTGAATAGATGGAAACAAAACAAAAGGGTATACATTGTTTCCTATCCATCTACAAAAAGGGGATAACATTCCCTACCACTGTACAAGAACAGGTTCAGAACAGCAAAACTTGTCACTTGGTCAGTCATGGCCAGTTGCAAGAACAGGTTCAGAACATCAGCTGTGGTTCAGAACAGGGATAGAACATCAGCCCTGAACTGGCTGTGCTCTCTAATGCAAAACTTGTCACTTTTTTTTTTTTTGGGTAAATCAGCTTGAAAATTAAAAAAGGCTAATCGGATATACAACCTACAAGGGGCATACCCCAGGAGGAAAACAAAACAAAGAAAAAAATGAAAACTAGAGAAAATGGTAAGGTAGGCCAAATGGCTACATGGGGAAGGTAATACCAGAAGATATTACACTACATATATGGAAACAAAACAAAAGGGTATACATTGTTTCCCATCCATCTACAAAACAAGAGCTGCCATGAAGCAGCTTCAGAACTTAACTTGAATTGGAGAAGGGACACTTCTCCATGCTTTAGCACCTGGACTGGGCTTGATCTTGAACTTGACTTGACTTGACTTGTGTTGAGAGTAACCAAGCATATTTCATAGCTTTGCAGCCATAACAGCAGCTGATCCATGTGGCAAAACAGGACCAGCAGATCCATGGCAAAACAGGACCAGCAGCTGGACATGGCCAGACTTGATATGTGCAGAGCTAGCTGGACAATGTAGGGCATCAGCAACCACTGACAACTGAACTGGCTGCCAAAGAACTGAACCATAACAACTAAACCATAACTGAACCATAAAAGCAGTAGCAGTAGCAGATTAGGTACCTAAACAACTGAACCACAATGCAGATGAATTCCCCTTCTGCGACATCCCCAACTACTAACAGAAAAAGAACTAACAACAACTGAACACTTTACAGCTGAAACACTTTACAACTTAAACAATACAATAGCAGAAAACGAACTCAGGTGCACCCTTGTGACATATCAGAGCAGATCACAAGTGCACCCTGCTGCACAGAAGATGCACCCTTGTCCTCCACAGCACCCTTGTCCTCCACAGCACAAGATGCACAAAATGCACTCCTATCTCAGAATCAGTCAAGTTCAGAATCCAGAATACAAAACTGAAACAGCTGCTATAAACAAGGTACTAGCAGACACAATAGCTACTTGGGACTGACAAGAGATCCAACAACATCTGCTATGGACAAAATAGCTTTACAAAGTCTGGACTGCTACAAAGTCTACTAACAGGTGTTTGATAACAGTCCGCACCTCTGAACATAATTAGCATAACATATTGCAGAGGAATTCCCCCTCTGCGAAGGGAGATCCCACGACAGCCCCTATTGGTTAGGCAAAACAAAAAGGAAGGCCGTAGTAAAAGGAAGCACAACAACTGAATGCTTCACCATACATGTCACTATTAGAACCAACAACTTCTGAACCATAACAGGAAGCATAACCTTGTCACTTCTGAACACAGACTTCATCACATCAGCTGCAAAACTAGCTAAGGTTCAGAACATCAGCTGTGGCCCTTCAGAACAGCACAGAACAGCAGATAGCAGCTTAGTGGGGCTCAGAACATGCAGCAGCAGCAGCTTAGTGAAGTTCAGAAGGTAGCCATTCTGATTTACAAAAGAAATACAACGATTCCTTCCACTGATTACATATGGTGATTCCTTTTACTGATTTCCCATGGACAGCCCCCAATGGGTAGGACAAAACAAAACAGTACAACTGTTCTTAAACAATTACAACACAGTACCCATTCTTTCTCATTTACATCCTGTGAAAGCAGGTGACACATTGCAGAGGAATTCCCCCTCTGCGAAGGGAGATCCCAAAGACAGCCCCTATTGGTTAGGCAGGCAACTAAGTAGCTACACTACTACCCAATGCTGATAATAGAAGCAAGACTGATGCAGCTAGGGTCTAGTGTAGCTACACTACACTACTACCCAAGACTGATGCAGCTAGGTTCTGACTTGGGAACATAGAACCAAGCTGCTATGATGGTAATGAAGCCATGAACTGGCTGTGCTGTCAACACAACAGCCAGCAGAATAATCCCTTGAGAATATAGGATACAGCAGTCAACAATAGCAGAAAACTAGCAGCAGAACAGGTAAACTCCTTCCACCCTTGGAAGACTCACACCTCCCACAATACTAGTCACTCAAAGGCAACAAGCCAGGTCCAAACTCCCTCCACTCTCCCTCACAAGCAGTAGCAGCAGAAGCAAGCTCAAACTTCTGAGCAGAAGTGACAGCAGTCCATCATAACAGAGTATGGTTAGGCAATCCACAAACTACCAACTGAACCATAATTGCAGAGGAATTCCCCCTCTGCGAAGGGAGATCCCACGACAGCCCCTATGGTTAGGCAAACCACTGAGGTGCAACAGAAAATGCACTACATAATGAGTCAGGTTCAGAAAATGTAAAGGTGCAGCAGAAAATGCACCACAAATCAGGTTCAGAATGCAACAATCTATCATGACAGACTTCTAGCATGACAGCAGGTACAGATACAGCAGAACATAGTATAGATTCACATAGTGATAAAATGGTTGCCAAAAGTAACAACATGGAACAGCTTGAGACCAAATCTGAAAAAAGGGTAGTAGCCACACAGTTCAGAACAATCTGTGCAACACAGTACAGAAAACAGTTCAGCAACACAGTTCAGAACAATCAGAACAATCAGCTTCACCATAACAGAAAATGCAGCAACCTTAGAAACAACATAACGACCCAACTGCTCAACAGTCAATCTAGGATACCAAGCAACTCACTGTTGCATTGCTCCTACTGATTAAAGGTTGCAACCCAACTCCCTCCACTCTCCCTCACAAAGTGCCTCCCGCTAAGTATTACCTCCACTCTCAATAAGATTGAGGCTCAAACACACTTCTCACAGGTTCTACATATAGTGGCACACTCAAGAACCTGTGAGATATTTACCTGCAGCAGCTAGAGAGTAAGGTATTTACCTTGTACATAGAAGTAATAGTAGTCCAGAATCAGACCCTCCAAACTGGTATACTCCTTTGAAACCTGCTAGCCTCCATGTTAGCAGGGGCTGCACTTCAGCCTTCCAAATTCAGAGGCCAAATTCAGACCCTCCAAACTTGATTAAGGCAGCCTTGCTGACCAAACCTGCAACATCTACAACCATGGCCACAATATGAATACACAAACACACAAATATCTCATTACCCATTGATGCCCCACACTCTATTAAACCTATTATTTTGTGAGCCTGCGGGCAACTTTGGCAACGACAGTAATCTACCCTTAACCATGTTAAAGACTTTGTGAACAACCACTTCCCAGGTGCTAGTTGTATTTTGAAACTTCCTAAAGTTCCTTTCAATCCAAATATGATATACTGTAGTAGTGAAAATCAACTTAGAGACGATATTCCTTAGAGATTTTCCCCTAAAAGAGGAGAAGTGGGTGATCCATGCTGGCCAAGGCCTTGGGGACCAACTCGTATCCATCTTTTCCAACATAGCATTCCAAACCCGTGTGGAAAAACTACAGTTGAAGAACAAATGATCATGGTTTTCACTACCATGGCAAAAACTGCATTGGGAGATTGATTTAATCCCAAAGAGGACTAATCTATCCTCCGTGGAGAGTCTACCCTGGATGGCCAGCCATGTAATGAAGCTACACTTAGGTATATGGCCAGAAAACCAAACAGCATTATGCCAACTAACCTTGGGGAAAGGAGCCCTCAATTCCTCCCATAGAGAGGCTATACTAAACTGTCCAGATGCATTCAGAGTCCATCTAACTTGGTCCCTGGAGCCACGCAAAGGTGGGAGAAGCCGTCTAACTTCATTCAACTCCCATGTTTGCGTGATTGGGAAAGTCCAACCAGAATTGTGAACTATGAGGGATACTTTAGCATTCAACGGAAGGCCAGAGTCATAAACAATTCTGGAACCAAACTTATCCAACAGAGGGCCTAACGGGTGCCAGAGGTCAAACCATATGGATGTGTTCTCCCCATTGCCAATTAAGTGACGTATGAAGGGTTGGACTAAATGTCTTAGATTAAGTAATTTACGCCAAACCCAAGAGGGATTAGCAGGCATTTTAAGGCTCCAAAAGCTCCTACCCTTTAATAAGTAGGATTTAACCCATTGGCACCACATGGATTGCTCTCCCCCGGAGATCAAGTACCATATATGCTTGGCCACCGTAGCCTTATTCCACACCTCCATAGATTTGAAGCCAAGACCCCCCTCATCTTTAGGGGCGCATAACTTCTCCCAAGCTATCTTAGCCCCTGATCTTTTAAGGTCAGGGCCAGACCATAAAAAGGCCCTAAGGATAGATTCAACTTCCTTGATGACCTTTTTTGGTAAAATGAACAGGGAGGACCAATACGTTTGCATCGAGAACAAGATGTTCTTGATAAGCTGGACTCTCCCCGCATATGTAAGGTCCCTATTGGTCCAACTTCTAGTTTTGGCAGTGATACTATCAACCAGCCTTTGGCAGTCCACAGCTTTAAGCTTTGTAGATAACAATGGGACTCCCAGATATCTCACTGGAAGGGACCCCTCCTGAAATCCCAAATACTGCAAAATAGTCTCCTTAACTCCCACACTAACACCAGAGAAGAATATGCTACTCTTACCTGTGCTAGGGGAGAGACCAGAAAGAGCCTCAAACTCATTCAAGGCTTCCTTGATGAGTTTAATCGAAGAAGGCTCTCCCTTGCAAAATATCATTAGATCATCAGCAAAGCACAGATTTATCAATTGATTAGTTTTACATCTCCAGTGATAATGAAAGTCCGGGAGCTGGGCTTTCTCCTTAAGTAAACTCGTAAGCACTTCCATCACAATAACAAAGAGATACGGGGATAACGGATCCCCCTGTCTCAGCCCCTTCTTCCCTTTAATGTACCCCGTCACTTCCCCATTGATACATAGGGAATAGTTTGCAGTGGTTACACATGCTTGAAGCCACTTAATCATTGTAGGATGGAAGTTCATGGCGGACAGGACATCCCAAATAAATTCCCACCTAACATGGTCATATGCTTTCATTATGTCAACTTTCATGGCACACCTAGGGGAAGGAGAGGACTTGTGATACCCTCTCATGAGTTCTTGGGTAAGGAAAATGTTATCTGCAATTCTCCTTCCTTTCACAAATCCTGATTGGACCGGATCTATGAGCAAAGGAAGAGCAGATTGCAACCTTTTGGCTAGAATCCGAGAGATGCATTTGTAAATGGTATTGCAGCATGAGATGGGTCTAAAGTCACCCACCCTGGAAGGGTTTGGAACCTTAGGAACAAGAGCTACAATAGTGGAATTAGCTTTAGTGAGCAGTTGTCCAGACCTGAAGAAGTTCTGGACAGCTGAGGTGACCTCTCTCCCAATAACAGACCATGCCTTCCTAAAAAACCCTCCATTATACCCATCAGGGCCAGGGGCTTTGGTGGGGTTAATTGACCAAATGGACTCTTTGATCTCCAAGTCTGAGACAGGGGAGATCATATTAAGACTATTCTCAGGGCTGAGTTTATTTCTGATTAATTGACACACTCTAGTTGGACCCAGATGAGGTGTGAGATGGGACGTTCCAAAAAGAGTTGTGTAAAAGTTAACAAACTGTTCTTTGATTACCATGAGATCATGTGAAGTAGATCCATCATTTAATTCTAAGCTTGTTATTTTGCTCCTATTCCTCCTATTGGTCACAGCTTTAAAGAAATAGGACGTACATTGATCTCCAAGTTTCAACCATTGTATACGAGACTTTTGTTTAGCTAAGCTTTCCTCAGCCCTAAGCAATGTGATGTATTGTTTGTGTACCGCTCTCTCTTGTTCTATAACAGCACTATTATTAGGATGAGAGCCTATAATTACCTGTATGTTTTCTAAGGCTTGCTTAGTGGCACTCACCCTCTCAGAGATGCCACTAAACTCTTCCTTATTAAGCTGCTTCAAATCCTTTTGAAGGCGTTTAAGCTTCTCACACACACAGAACATGGGGTTCCCAAGTACAATTGTCCTCCAGTTCCTCTGGACAATTGCAAGGAATTGAGGGTGGTCAGCAAGGAAGTCAAAAAACCTGAAGGGTTTAATTGACCTACTTGGATTGGGCTGGACGAACACCACACCTGGAGAATGATCTGAGATTCCAGGCACCAAAAATTGAGCCGATGATTGAGAATATGTTCTCATCCAAGGCTTATTCACTAATACCCTATCAATTTTGGAAGCCACAAAATGAGGAGGGACCTGCTTATTGGACCACGTAAATAAGCACCCTGAAAACCTAAGGTCATCAAGCTCGGAGGAGAACAAACAGTGATTAATGTCGTCCATGGAAGGATACCACTGTACATTCCCCCCAACTTTCTCCCTAGGATGCCTAATAGCATTAAAATCACCAAGGACCACCCAGGGAGAAGAGGACCTAAACTGAGAAAGGCTAAGCCAAAGAGATCTACGGTCTGAGATAGAGTTTGCCCCATAGACCATTGTGACCAAAAATAATGCACTCCCATCTTTTGGATGGACCTGACAGTGAATAAATTGATCAGTCTGACATAACACTGTAAGAGACAAGATACCAGGGTCCCATCCAACAAAAATCCTTCCTAACGCAGCTTGGAGGTAATTGTTCACAAAGTTCCAACCAGGACAGATGAATTGGGTGATTCTATCTGCCCAAGTTGCCCTTATTTTATGCTCAAGTAATCCAACAAGACTCAACTTATTGGTGTTCACAAAAGATCTTGCTTCTTTCTGCTTAATGGGGTCATTCAGACCACGGATGTTCCAAAAACCTAAATTGAAAGTTTGAAAAGACATTGGAAACTAAATCACAAAGTAACAAAAAGAGCATAGCTTGACAGAAATAAAGCTACAGTCATTCAAAAGGATACCAAAAGGATATCATTTATTCCGTCTTTTGGAGCTGCTACTCCACTTCTTGTTATTGTTTTTTCCACCGGACTTGTTGAAACCCTTGGAACTCTGAAAGAGAGCCTTTCACTTTACTTCTTTAGACTTATCATCCGGAGGAATTGGTTTCACTTGCGGATCAAGTTGAGCAGGGAATACCTCCTGGTCTAGATCATTAGAAGGATTACTTGGACCGGTCTCCACGCTACAATTGAGAGCCCCTGTATCCACCATCAACTCAAAAGGAATATCAGTATTGAACTTCAGCTCCTCCTCTTCTGAGTCACTCCCATCTATGTCCTCTTTTGAGACCTTAGGCATTGACGTATCCACCACAGCCACCACAGGTATTGTAACTGCCTCCAGTGCTACTGAACCCCCTACATTGATTGGGATTCCTTTACTAACAGCATGCCAATCCTCCTTCGGAACTTCATGACCCTGTGCTTGCTTATTAAGGATGGACTTTGAACATTTAGCGGTTGCATGTCCAAAAACCCCACACTCTAAGCAAACAGGAGGCATAAGTTGGTATTCCACCGTAACTGATACACTCTCCCCATCCACTGTGACCTGTATGTCATCTGGTAGTACATCAGCAGCCTCAATTTCCACACACACCCTAGCATATGCAAGCCTAGTCCTCTTTTCTGTAGCTCGATCAACATATTTGGGCTGTCCTATTGCACTAGCCACCCTGCTTAATCCCACCTCTGTCCAACACTCTAGGGGCAAGTTATGAAGCTTAACCCAAGACGGAATAGAGGACGGTGAAATCTTAGTTGGATTCATCATTCTTCTCCATTTCTGCAGAACAAGGAATTTTTGGGAGAAGAACCAAGGCCCCCCTTCTAGGACTGCAAGTTGGCAAGCTTCATCTTTAAATTCAAAATATAAGAATCCTGCATTATCTGACTTAACTGACAGCAGGCCGTAGTTAGTGTTTTTTCCCCACTGTTTATGAGCAGTTGAATTTGCTAGTCGAAAATCCATCCTACCATCTAGGAAATGACCAACCAGACAATGTGACCAACAATTCTCATCCAAGTGAGTAACATCAAGTTCAACAACAGCATTTTTCCCTCTCTTTAATTCTGGATAGAAATCTAACTTCATATTACTTGAGGGCCCTTGAGACCTAAATAAGGGAGGCCCAATTCTTATTAGTTTGAGATGTACGATTCATGGCTTTAGGCTGAGCAGGATTAGTACTAGTTGATGCATGAGACACTGAGTTTGGTACACCACCCGGCTTAGTTCTAGTATCCTCGACAGGAAACCCTAGATTAGGGTCTCCTTCAACATAGGGATTTCCCCGAGAATTAAACAATATCTTGGGATTAGGGTTAGTTTTCCGAACCTGTGCAGGTGTACGCTCGAATTGGTAAGTGTTTCCATGCAGATGCGTGACCCTAGCTCTTGCTTCTGCTTCCTTTTCCAGTTTCTCCTCAAATAATGCCTGCTGCAACTTTTGTGCAGCAATAGTGTTGATTTGAGCACTGGAGCTGTTCACCCCAGGCCCCTTCAGAGGCAGGACTGATCCCATGGCAGCTTCAGCTTCAACCCTCAAACCTTCCTCCAAAAACACCTGTTGTAGCTTCCTAGCCGAACCTGGGCTTTTACACGATTTAGGGCTGTGATCCCCAAATCTATGAGGAGAAGCTTGCGGCCCAGATCCTGAGACCTTGGGTCCATCATCA
The DNA here is from genome assembly GCA_020567845.1 of Rhododendron henanense subsp. lingbaoense. Taxonomy (NCBI): domain Eukaryota; kingdom Viridiplantae; phylum Streptophyta; class Magnoliopsida; order Ericales; family Ericaceae; genus Rhododendron; species Rhododendron henanense. The sequence goes on from CM036312.1 coordinate 22,077,241, forward strand.
ACCTCGCCTGAGGTACCATCAATCGGCTTCTTAAGGGTAGGGTTGCCTGGTTCGAGGCCCAGATGGCGTGTATCGCCTGAGTGGAGCCTCTGACGATCTTCTTTCCATGATTGTTGAATGGTCTGTAGTTTAGCTGTCACGACATCAAGAACGAAAGGATCCTCCGAATTGTTGAGCTCATCCTCCAGGTGACCCACAATTTCGAGCATCCGAGCTTCGGATTCCATCTGCTTTCGTTCGTTCTGAAAGGCCTGTTGGAGTTTACGAGCAGGGCTCGTCTTGATGTGTTTTGGACTGTGAGTTCCAAATTTAATTTGGGGATCTGATGTTTGTCGATTTGGGTGGGAGTGGGGTTTGCTCGGTGAGGACTGCGGCTTCACCATGTTGTATTGAGCTCTTCTGCCTGCGGCGAAGCTCATTTGAATCCTGGGCCTTGCTGCCCAGCCCTTCGGAGTAGGAGATTGAGCTGTCTGCCAAGGTGGGAGGGCTAACACAGGAGTTCGATGACTTCTCAGCCATGGAGATCGCTGTTAAACTGAACGGAGACCGGGTTACTTGCTCGCCCAGATCACCGAAATCGCCATCTGACAGAAATCGCCCTTGTCAGAGCATTTTTAGCTAATCCCTCTTAAAGTACATTCTTAATCTGACTAGCTTTGTTGGAACCTCCCTTTGTAAGCTTATCTTCTGCTATGACATCAGGGGGTACTTTATTCTTTAGTTTTGCAGCTCTTTGGGCAGCCTTCTTGGCATCTGATTTGGACAGTGTAAACGGAGCAGAAGTGGACTGATTAACAACACTTGTTTCCTTCTCTTGGGGGGCCATTGGCTCTGCCCTTTGACTGCTGCTCACTACCCCTTCTAGGACCTCAAGTAGTTCCTCCTCAGAGTCAGTAACCTCTTCTTCAGGAACAGGGGATACCATTGGATTATTTAGTTGTTGAGGCACAATTGAAGCAAGTACATCCACTGGACAGTTCAGCTGTTCTGTCTTAGATTGTTCACAGCCAACCTTTTGTTTACCATTAACTACTCTTGTCCAAACCTGATCTGCAGGTTGCTGTGGGGGTGAAGAGATGGAGGCTCCTCTAGCACATTTACTTGTATGATGCCCAAATACATGGCATATGTTACACATAGGGGGTAGGACTTGGTATTCCACAGGAATAACAACAGATTCCCCTTCAACCACTACTTTTTTTTGGGTAAATCAGCTTGAAATAAAAAGGGGGCTAATCGAATATACAGCCTACAAGGGGCATACCCCAGGAGGAAAAGAAAAGAAAAGGAAAACAAAAAGAAAGCCTACGCCAAACGGCTACATAGGACAAGAGGTAAATAGAGCATCTGTTTCCTATCCATCTAACAGAGGGATACAAAACAAATGGCAAAAAGATTACAACCATATACGTGATTGGTAACCAGCAAGGAAACTGAGATAACTGAAAAACAGAACTGATCCACATGCTGAAGTCGTGTCTGAACTGCTGGAATTGAACCTCAGTCAACAGGTGATGATCATTGAGACCTCTAGCAACTAGGACTTGTGTATGGATCCAGCCTTGTACTTGGTGCCTTGTGTATCTTCTAAAACAGACAGCTGGACTTGGGGACTTGAGGACACTAACATTGCATATTGCACTGTCTACTAGATCAGACTGATGAAAATGCATCACAAAATGCACTAAATTGACATTGCATATTACACATACACTAGACTGATGAACCTTGCATACTCTCCTCTCATGACAATGCACATTGCACTCTTGTAACTTCTGACTCTACCAGATCAGAACAGTAAAACAGAACTGATCCCAAAGAACTGTAAGACAATGCAGAGGACGTCCCCCTCTGCGAAGGGAGATCCCAATGACAGCCCCAATTGGTTAGGCGAGAAAACCACAAAAGCCAACTGAACTGATGCAGAATTACAGAACTGAAGACAACATTCTAACATTCCTACAAAAAGTACAACGGTAAGCCAACTGAACCTTTCAGAACATCATAAGATCAGAACTGATGCAGGGATTCCAGCAGAACTGATGCAGAAGACTAAAACAGAACTGATGCAGAACTGATAACATTACAAGCTGAACCATAAACATATTTCAAAACAATCGAGCCATAATTGCAGAGGAATTCCCCCTCTGCGAAGGGAGATCCCACGACAGCCCCTAATGGTTAGGCAATCAAAAGAGGAAGCAATTAGAACTGCACCTCAACTGAACACAGGGGATAAGATAACTACCTGTCTAAGTAGGAGTAATAGCTGCTACACTCAGCAAAGGAGCCACACAGGACAGGCACAAAATGCTCAGCACTGACCTCAATGCAGATTCTAGCCTTTGTAGATTTAGTCTGTTGTAAACCTGGCTGTCTAGCAGTCTTTGCAGTGGCATGATCAACATGCAGGGGTCTTCCAATAGAACTAGCTATCCTACTCAAGCACTCTTGATTCCACAGTTCTAGTGGTAAATCATTCAATTTCACCCAAGTAGGTATTTTGGTAGGCTGTCCTCTAGCAGGCTTCATCATCCTGTGCCAATCCTTTAGTACTAGGTACTTTTGAGAGAAGAAGTAGGGGCCCCCTTCAAGGACTTGTATCTTGGATTGTTGTTCATCCTTGAATTCAAACAAATAAAAACCAGCCACATCAGGTTTCACAGCCACAAAATGCTCCTTCCATTGATTCCTAGCAGTCGCCACTATGAGAGGATAGGCCATTTGTCCATCTAAGAAGTGGCCCACCAAGTACTTGTTCCACTTGCCTACATCAGTCAGCTCCAAATCTATTTCTACCAGAGCTTCTTTCCCTTTCTGAAGGTCTGGAAAATGATCCAGTTTCATGTCCAGAGAAGGGCTTTGTGACAAGAGGAGGGCTGCCCAGTTTTTTGGTTTAGGTTTTGGATGATGTTGGCCTAACTTAGGTTTGTAGCTATATTGATGCATGTGGTTGGGGTTAGTATTTGGATGTATTTTATGTGGTATGGCTGTTATGGGATTGATTCCTGGTTTGAAATTTCCTGATGAATTGTGAGTTGAGTTTCGGATAGTGTTGGGCTCAGGTTTGTTAGAAGAAGAACCAGTACCCCGATTGTCATATCGAGGTCTGGTATCCTCAATGCTATAACCCATATTAGGATCCCCTTCCACATATGGTTTCCCCTTGCATTAAACAGAAACGCAGGTGTGGTTTTAGGACGACGTACATGTTCTTGATCACAGATTCCAACTTGTAACTCAGTATTTCTCCATGACTGCTGAATACTTTGCAATTTGGCTGTGACCACATCTAGAATGAATGGGTCTTCCGATGAGTTGAGCTCGTTCTCCAGATGACCCACGATTTCCAGCATTCGAGCCTCGGACTCTGAACGCATACGCTCCTTCTCTTGGGTTTGGGATGCAGTGTCGAGTGTTTGTTGTTGTTGAAGAAGTTGGGCTTTTTCCTCCGCATGCATGATCAGACCTTCCTCAAAAAGGGCTTGTTGGATGTTCCTTGCTGTTCCCGATTTAGGGCTACGGCTTTCAACCCCAGGAGGAGAGGGATTAGAAAACCTCAGAAATGGGGTCTTTGATTGAGAGTTATCTGAGAAAACAGATCGCAATCTTCTGAAGTTAGGGTTTTCTGGTTCGGAGCCCAGATTTTGTTGGGAAGATGTTGGCTCTGAGATTAATAGGTCGCCCATTTCTCTTTGCTTTCTCCGGATTTCGTTTGAGTCCAGGGCTTTGAGGCCCAAACCCTCATCGAAGGAGATAGTGCCGTCGGCCATGATGTTGCGAGGTAGGGACTTCTTTACCTCTTTTATGTGTTTATGTGTTGATTTGGTGTAGAATCATGCCTTGGATCATTGGATTTTAGTTGTTGTGCTTGCTTTGAAAATCTGCTGAAATCGCTACTCGAAGCCTCGTGGTATCGATACAGCTTTTGTGTTGTATCGATACAATAAACTTATCTTTTTGGACAGTTAATATTGTATCGATACGGCTTTTTGTGCGTATCGATACCAGGAGCTTAACTCCAGTTTTGCTCCTGCTGCTCCTCTGTCGATTGTTTTGACCCCTGATCACTTCTAAATCCTCTTGGACACCTCCTAACCTATCATAAGCTAGCTCAAGATGCAGGGGCCATGGTTGGGAGCTTCTCTCTCTAGCCTAGAGAGAGGAAGCACCCTTTGACCGGCCAACCCTCCGACCGGCCAACCCTCAGCCGGCCAACATCATTTCCGGCAGGTCTTGACTTGTTCACGCCACGGGCAAGGGAGCCTCTCTCTCTAGAGAGTCTCTCCTCCACCGCCCAACACTAAAGCCAGCCACCTCTGGTCCGGCCGTTATCCGGCCAAGGGTCAGCAGCAGATCCGTGGGCTCACGGCCTCCTCCGGTCTTCTTCTCAGCTCCATTGGCCGGCTTAGGCCCGATGCTAATACTCATCAAATCCGGACCGGAGGGCCGGTCATCATTCCCAACAGTCACAGCCATGGCCGCCGGTCGTCGGTCGGTCCAATACAGTTCCACTGGTCGACGGTCGGTACAGACACGGACAGGTAGCTCTCTCGTTTTCTCAACGGTGGACGGCGCCGGGACAGGACCTCCCACTCAGTGGAATCAGATCTGGCCCCGGAGGGCCGGTCATCATCCCCATCAGCCACAGCCATGGCCGCCGGTTTTTTACCGGAGTGAAGCTGTGGCCAGCCTTTAACTCCCGTCGGCGGCAGCGGGTGGAAGCTGTGGCCGGCTTCAACTCCCGTCGGCCTTCAACTTCAACTCCAACCCCAAACCCGCGGTGGGACTCAACAGCCGCCGTGGGGCACAGCCACCGTGGGGTTTTTTCCACGGCAGGTATCATTCTCTAGATCTGAAGTTCCATTTTGAGAAACCCAATGGGCAGTCACTGTTTGGACTGAGTTTGGGTTCATCTGTTGGATTTTTTTAAGCCTGGGTGTGTGCAGGACATCAGCAGAAATGCTTTGTTTTGCTGTTTGGGTTCATTTGGGCCAGTTTACTGTTAGTATCTGCGAACCCCGATAGGCGGTCATCTGTTGGACTGAAATCGGGGGTCGGGCTCTTGGTCGAGCCTTTATATCCCTAGATCCTGTACTTTATTAGCCTGGAGGTTGTGCGTAGTTTAGTGTAGTCGTGGCTATCGTTGATTAGATTAGGGTCTGTTCTGATTGAAAGGGGTAGCATCGCAGTAGCAGCAGCTGCCGCTGCCGCTGATTAGATCGTTGGATGGGTTCTGATTGAGCGAGGTAGCTGCCTGGGCTGTCATTGATTAGATTGGTGGTCGTTCACTAATCGAAAGGGGTAGCTTCGCAGACTGTTTTTGATTAGATTAGTGGTTTTCACTGATCGAAAGGAGCAGTTTGGTCCACCGGCGGTTAGGGGGGCCACTTTTGTGGATTCTCTTCTGTTCCTCTTTTAGTTGTTAGCGAGCCTAGGGGTTTGGGTTGAGGGAGTAGTAGTCTGGATGGAATGGGCGTGGTGTGCAAGATACTGAGCAGCAGCAGTAGCCTTGTCGGATGTCGTCATCTCCAGTGCGAGTCTCTTCTCGGTTCCTGTCCCTATGTAGTAGTTGACCTCTGATGAGTGGGTAGTATGCTTGCTTTGGGCTAGTTAGAAGTATCAGGTTCTTGGTTATCTTAGCCCAGCTTTGGAGGAGGAGGTTATTAGGTAGTTGGGTTCAGCAGGAGGTTTTGGCGAGCCTTAGGCTTGGATGAGGGAGTAGTAGGCCGGAAGGTTTGGGCGTGGTGAGCAGGGTACTGAGCAGCAGCAGTAGCCTTGTCGGATGCCGTCATCTCTGGTTCGAGCCTCTTGATGCCTTGTTCCTCTGTAGTAGCCGATCAGCTTGCTTTGTAGCCGTCTTACTCGGTGGCTTCTCCTCAGTGTTGGTTATCATGTGGTCATCTCTGACCTCGACTATTTACTTTACTTACCTTATTTCCTAGCCTGGCGGGTTGTGCCAGGTGGTAGCTCTATTTCATTTAGCTCTATTTACTTTACTTACCGTACACATGGCATCTTCATGTATTTACTTTATCTAACTCTCCATGCGGGTTGTGCATGGTTTACCGCACTTTTGTCATTCTTGTTTTTTTTCCTTTTCTTTTCCTCTTGGGGTATGCCCCTTGTAGGCTGTACATTCGGTTAACCTTTTTTAATTTCAAGCTAATTTACCCAACAAAAAAAAACCTATCATAAGCTTGTCTAATTGACTTCCATTGATCATTCGATGCTATCCTTTTTTTGGGGTAAAATAGCTTGAAATAGAAAAGAGGCTAAGCGAATATACAGCCTACAAGGGGCATACCCCAGGAGGAAAGAAAAAGAAAAAAACAAAGAATGAGAAAATTTAACTAAGCCAAGTGGCTACATTGATCCAACCTAACACTACGATGAAAGAAAGCTAAGCAAGTTTGAATAAACATGTACTCCACAAGTTTCAATTCCATCTAAGAGATGGAAGAGAAACACATGCCAAAAGAAGTTATACAGAAGGTTGAAATTTGCACATTGGCAGTAGTGAGCATCCATCTCAGTACCCATACGGCATACAACACAACAAGTCAGCAGATTTTTTTTTTTTGTTGGGTAAAACAGCTTTAAATAGAAAAAAAGGCTAACCGGATATACAGCCTACAAGGGGCATACCCCAGGAGGAAAAAGGAAACAACCGAGTAAGAAAATGACTATGCCAAGTGGCTACATGCCTAGAGAATAACATAATAGACGCTGTTTCCAACCCATCTAGAAGAGGGGAAGAAAACAACGCCAAATGACAACAACAACATAGGATACGAAACATAAAACCAAATTACATTGCATGTGCATTCATCCTAAATCCACTATAGCATCAAATGAGCAGCAACAAGGCTTGGGATACTTTGCTCCATAGCAGCAAAGACAGCAGCAGACTGGGACAGCAGCAGAGCAGGCAAGCTTCAGAAAGCAGCAACAGCAGATTAACACCTGCTGGTCCACTAGTAGGACAACAGAATTCAGAACTAACTTCAGCAATTGAACCCTCTTCACTAACTAGACTACACAGTTCAGCAGCTCTAGCCGAATAATAGAAGAACAACAGCAAATCAGCAGCAGCAGTTTGCTGCCACAAATGCAGAAAACAGAACAACAGCAGCAGCAGTCCAGCAGTCCAAACTTCTGAAGCTCCCAAAGAGTTGAAACAAAGTGCAGACACAGCCCACTATAACATCTTGGCATGAATTCCCGAGATACACACCATGCAACAGAACAACATTAGACACTAGCAACTATATACATGCAAAGGACTTCCCCCTCTGCGAAAGGAGATCCCAACGACAGCCCCAGTTGGTTAGGCCTAAACAAAATATAGCACTCCAAAGCAGTTTAATGTTCAGAACTTACAATCTTGAATGTTAACCAGGTTCAGGACTAAGCAGTAGCAGTACATTAGCATCAAAACAACATTAGCATCAACTACATAACAACTCAACTACATAACCTGCTCAAACTAGATGGCATACACCATAACAGGTAGAAGCAGATCTTGAAATCAGATTGCACCAGCAAAAAGACAGCACCAAACACAGTAGATTTACCCAATCTGCATCTTCCACAGCAGAAATTGCAGCCCAAAACCTTTGCATACACTTGTTGGTCCAAGATTACCCAATCTGGCCAAACACAGTCTGCAAAAGGTAGATCCGTAACAGAAATAGCAGCCACACATATCATAGGTTGTTCCATAACAGAATTATAACAGCTATACTTAGGACAGAACAGTAGGGCAGTAGCTGAAAACAGAAAACAATCAGTCAAAATATAGTGCTCACACCTCTACTCCCTCGGAACCTTACAACTCCCACTCTCTTAACAAAACTAAGAACAACATGACCCTCTTCTCCTTCCACTGAACCTCACCTGATTCCCCCTCTAGTTATTACCTCCTCTCACAAGGAATGAAGGGGATTTAGCACTCAACTCACAAGGAAGCACATAGTATGGAAGGAGACACACAAACCAAGTAACCCTCAAAGTACACACATACTTTGACCCCAAGTAACACTACAAGGAGTAAGGTAACTACATGGTTACGTAACAGTAATAGGAGACCACAGTGTGGGAGCTTGGGGCCAAATCTGATGGAGCACTTGGCAGCCACCCACAAGGATGCCAAAACAGTGCACAACCTGCCTGCTTTTTTTTTTTTTGGTTAACTTAGCTTGAAATTAAAAAAGGTTAAGCGAATGTACAGCCTACAAGGGGCATACCCCAGGAGGAAAAGAAAGGAAAAAAAACAAGAATGGCAAAAGTGCGGTAAACCATGCACAACTCGCATGGAGATGGAAGTACTATAGTAGTTGGCTTGGCTTCTGCGAACCCCGATAGGCGACCGTTGGACTGAAATCGGGGGTCGGGCTCTTGGTCGAGCCTTTATATCCCTAGATCCTGTACTTTATTAGCCTGGAGGTTGTGCGTAGTTTAGTGTGGTCGTGGCTATCGTTGATTAGATTAGGGTCTGTTCTGATTGAAAGGGGTAGCATCGCAGTAGCAGCAGCTGCAGCTGCCGCTGATTAGATCGTTGGATGGGTTCTGATTGAGCGAGGTAGCTGCCTGGGCTGTCATTGATTAGATTGGTGGTCGTTCACTGATCGAAAGGGGTAGCTTCGCAGACTGTTTTTGATTAGATTAGTGGTTTTCACTGATCGAAAGGAGCAGTTTGGTCCACCGGCGGTTAGGGGGGCCACTTTTGTGGATTCTCTTCTGTTCCTCTTTTAGTTGTTAGCGAGCCTAGGGGTTTGGGTTGAGGGAGTAGTAGTCTGGATGGAATGGGCGTGGTGTGCAAGGTACTGAGCAGCAGCAGTAGCCTTGTCGGATGTCGTCATCTCCAGTGCGAGTCTCTTCTTGGTTCCTGTCCCTCTGTAGTAGTTGACCTCTGATGAGTGGGTAGTATGCTTGCTTTGGGCTAGTTAGAAGTATCAGGTGCTTGGTTATCAGGTTCTTGATCAATGGAAGTCAATCAGTCCGTGTCCCTCTGTAGTAGTTGGCTTCTGTTGAGTGGGTATTATACTAGCTTTGGGGTTGATGGAAGTACTAGGTTCTTGGTTCTCTTAACCCAGCCTTGGAGGAGGAGGTTATTAGGTAGTTGGGTTCAGCAGGAGGTTTGGGCGAGCCTTAGGCTTGGATGAGGGAGTAGTAGGCCGGAAGGTTTGAGCATGGTGAGCAGGGTACTGAGCAGCAGCAGTAGCCTTGTCGGATGCCGTCAACTCTGGTTCGAGCCTCTTGATGCCTTGTTCCTCTGTAGTAGCCGTTCAGCTTGCTTTGTAGCCGTCTTACTCGATGGCTTCTCCTTAGTGTTGGTTATCATGTGGTCATCTCTGACCTCGATTATTTACTTTATTTACCTTATTTCCTAGCCTGGCGGGTTGTGCCAGGTGGTAGCTCTATTTCATTTAGCTCTATGTACTTACTTACCGTACACATGGCATCTTCATGTATTTACTTTATCTAACTCTCCATGCGGGTTGTGCATGGTTTACCGCACTTTCGTCATTCTTGTTTTTTTTCCTCCTCCTGGGGTATGCCCCTTGTAGGCTGTACATTCGGTTAACCTTTTTTTAATTTCAAGCTAATTTACCCTAAAAAAAAAAAAAAAAAAATCTCGCATGGAGAGTAAGATGAAGTAATTTACCTTACCATAGCATCCTCAGTAGCTCTGACAAGGGCGATTTCTGACAACAACAAGGCGATCTCAGGGATGGCGATTTCCAAAGCGATTCAGTGATTCATAGGTGGCAAACGGTTTCATGGCAGACGGTTCCATCTCCTTCGTGGAGGGTTTGGGCATCAAAGCCACGGATTCCAATGAAATTCGTCGGAAGCAAAGGGGATCTGTTGTCCCCGTTAAGTGAAGGTGCAGCAGAAAATGCACCCTGGGAGCTTCTCTCTGGTTAGAGAGAGAAAGCTCCCCCCCGGTCTGGCCACCACCATTCCCGGCGGGATGTCGCCGGTATCAACAGCAAGGACGGCAAGGGAACGTCCCTCCTATGCTTGGTGTAAAAACACAAATAGCTGGGGCAAGGGAGTTTCTCTCTCTAGGGAAACTCTCCTCCACCGCCCATCACTATTGCCGGCCACCTCTGGTCCGGCCTAATCTGGTCCGGCCATTTTTCCGGCCACGGGTCAGCATCCAACCCGGTATCCCGGTCTGGCCATCTATCCATCCAAGGGCTCTCCTCCATCGCCCTCCACTTCCGGCAACCGAATCAAGCAGTCGACGGCCTCTAGGCCGATCTGGTCCATTAAGCAGTCATTGGCCATCATCTGGTCCGGCCACCACTGATACTTAGCAAGGTGGTCCGCCTCTGGCCCGCAAAGGTCTGGTCAGGCCAACACTGGATCGGGCCTTTTCGGGCAAGCTCCAACAGGTACGGTCTAGATCTGGTCCGGCCTTCACAGTTACTCCGTTTCTCTGGTCCGGCCAAGCTCCATCCGTCGGCCTTCATCTTCATCTCCAACCACAACCTCGCCGTGGGGCTCAACCGCCACCGTGGTTACCAGCTCGGGCGGCGGCAGCGGCGGGCCTACTCTGGTCCGGCCATCACTGGCGGACATCACTCGGGCAAGGGAACCTCTCTCGCTAGGGAGGCTCTCCTCCACCGCCCACCTCTCATACCGGCCATCTCTGGTCCGGCCCCTAAGGTCCAGCCATTTAGGCCTCGGATCGACTTCCAACCCAGATCTGTTGTCGCCACAGATTTAGGGCGTCACAGGTCGTGGCCGGCCTCCACCACCTGGTCCGGTCAAGATCCACTCTGGTCCGGTCTTCCATCCGGCCTAGAAATCAACACCCGCAGTGGCCCAACAGCCGTCGGCCTTCAACTCTGCGGGCATCAACAGCCGAGCAAGCAGCAAGCCAGCCCGGGCAGGCCATCCGTGAGTATCTCGGGCGGGGGGCAGCGGTGGGCTGCCAGTGATTGTTTTGCTCGGGCAAAGGCTAGGCAGCAGCTTTTTGCCCGGGCAATTCGAGTCAATATTCGTCCAGCCACAAGGAAGGCAGCAGCCGGCTGCAGCAGCAGGCAGCGGCAGCAGGCAGCAGCCCGCCCGATGGCAGGTTGGGGCTAAATTTCTTTAAAAAAAAAAAAAAAAAGTGGCACGGATTCCAAACATAATTCCAAGTCCAATATTGGACAGAACAAGCCTGCAGTCAATTTGTTGCTGGACCTATGGGCCAGTTTACTGTTAGTATCTGCGATCCCCGATAGGCGGTCACCTGTTGGACTGAAATCGGGGGTTGTCGGGCTCTTGGTCGAGCCTTTTATATTCCTAGATCCTGTGCTTTTAGCCCTGAGGTTGTGTGTAGTATTCTTGTGGTCGTGGCTATCGTTGATTAGATTGGGATCTGTTCTGATTGAAAAGGGTAGTTCGCAGTAGCAGCAGCTGTGGCTGCCACTGATTAGATTGGTGGATGGATTCTGATTGAGCGAGATAGCTGCCGGAGCTGTCATTGATTAGATTGGTGGTTGTTCACTGATCGAAAGGGGTAGCTTTGCGGTCTGTTTCTGATTAGATTGGTGGCTTCGCTGATCGAAAGGAGCAGCTTGGTCCACTTGAGGTTTGAGTGGCTATCGTTGATTAGATTAGAATCTGTTCTGATTGAAAAGGGTAGTTCGCAGTAGCAGCAGCTGTGGGTGCCACTGATTAGATTGGTGGATGGATTCTGATTGAGCGAGATAGCTGCCGGAGCTGTCATTGATTAGATTGGTGGTTGGTCACTGATCGAAAGGGGCAGCTTGGTCCTCTTTCAGTCGTTAGCGAGCCTAGGGGATGTAGGCGAGGTTGTAGTAGTCTGGATGGAATGGGCGTGGTGTGCAGGGTACTTGGCAGGGTAGCCTTGTCGGATGCCGACATCTCCAGTTCGAGCCTCTCTCAGTCCGTGTCCCTCTGTAGTAGTTGGCTTCTGTTGAGTGGGTATTATACTAGCTTTGGGGTTGATGGAAGTACTAGGTTCTTGGTTCTCTTATCCCAGCCTTCGAGGAGGAGGTTATTAGGTAGTTGGGTTCAGCAGGAGGTTTTGGCGAGCCTTAGGCTTGGATGAGGGAGTAGTAGGCCGGAAGGTTTGAGCGTGGTGAGCAGGGTACTGAGCAGCAGCAGTAGCCTTGTCGGATGTCGTCAACTCTGGTTCGAGCCTCTTGATGCCTTGTTCCTTTGTAGTAGCCGATCAGCCTGCTTTGTAGCCGTCTTACTCGGTGGCTTCTCCTCAGTGTTGGTTATCATGTGGTCATCTCTGACCTCGATTATCTACTTTACTTACCTTATTTCCTAGCCTGGCGGGTTGTGCCAGGTGGTAGCTCTATTTCATTTAGCTCTATGTACTTTACTTACCGTACACATGGCATCTTCATGTATTTACTTTATCTAACTCTCCATGCGGGTTGTGCATGGTTTACCGCACTTTTGTTATTCTTGTTTTTTCCTTTTCTTTTCCTCCTGGGGTATGCCCCTTGTAGGCTGTACATTCGGTTAACCTTTTTTAATTTCAAGCTAATTTACCCAAAAAAAAAAAACCTTCTCACATTTCTCTCAATCCAAATGTTGTACACAGCTACTGTGAAGCCCAGCTTAGTGATAAGACTCTTAAGACTTTTCCCTTTTACATTTGACAACAATGTCACCCAGTCAGCCCAAGATCTATCAGACCATGACACATGAAGTTTGGTCTGAAGAGCATTCCACACTTGTTTTGTGAATGGGCAATTAAAGAAAAGATGATCATGGGTTTTGTGAATGGGCAATTAAAGAAAAGATGATCATGGGTTTCCCCATTACACATGAAGTTTGGACTGGACTAGTGGGGGAAGAGTGTTTCTTACCTCATTAAGCTCAATTGTTTGGGTAATGGGGAAAACCCAATTTGAATCATGAATGATGTGTGACACAAAAGCATCTCTTGGGATACCAGAGTCATATGCAATTCTAGGGCCATATTTAGCTAGCAAAGGGCCAAGAGGGTGCTAATTGTCATACCACAAGAAGGTAGAGTTCCCATTTCCCAAGGTACTAAGGATATAAGGTTGTACAAGAGGTCTAAGATTCAAAATTTTCCTCCAGACCCAAGTGCAATCACCTGGGATTTTTAAATTCCAAAAACTCCACCCTTTGATTAAATATGATTTGACCCATTGGCACCACATAGACTGTTCGCCCCCAGAAATAATATACCAAACATGCTTTGCAATGGCGGCCTTGTTCCAAACTTGCATTGATTTGAAACCTAGCCCACCTTCCTCTCTTGGAGAGCATAAATGTTCCCAAGAGACCTTAGCACCCGATTTCTTTAGATCTGGGCCAAACCAAAGAAATGCTCTAAGGATTGACTCAACTTCCTTGATTATCTTTTTAGGGATGATAAACAAGGAAGACCAATAGGTTTGTATGGAGAAAAGAACATTCTTAATTAACTGGACCCTGCCTGCATCCACGACTTAGTTCTTGCAATTATACTATCCACTAGTCGCTTACAGTCAGAGGCTTTGAGTTTGGTTGAAATGAGGGGTACGCCCAGATACCTTACAGGAAGGGAGCCCTCCTTAAATCCTAAGACATTCAGAATGCTCATCCTAATGGTACTACTAACACCAGAAAAATAGATACTACTTTTCTCTGGGCTAGGGGAAAAGCCTGACAATGCTTGAAACTCGGCGAGGGCATCCTGGATATGTTTGATTGAAGACCGTTCACCTTTACAAAAAATCATAAGGTCATCAGCAAAGCAGAGATTGATGATCTTATTACGTCCACACTTCCAATGAAAATGGAAGTCAGGGATCTGTGATTTTTCTCTAAGAAGGCAAGTTAAAATTTCCATCACAATGACAAAGAGATATGAGGACAGAGGATCACCTTGCCTCAGACCTTTTTGTCCAATGATATAACCAGTGGCTTCCCCATTGATGCTAAGAGTATAGTTAGCAGTGGTAACACACGCTTGAAGCCATTTGATCATTGTTGGATGGAAATTCATAGCAGCTAGAATATCCCAAATAAAGTCCCATCTAACATTATCATATGCTTTCTTGATGTCTACTTTCATAGCACATCTTGGGGTAGATGAGGATTTATGATACCCTCTCATGAGCTCCTGCGTCAGGAAAATGTTATCAACAATTCTCCTACCCTTCACAAATCCTGATTGAACAGAGTCAATTAGGATGGGGAGGGCACTTTGCAATCTTCTAGCAAGAATCCTTGCTATGCATTTGTAGACAGTATTACAACATGATATTGGTCTAAAATCCCCAACTTTTGAAGGGTTAGGGACCTTTGGGACCAGAGCTACCATGGTAGAATTGGCTTTCCTTAGTAGCTTACCAGACCTAAAAAAGGTTTTGACCGCTACAATTATCTCACGACCAACCACAGGCCAGGCTTTTTTTTTTTTTTTTGGATAAACCAGCTTTAAATTAAAAAGAGGATAACCGAATTTACAGCCTACAAGGGGCATACCCCAGGAGGAAAAGAAAAGAAAGAAAAGAAAAGAAATTATGCAACGCCAAAAGGCTACAAAGGAGGAATGATAATCACTGTTTCCAATCCATCTAGAAGAGGGAAGGAAAACAGCGCCAAAATGACCTAAAGCTTACAATAACCAATTACATAACCCTGAAATACCCTGACTATACATGAGGTGCCATGGCAGCACTGGACAGCAGGTTCTAATGCAACTTCAGAACTGCTATCCAACAGACCAATTTCAGCAGGTCCCATCACAGAAACAACAGCAGCAGTTCTGAACCTCCCATCAGAGAAACAGCATCAGCAGGCAACAGAAACACTATCAACTATCAACTATATACATGCAGAGGACTTCCCCCTCTGCGAAAGGAGATCCCAACGACAGCCCCGGTTGGTTAGGCCTAAACAAAACAAGCTCACCAAAGCATTTTCAGAGATACATCCAACAGCAAAAGTAGGACAGAAAACTGAGGTGCAGCTCTACACTTAACAGCAAAAGTAGATCAGAAAACTGAGGTGCAGCTATGTCCATGAAGTGTCCATAAGTGGTAACAACTAAATCAGGTTCAGAACAGGTCTCTAAAACTGGACAGGTTCATAACTCAGCATCAGTAACAGGTTCAGAACAGGACATGCAGCTACACCATATCAAAAGCAGAAACAGAGCAGGTTCAGAACACCATATCAAAAGCAGGTTCAGAACAGGATATGCAGGTTCAGAACAGGTTCCACTTTGATATGGTGTAGCTGCATATCAAAGTGGAAGTGCACATCAAACAGAAACAGATAGCATCAACAGGGCAGGACATGCCCTGCACTTGCCAAGCTCATCAAAACATAGCTCATCAAAACATAGTAGCAGCCAAGGCCAGCAGCCAGCAGAACAGGCAGAACCACAGACTAGCAGGAACACTAGCAGTAACATGCAGAGGACGTCCCCCTCTGCGAAGGGAGATCCCAATGACAGCCCCTATTGGTTAGGCGAAAAGAACAAATTGACTTACATACATCCCTATTACAACTAAGTAAAAGGGATACGAACACAGAACTCAGTACACATCAGTTCACAACATTCTGAATATGCAGAATCAACTGGGCAGCCATTATAGCTGTGCAGACTATCAACTGTCATCAGTAAATCAGTTCAGCAACTCAGTCATCACAAACAATTCAGCAGCCAAGGGTAATAACAGCCACTATGCTGCACATAGCAGAAAACAGATCATAACAGCAAACCACAGCATGCTGGTAGCAGTAAACCACAGAATGCAGAAAATAAAAGGAAAACAGCTACAGAACCAGTGGAATAGGGGTGGATGGATACTGCACATCCCTCATACACAAAACCAGTCATAGCAGCAGTATGGGAAACTGAACCAAACTCTCCCTAACACTTATCTGCTCCCCACCTTACCCCCTCGAAACCTAACTCTCCAAAACTAAAAGCAATAGAGGGGATCCGAACACCCTCAACTCTCCCTTACACAAAGACTCCCACTAACTATTACCTCCACTCTACAAGAACTCAGGGGCACGAGCACACAGCTCACAGGGAACACACATCAAAGTTGTAACTCAGATGTCAGTCATCAAAGATTAAGGTATATACCTGATAAAATAGAAGTAATAGCAGATGGAAAGCTACAGGAGTAATACACAAGATGGAAAGCTACAGCAACAGCAGTCTACTGCAATCAGCTACCAGTCTGCTGCTATTTAGGAGTACTAGCAGCATCAGAACAGTTTCAGAACAAGACAACTCATGCAGCCCTTGCTTATTCCTGCCAAGAATGTATCTACAACCATGGCCACAGATAGAAATAACCAATAACATATATGTCACAAAAACAAATAAATATCCAATTACCTAGTGATGCCCCAAACTCTAATAAACCCATTATTTTGTGAGCCTCCGGGCAATTTTGGCAACGAAAGTAATCTACCCTTAACCAAGTTAAAGATTTTGTGAACGACCACTTCCCAAGTGCTAGTTGTAGCTTGAAACTTCCTTAAGTTTCTCTCAATCCAGATATGATACACTGTAGCAGTGAATATCAATTTAGTGACAACATTTCTTAGAGATTTTCCCCTGAAAGAGGAGAAGTGGGAGATCCATTCTGTCCAAGACTTGGGGGACCAACTCGTATCTATTTTTGTCAACATAGCATTCCAAACCCTTGTGGAAAAACTACAGTTAAAAAACAAATGATCATGGCTTTCGCTCCCAATGCAAAAACTGCATTGGGAATTAGGTTTGATCCCAAAAAGAACTAATCTATCCTCAGTGGAGAGTCTACCCTGGATGGCCAGCCATGTAATGAAGCTACACTTAGGAATATGGCTAGAAAACCAAACAGTCTTGTGCCAACTAACTTTGGGGAAAGGAACTCTCAATTCCTCCCAAAGAGAGGCAATGCTAAATTGCCCATTTGCATTCAGAGACCATCTAACTTGGTCCCTGGATCCACGCAAAAGTGGGAGATGCCGTCTAACTTCATTCAACTCCCATGTTTGCGTGATAGGGAAAGTCCAAACAGAATTTTTAACTATGAGGGACACTTTGGCATTCAAGGGAAGGCCCGAGTCATAAACCATTCTGGAACCGAACTTATCCAACAAAGGGCCTAACGGATGCCAAAGGTCATACCACATGGAGGTGTTCTCCCCATTGCCAATAAAATGACGGATATAGGGTTGGACTAAAGATCGTAGATTAAGTAACTTACGCCAAACCCAAGAGGGGTTGGCAGGCATTTTAAGGCTCCAAAAGCTCCTACCCTTTTTAATAAATAAGATTTAACCCATTGGCACCACATGGATTGCTCTCCCCCGGAGATCAAAAACCATATATGCTTGGCTACCGCAGCCTTATTCCACACCTCCATAGATTTGAAGCCAAGACCCCCCTCATCCTTAGGAGCACATAAATGCTCCCATGCTACCTTAGCCCCTGATCTTTTAAGGTCAGGGCCCGACCATAAAAAGGCCCTAAGAATAGATTCAACTTCCTTAATGACCTTTTTAGGTAAAATGAACAGGGAGGACCAATACGTTTGCATTGAGAACAAGATGTTCTTAATAAGCTGGACTCTACCCGCATAAGTAAGGTCCCTATTGGTCCAACTTCTAGTTTTAGCAGTGATACTATCTACCAGTCTCTGACAGTCCACAGCTTTAAGCTTCGTAGATAACAGAGGGACTCCCAGGTATCTCACTGGAAGGGAACCCTCCTGAAATCCCAGAACATGCATAATATGCTACTCTTACCTGTGCTAGGGGAGAGACCAGAAAGAGCCTCAAACTCATTCAACGCTTCCTTGATGAGTTTGATCGAAGAGAGCTCTCCCTTGCAAAATATCATTAGATCGTCAGCAAAGCACAGATTTATCAATTGATTAGTCTTACATCTCCAGTGAAAATGGAAGTCCGGGAGCTGGGCTTTCTCCTTAAGTAAAATTGTAAGAACTTCCATCACAAGAACAAAGAGATATGGGGACAAAGGATCCCCTTGTCTCAGCCCCTTCTTACCTCTAATGTACCCAGACACTTCCCCGTTGATACATAGGGAGTAATTAGCAGTGGTTACACATGCTTGAAGCCACTTAATCATTGTAGGATGGAAGTTCATGGCGGATAGTACATCCCAAAGAAATTCCCACCTAACATGGTCATATGCTTTCATTATATCAACTTTCATGGCACACCTAGGTGTAGGAGAGGACTTGTGATATCCTCTCATGAGTTCTTGGGTGAGAAAAATATTATCCGCAATTCTCCTTCCTTTCACAAATCCTGATTGGACCGGATCTATGAGCATAGGAAGCACAGATTGCAATCTCTTGGCTAATATCCGAGAGATGCATTTGTAAATGGTATTGCAGCATGAAATGGGCCTGAAGTCACCCACCTTGGACGGGTTTGGTACCTTAGGAACAAGTGCTACAATAGTGGCGTTAGCTTTGGTGAGTAATTGACCAGACCTGAAGAAGTTCTGGACGGCTGAAGTGACATCTCTACCAATGACAGACCATGCTTTCCTAAAAAACCCTCCATTGTACCCATCAGGGCCGGGTGCTTTGGTGGGATTCATAGACCAAATGGTCTCTTTGATTTCCAAATCTGAGACGGGGAAGACCATATTCAGACTTTGCTCAGGGCTGAGTTTGTTCCTGATTAATTGTCCCACTCTAGTTGGGCCTAGATGAGGAGTGATATGGGGTGTGCCAAAAAGAGTTGTATAAAAGTTAACAAACTCTTCTTTGATGACCTTAAGGTCATGTGTGGTAGATCTGTCATTCAATTCTAGACTTGTTATTTCGCTCCTATTCCTCCTGTTGCTCACAGCTTTAAAGAAATAGGATGTACACTGATCTCCAAGTTTCAACCATTGAATTCGAGACTTTTGTTTGGCTAAACTTTCCTCGGCCCTAAGCAATGTGATGTAATTTTTGTGTACCACCCTCTCTTGATCTATGGCAGCGCTATTATTTGGGAGAGAGCCTATAATTGCTTGCAAGTTTTCTAGGACTTGCTTAGTGGCACTCACCCTCTCAGATATGCCACTAAACTCCTCCTTATTAAGTTGCTTCAGATCATGTTGGAGGTGTTTAAGTTTCACACACACACAGAACATGGGGTTTCCAAGTACAATTGTCCTCCAACTCCTCTGGACAATTGCAAGGAATTGTGGATGGTCAGCAAGGAAGTCAAAAAACCTGAAGGGCTTGATTGACTTCCTTGGATTGGGCTGGACAAACACCACTCCTGGAGAATGGTCTGAAATTCCTGGCACCAAAAATTGAGCCGAAGATTGAGGAAAGGTTTTCATCAAGGTTCATTCACCATGTTGGACGGGCTCGGTGGCAAAGCTATCGACTCTAACGAAATGCGGAGGAAGCAGAGGACCTCAGCAGTGTTCGATCTCTGTCCTGGGGATCTTCTCCCATCGGTATCACCCTCCAATCCAGCTAAAAACCCTAGCTCATCACGCAAGCTCCAGCAAGCTCTCCTTGAAGAAAGCTTGAAATTAGAAGTCGAGGAGCGAACTCGTCACGCTCTTGCCATTTCTATAAACCACTCATCTTCAACTAGGTCTGGAGTACACAGTCATTTGACAGGGGAAGATGGGTCTGAACCAGGTCACAAGCCCCAACAGATGCCTCAAAAGGGGGTTAAGAGTTCGAATTCCGAAGCTCGAATGCTTGAGATCGTGGGTCATCTGGAGGACGAAATCAACACTTCGGAAGACCCATTTATACTAGATGTAGTTACAGCCAAACTTCAGAGCATCCAGCAGTCATGGAGACAAGCTGAAAAACAAGCTCCTCCTTATCAGTTCGGTGGCCATCAAAATCAGAACCCTACCCGTCCCCAAGGTAACTCAAAGAACTGGGCTTCCCTCTTCGCAGCCCAAGGGCCTTCTAAAAGTATGAAGTTGGAGCACTACCCTCAACTTCAAAAAGGCAAGAGTGCTGTGGTGGAGTTAGATGAAATGGACATTGATGAATGCAGTTGGAATCACTGCCTAATAGGGCATTTTCTTGATGGGAAGATGGAATTTCCTTTACTTAAGGCTACAGCCCGGACAGTGTGGAAGGACGATCTCTTATCAGTTAAAGAACTTGGCTCGAGATTCTTATTCGAGTTCAAGGATGAGGCCGCTAAGTTGAAAGCTTTAGAGGATGGCCCCCATTTCTTTTCTAGAAGATTTCTTGTATTGCAAAATTGGAAACCTGAGTGCTTTAGCAAGATTGCTAGTACCATTGGCAAACCTCTCCACGTGGATCAAGCTACAGCAAAAAAACTTCGGCTGGATTATGCTCGTATATGTGTGGAAATTGATGCTGGAACCGACTTGCCAGACGACATTCAAATAACCATCAATGGTGAAGCAGTTGTAGTAGCTTTACAATATCAATGGCTACCCCCAATTTGTACAGATTGCAAAGTGTTTGGGCATCCTAAAGGATCGTGTATTAAACAATCGGGTACTAAAGTCTCAGGCCAAAAGGATACCTGGCAAGTGGTTAGTAAAGCCAATTACACCCTCTGAAGCTGTGGCGTCTGAGGATAATGGAAATGTGGTCAAGGGTCCTGTGGTTCATACGCCTTCCATCCTTGACAAAGGGGGACAAAGAGCAGCTTGTGAACAATCTTTTCAAGGTCAAGTAAATGCTACAACAGGTAGTGATTCTGAGGTTGAACTGTTGGAAGTTCTGGAAAGAGTGGTCAGTAGCAATCCGGTGTCAGAGAATATGGTACTTTTAGAGCCTCCAGCCTCTCTGGAAGTGGGTTCCGGTGATACTCCACATGGAATCCTAGGTCTTCATCCAATGGAAGTGGAAGGAGTCATTGTTCAAGCTGGGATCAAGCCACCTGAACCTCCTGATCTGTTAGGTCCAAAGGCCAAAGGGACTGATGCTAAGCCAGTTCCCTCTACTGGCCTTGTTAATGTCAATGCTCTCTCCAAGTCTGCCCAGAAACGATTGAGGAAGCTAGCTAAGGAACAGTCACTTAGTTCCTTGAGCAGTGGAGGGACTTAATGCTTTTGTATCCTTTTTGGTAAGGCAGTCTACTTATTTTCATTTTCTGCCGTTACATATCTATTTCTGCATTAATTACTGGTTGTATGTCTTTGCAAGCTCTCAATCTAGGTTTTTGGAATATCCGTGGTCTGAATGACCCCATTAAGCAGAAAGAAGTTAAAACTTTTGTCATCTCTAATAAACTTAGCCTAGTTGGCTTTCTTGAGCATAAAATTAGGGCTGTTTGGGCAGACAGAATAACTAAATACATCTGTCCTGATTGGAGTTTTGTGAATAATTACCCCCAGGCGGCTTTAGGGAGGATTTTTGTGGGTTGGGATCCAGGAGTACTCTCTCTTACTGTGCTAAGTCAGTCTGATCAATTCATTCATTGTGAGGTCCAACCCAAGGATGGGAGTGCACTCTTTTTGGTCATTATGGTGTATGGGGCTAGCTCTATTTTGGAGCGGAGGTCTCTTTGGCATTGTCTTAGTCAGTTCAGGACCTCTTTACCTTGGGTGGTCCTAGGGGATTTTAATGCTATTAGACACCCTAGGGAGAAGGTTGGGGGTAATTCTCAGTGGTCTCCACACTTGGATGACATAAATCATTGTTTGTTTGCCTCTGAACTTGATGATCTTAGATTCACAGGGTGCTTATTCACTTGGTCAAATAAACAGGACCCTCCTCATTTTGTGACCTCTAAAATTGATAGAGTGGTTGTGAATGAGCCATGGATGAAAGCATTTACCCAATCCTCCGCTCATTTTTTAGTCCCCGGAATCTCAGACCATTCTCCTACTGTGGTATGGGTGCAGCCCAATCCAAGGAAATCAATTAAGCCTTTCAGGTTTTTTGACTTCCTCGCTGATCATCCACAGTTTCTCACAATTGTCCGTGGGGTATGGAGGTCAATCATAATTGGTAACCCTATGTTTTGTGTGTGTGAAAAACTTAAACGTTTGCAAAATGAGCTGAAGCAACTTAATAAAGCTGAATTCAGTGGCATCTCTGATAGGGTGTGTGCCATCAAACAGGAGTTAGAAAACATTCAAGCTACCTTAGGGTCTCATCCTAACAATGGTTCTCATGTTCCTCTCAATCCAAAGCTGATACACTGTAACAGTGAATATCAATCTTACAACAACACTCTTTAGAGATTTTCCTTTAAAAGTGGATAACTGAGAAATCCAGGCTGCCCATGACTGTGGGGGCCACCTCTCATCAATTTTTGCTAGGATAGCATTCCAAACTTTCGAGGAGAATACACAATTAAAGAACAAATGGTCATGGCTTTCACTGCCAGTGCAAAGGCAGCAATGAGAAGAAGGCTTAATCCCAAAAAGAACAAGCCTATCCTCAGTGGAAAGTCTTCCTTGGATGGCAATCCAGGTAATGAAGCTACATTTTGGGATATGGCCAGGAAACCAAACTGTTTTGTGCCAAGTTACTTTGGGAAATGGCTCTCTCAATTCCTCCCATAGAGAGGCAATGCTAAACTGTCCATTTGGGTTAAGTGTCCATCTAATCTGGTCCCTACCATTCCTTACTAAGGGAAGTTGAGATCTGACTTCATTCAGCTCCCAAGTTTGCGTGACCGGGAATGCCCAAGTAGAGTTGAGGATTACTTGGGACACTTTGGCGTTCAAGGGAAGTCCAGAATCATACACAATTCTGGAGCCAAACTTGTTCAATAAAGGGCCTGAAGGATGCCAATGATCATGCCACAGGGATGTGATGTCCCCATTACCAATAATGTGAAGTATGTATGGTTGAATTAAATTCCTCAAATTAAGTAACTTCCTCCAAACCCAGGAGGGATTACTTGGCATTTTAAGACTCCAAAAGTTCCTACCCTTTAATAAATAGGATTTAACCCATTGGCACCACATTGATTGCTCGCCTCCTGAAATCAAGAACCAAATATGTTTAGCAACCGCCGCCTTATTCCAAATTGCCAGAGATTTGAAACCAAGACCGCCCTCATCCTTGGGAGCACAAAGATGCTCCCAAGCAACCTTAGCCCCAGTCTTTTTAAGATCAGGGCCGGACCACAAGAAGGCTCTAAGGATGGACTCAACTTCCTTAACGACCTTTTTTGGTAAAATAAATAGGGAGGACCAAAATGTTTTTTTTTTGGGTAAAATAGCTTGAAATAGAAAAAAGGGAAACCGAATATACAGCCTACAAGGGGCATACCCCAGGAGGAAAAGAAAAAGAAAAAGAAAACAAAAAATAAAGAAGATTGATAACGCCAAGTGGCTACAAGGTATGTTTCCGATCCATCTAGTAAGAGGGAAAGAAAACATAGGCAATTGATAGCAACAAAACTATGCTTAAGGTATCTACCACCCTTCAGAACATGGAGGGGATTAACCACTAATTCCACATTGCACATGTCTACAGTACAGCATCTACCCATTAAAACTTCAATACTGACTCCACTCAAGAGTTCTGAATTATACTCCTTTTCTGGTCTGATCTGAATCTTGCTGTGCTGCTGCTTCTGCATGTTCTGAACCTGAACTTTGCTAAACTGCAGCTGCATGTTCTGAATCTTACAAGCTGCTGCTACAACTTGTCTGATGCATTCTGCATTCTGTGAACTGCATTCTGCATTCTAATAAGCTTCCAAGTGCATAACCAAACATAACTGGGATGCAGATCAACCCAATACACTTGGACACTATCACCCAATACATTACATAACTGATGCACAATCACAGCAGCAACAGCTAATCAGTAAGACCTTGTTTCTGAGCTTGACAAACAGTGAACCACATGCTGAACCACTAATTTTAATACAGAACTGACAACTTCTGAACCACTAATTAAACTTCATACAACTTCTGAAAATACAGTTAATGCAGAACTGACAACTTCTGAACTGCACGAACTACCAATTGAACCGTAATGCAGAGGAATTCCCCCTCTGCGAAGGGAGATCCCACGACAGCCCCTATGGTTAGGCAATCAAAACAGAAAGCATTGGAAAATGCAGAAAAGACACTGAAACCTAATCCACATGGACCCTTGACAGTGAACTGGACAATGGAAGTACACATCACTTGGAACCAAAAGGAACAGCTGAACCATTCAGAACATTAGAATGCTGACTACATAGAAATGCAGTCACCATCAGAGTATGATACATTTGGACCAAGTTCAGAACATTAAAATCAGTCACAGTGATTGGAAATGTGCAAGGCTGGACACACTCCAAGGTATAAGATAACTACCTGTGTAAGTAGAAGTAATAGTAGACTCAGTTGAGACTGCTGAACCCTTGAGACTGTAGTTGACCATTAGAGGATGACTGACCTAGCTCCAGTCCTCCCTACTGGCTCCATTCCTCCTTGCTGCCTTGGTAGATCTCAGCAGCAGCCTGGCTATGGGGAGACTATCCTTGCTCCATTTTTGAATGCACTCTGCTATGGGGAGACTATGAAAGCCCCCCCCTTGATCTCTGACCTGCAAATGTTATCATATGGGTAAGAGTGCCTCATAAACTCACAATTTACAATTATACTTACTTCAGACATGAATGTTCCACATTGAAAGTAAATGAGATGGCCCCTTGAATGAGAGGGACAACAACCTACATCTAACTTCATTTGAAATCTTGTTTGCAACCACTCCTGGGGGGCAACTAATATTTTGGAACTTTCTATGATTTCTTTCAAGCCACAATTGGTACACATAAACTGTGAATACCAGTTTTGCAATTGTGATAGGCAATGACTTCCCTTTTAAAGTAGATAGTGAACTTACCCACTGCTGCCAAGTGAGTACTCCTACCAGGTAAGGAGTCTTAGGAGCTAGAATTCCCCTAACCTGAGAAGCCCAAGGGCATTCAAAAAATAAATGGGTATGTGATTCCACACCCATGCACAGACTACAAACAGAGGACGATTTCATTCCAAACATGACTAACCTATCCTCAGTAGATAACTTTTCAAGGATGGCCATCCAAGAGATCACACTGCACTTAGGGATTTGTCCTGAAAACCATATTACCTTGTGCCAGGGGATATCAGGGTAGTGTGTTCTCATCTGATCATAAAGGGAGGAGATGGTAAATTTCCCCGAGGTATTGAGAGTCCAAGAACATCTATCTCCAGTGGCAGTGTTAAGGGGAACACTCTGAAGATTAGTTCTAACCTCATTCAGATCAGGAGATTGAGTTATTGGAAAGGACCAAAATGTTTGCATTGAGAACAAAATGTTTTTTATAAGTTGCATTCTCCCAGCAAAAGTAAGATCCCTATTAGTCCAACATTTAGTTTTGGCAGTAATACTATCTACCAACCTCTGACAATCAACAGCCTTGAGTTTGGTAGATAATAATGGGACCCCCAGGTATCTCACAGGGAGGGACCCCTCCTGGAATCCAAGCTCTTGCAAGATAGTTTCCTTAACCCTCACACTAACCCCTGAAAAGAATATGCTACTCTTACCAGGACTAGGGGAGAGACCAGAAAGAGACTCAAACTCAGTCAATGCATTCCGGATGTGTTTGATCGATGGAAGCTCCCCTTTACAAAATATCATTAGATCATCGGCAAAGCAAAGATTAATCAATTGATTATCTTTACATCTCCAATGGAAGTGGAAATCCGGGAGATGAGATTTCTCCCTAAGCAAAGCCGTAAAAACTTCCATGACAATAACAAAGAGATAAGAGGATAGAGGATCCCCCTGCCTCAGACCCTTCCTACCTTTAATGTAGCCTGTAACTTCTCCATTGATACAAAGAGAGTAGTTAGCAGTGGTTACACATGCTCTGAGCCACTTGATCATGGTAGGATGAAAGTTCATAGCAGAAAGAACATCCCAAAGAAATTCCCATCTAACATGATCGTAAGCTTTCATTATGTCCACTTTCATGGCGCACCGAGGAGAAGGTGATGACTTGTGATAACCTCTCATGAGTTCCTGAGTGAGGAATATGTTATCGGCTATTCTCCGACCCTTCACAAAGCCTGATTGGACAGGATCAATGAGAAGAGGAAGAACAGATTGCAGTCTCCTAGCCAAAATCCTAGAGATGCATTTGTAGATGGTATTGCAACATGATATGGGCCTAAAATCACCCACCTTGGAAGGGTTTTGCATCTTAGGAACAAGAGCTACAATGGTAGAGTTAGCTTTGATGAGTAATTGACCAGACCTGATGAAATTCTGGACAGCCGAGGTGACTTCATTCCCAATGACAGGCCAAGCTTTCCTAAAAAACCCTGCATTGTACCCATCAGGGCCTGGGGCCTTGGAGGGATTAAGAGACCAAAAGGTTTCTTTGATCTCCAAATCGGTAACAGGAGAGACCATCCGATGACTTTGTTCAAGACTAAGCTTATTTCTAATTAATTGCTCAACTCTATTTGAACCCAGATGAGGAGTGGGGTGAGGAGTACCAAATAGAGTTGTGTAAAAGTTAACAAACTCCTCCTTAATAACCTGGGAGGCAATAGTTCACAAAATTTATAACATGGTTAAGGGTAGACTTATGTCTTTGCCCAAATTGCCCTCAGGCTCTAATGATACTAGATTTATCAGAGAATGGGGTATCACCTTGGAGTAATCATATATTGCATGATGGAAGTGCATGTGTTGTGGTGTGCTTGTGTGCATGTGTTTACTTGTTTTGAGTTGCATTTGTTTTCCAAAGCATATCTTCTCTTGGCAGGTTGTGACTGACAGGATGAGAGTATGAGATTATCTTTATTACTTCTATTTAGCAGGTAAATACCTTATACTTTGGTGAGGAGAAATGTGTGTGAATCTTCCTTATATAGTGTGAGATGTGTGCTACCTGGTTAGATGAGTGCTTGTGCTTCCTCATTTCTTTGAGAGAGGAGGGATTTTGTAGTGGGCGTTTTGTGAGGTCTAGGGAGGGAGTTGGTGGTCTCCTAGCAAATGAGTGTTTAGTAGAGGAGGTGTGTGAGCCAGCATCTGTACTAGCTTTCATATATATTGTGATGGTCTCAGATTATTGTGATGGCTGTCTGTTACTGCTATAATGATATGTCACTTGATTCTGCTGTTGCTGTACATGGCTCAGTCAGTACTACTGCTGCCTTGTTGTTGCAGCAGCTTGAGGCTTGAGTTGGTCTGCTGTCTGATAGCTGACTGGACAGCTCAAGTCCAGAACTGAGCTTGTAACCATTTGTGGTATTCTACACAGCCCCTGTGCTGTTCAGTAGTTAGTTGACTGTTGTTAGTTGCTGCTGCTGTTAGTATTGAGATGGTTGGGATTGTACAGCAGCTGCTTTTGGTTGTGTTACTGATATGCATGTTCTGAACTTTATGCCTGTTAAGGAACTAAACATTGTTCTGAACTAGCATCCCTTTTGTTTTGTTTATATGCACTGTTATCATCTGGCTTGTGTGATGGGTTGTCAGTTCAGTTTTACTGTATCCCTTCACAGAAGGGCTGAGGGGCATCCTCTGATCTGCTGCTGCTGTCCAGCTGCTGTGGTTCACTTGTGGTTGTGGTCCACTGAGCCTACTATTCCGAAGCCTACTGTTATACCTGTTCTGAATCTGGTTGATGTTCTGAACCTGATGTTCTGAACTTAATGAAATCTGTTTAGTGGTTTTTATTTTCATTTCTTAGCATTTCTAATATTAGCCTAACCAATAGGGGCTGTCATTGGGATCTCCCTTCGCAGGGGGGGATGTCCTCTGCATTTTGACTGTGTGTGAATTAGTCTAGAATGTGGAAAGGATGTTGATTCCACATCCTGTGCTGAATTAGTCCAGTATGTGAATTAGTCTAGTTTCTGTTGTTCTGCTGTGCTGATTCTTTGGCCATCAGTTATGTTGAAGTTATGTTGAAGCTATGTTGAAGCTATTCTTTGTGACTTAATCACACTACCAAATGAAGCTGTGTTGTAGCTTCTATCAGTTCTGAAGATAGGTTGAAGGCCTGCATGTTCAGTCCTGTTCTCTGTTTTCAGTTAAGGCCTGCATGCTAAGAGTGAAGTTCAAATGGTGTCAATCTGTGGTAGCAATCTGTTTTCTGTTTTCAGTTTAGTTGGTTGTATCCCAGTGATGGCTGCATTTTGAAGCTGTCAGTTCTGAAGCTAGTCAAGGGAACAAGGCAATGTTCAGTTCAGTTCAGTTCAGTTGTACAGGCATGTGTAATCAGTGGAATGTCTATGTTAAAGCCATGCTAGGCAGGCTCAGTCCTGCATTGTGTGAACAAGCAGTTGTATAGGGGAACTTCTAGATGCCTTGGACATAATTTTGTTGCTATCAATTGGCTATGTTTCCTTTCCCTCTTCTAGATGGATTGGAAACATAGCTTCTCATCAATACCTTGTAGCCATTTGGCATTATCATTTTCTTTATCTTTTTTGTTTTCTTTTCTTCTTCTCTCTTTTGTTTTCCTTTTCTTTTGTTTTCCTCCTGGGGTATGCCCCTTGTAGGCTGTATATTCGGTTAGCCCCTTTTTAATTTCAAGCTGATTTACCCAAAAAAAAAAGGTTTTCATCCAGGGCTCATTCACTAAAACCCTATCTATTTTTTAGGCCACAAAATGAGGATGGGCTTGCTTATTGGACCACGTAAATAGGCACCCTGAGAACCTAAGGTCATCTAGCTCAGAGGAGAACAAACATTGGTTAATGTCATCCATGGGAGGATACCACTGTGCCCCCCCAGCTTTCTCCCTAGGATGCCTAATAGCATTAAGGTCACCAAGGACCACCCAGGGAGAGGAGGATCTAAACTGAGATAGACTAAGCCAAAGGGATCTACGGTCTAAGATAGAGTTTGCCCCGTAGACCATAGTGACCAAATAATGCACTACCATCCTTTGGTTGGACCTGACAGTGGATGAATTGATCTGCCTGACCTAACACTGTAAGAGACAAGACACTAGGGTCCCATCCTACAAAAATCCTCCCTTTAGCAGCTTGGGGGTAATTGTTCACAAAACTCCAACCAGGACAAATGGATTGAGTGATTCTATCTGCCCAATTTGCCCTAATTTTATGTTCAAGTAAACCAACAAGACTCAACTTATTGGTGTACACAAAAGATCTTGCTGCATTCTGTTTAATGGGGTCATTTAACCCACGAATGTTCCAAAAACCTAAATTGTAAGCTTGTAAAGACATTGGAAACTAAACCACAAGTAAAAACAATATGCAAAGCTTGAAGTAATAAAGCTACAAGCATTCAAAAGAATACCAAAAAGGATATCATTTATTTCGTCTCTTGGAGCTGCCACTCCATTTCTTGTTGTTATTCTTTCCACTTGCCTTATTATTCTGATATTTGAACCCGCTAGAGTTCTGAAATGATGCCTTTCCCTTTACTTCTTCAGCCTTATCATCCGGAGGAGTTGGTTCCTTTTGCGGGACAGGATGAGAAGGGAATGGTTCGGGGTCCAGCTCATGAGAAGTCTTAGTTGAGCCAGCCTCCACACTGTTAAGAGGAAAAGCAGATCTGAAATTCAGTTCCTCTCCTTCCGAGTCACTCCCAAGTATGTACTCTTCTGTGCCCTTAGGTATTGAGGTATCCACCACAGTCACCACAGGGATTGTAACTGCATCCAGTGCTACTGATCCCCCTACGTTGCTTACAGAGGATCCTTTACCAACAATATGCCAATCCTCCTTCGGGACATCATGATCCTGAGTTTGTTTATGAGGGATGGACTTTGCACATCTAGATGTAGCATGGCCAAAAACCCTACACTCTGAGCAGACAGAAGGCATAAATTGATATTCCACCCTAACTGATACACTCTCCCCATCCACTGTGACCTGAATGTCATCTGGTAGTTCATCATCCGCCTCAATTTCCACACACACCCTAGCATATGCAAGCCTAGACCTCTTTTCTGTAGCTTGGTCAACATGTTTGGGCTGCCCGATTGCACTAACCACTCTACTTAATCCCTCTTCTGTCCAACACTCTAGGGGCAAGTTATGAAGCTTAACCCAAGACGGGATAGAAGACGGAGAGATCTTAGTTGGAGTCATCATTCTTCTCCATTTCTTTAGAACAAGGAATTTTTGGGAGAAGAACCAAGGCCCCCCTTCTAGGACTGCAAGTTGACACGCTTCATCTTTAAATTCAAAATATAGGAACCCTGCATTATCTGACTTGACTGACAGTAGGCCATACTTAGTATTTTTTCCCCACTGCTTATGAGCCGTTGAATTTGCTAGTCTAAAGTCCATCCTATCATCTAGGAAATGACCAACCAAGCAATGTGACCAACAGTTTTCGTCCAGATGAGTAATATCGAGTTCAACAACAGCATTCTTCCCTTTTTTTAACTCTGGATAGAAGTCTAACTTCATATTACTTGAGGGCCCTTGGGATCTAAATAGAGAGGCCCAATTCTTATTAGGTTGCGATGTACGATTCATAGGTTTAGACTGATGAACAGGATTAGTACTCGTAGATGCATGAGATGCTGGATTTTGTACAACACCCGGATTAGGTCCCTGAACGTGAGTAGGGGGGTGATACCGAGGTTTAGTATCCTCGACAGGATACCCTATGTTAGGCTCACCCTCTACATAGGGGTTTCCCTGAGAATTAAACAATATCTTAGGATTAGGGTTAGATTTCCGAACCTCAGAAGGTGTACGTTGGAACTGGTAAGTGTTACCATGTAGATGGGTGACCCGTGCTCTGACTTCTGCTTCCTTTACCAGTCCTTCCTCGAATAATACTTGTTGCATTTTCTGAGCAGCGTTAAGGTTGGTTTGAGCGACTGGGCTATGCGCCCCAGACCCAATCGGAAATAGCGGAACTGAGCCCTCAACTTCAGCTTCTAACTTCAATCCTTCTTCGAGAAATACCTGTTGGAGTTTCCTTGACGGACTAGACTTTATGTTCGAGTTAGGGCTGTGAGCCCCAAACCCATGCGGGAATGATTGCGAACCAGGGCTTGAAGTCGAGGTTCTGAAATCGCCATCATCTGAGAGAGATAACGGCTTCTTGGGGTTAGGGTAACCTAGTTCGAAACCCAGGTTTGAAGTAGCGACTGGTTGGATCTTGCTTTCAGCTGAGATTTCGACTGTTGATCTCTGTTTGCGACGAATCTCATTGGAGTCGATGGCTTTGAGACCTAGCCCCTCTTTTTTCCATGTCTGTTGTATGCTTTGCAGCTTGGCTGTGACCACATCCAGGACGAATGGATCATCCGAAATGTTGAGCTCGTCCTCCAAATGACCCACGATTTCAAGCAATCGAGCTTCGGATTCCAATCGCAAGCCTTCCTTCGACTGATGAAGCTCATGTGCTGGACTCAAGTGATTGTTCCTGGGGCTGTGAACCCTAGAATCGTCTGCCATGGAACCGATTGCCACCTATGAATCACTGAGTCGCGTTGGAGATCGCCATCCCAGAAATCGCCCTTGTCAGAAATCGCCCTTGATCATATGGTGTTTACAGACTATGTGCCAGGCTTTTTTGAAGAAGCCTGCATTGTAACCATCAGGCCCAGGAGCCTTACTGGGATTGAGAAACCAAAATGTGTCTTTAATCTCTTGATCAGAGACCTCAGCAATCATTGCCAACCTTTGAGTATCAGTTAATTTCTTATTTACAAGCTGTTGGATCCTGCTATTTCCTTGATAGTCCCCCGGATGGACTGTACCAAGCAAATTACTGTAAAAATTGACGAAGTTGGACTTAATGACTTCAACGTCATGAGTGAGGGACCCATCTTCTAAGACCAGACTAGTAATCCTACTTCTATTTCTTGTGTTAGTCACAGATTTGAAGAAATAAGAAGTACATTGATCACCTAATTTCATCCATTGGATTCTCGATTTTTGCTTAGCCAGACTTTCCTCGGCTCTAAGCAAATTGAAGAGGTGTTTATAAGCCTCCTTTTCTTGTCTAACCAAAGAAGGGTTAGGATTTTGAGTACTCAAGGCTTGTTGCAAAGTAACTAGAAGTTGTCTGGATTCTACAACTCTAGCAGAGACATCGCTAAAATCTGACCTATTAATTTGTTTAAACTCGCTCTGCAACAACTTGAGTTTTTCACAGACACAGTACATTGGATTCCCAATAATAACTCTCCTCCAAACTCTCTGAACAATATCCAGAAATTGAGGATGGTCAGCAAGGAAATCAAAAAACTTAAATGGTTTATTTGATTTCCTAGGACAAGGTAGGATAGTTGTAATGGCAGGAGAATGATCAGAAATCACAGGATTTGGGAAATGAGCATTGGAACAATTATACACCCTCATCCAATGCTCATTGACCAAAACACGATCCAGCTTTGTACTAACAAAATGTGTGGGATCTTGTTCGTTGGCCCATGTGAGAAAGCAGCCCGTGTACCTAAGGTCATCAAGACCCAATGCAAAAAGACAGTTATTAAAATCCTCCATATAGGGAGGCCAATAAGCAGATCCCCCAACTTTCTCTCTTGGGAACCTAATGACATTAAAATCTCCGAGCACTATCCAAGGGGATGCAGTGCTCAGAAGATGGAGTCTAGACCACAGTGCTTGTCTATTCAAATAAAAGTTATCCCCATAGACAAAGGTTGCAAAAAAAGGGGAGTTACCACATGTCGATTGGACCTCACAATGTATAAATTGATCAGATTGATCAAGAACCTGAATCTGGACAATCTGAGGGTCCCAACACACCAGGATTCTGCCTATGGAAGCTTGGGGATAATTGTTCACAAAACTCCATTGGGGACAGATATGATTTATCACTCTAAAAGCATTACCCTCCTTTATTTTATGCTCTAATAAACCCACAATTGAAAGCTTGTTCTTATGTACAAAACACTTAACTTCTTTTTGTTTGAGAGGGTCATTGAGACCCCTGATGTTCCAAAAACCAAGATTTAGGGGTTGTAAAGCCATAAAACAAGTTTAAACAAAATGGAAATGCAAACGGCAGAAAAGTAAGTAAAGTATACTGCCCTGACAGTAGGTTATGATTAATTCTTTGATCTGTGGAAGGAGCCTTTTGAAGAGGTCCTCTGCCTCCCCAACTGTCCTGCCTTGGAAGAGCCCCCCAACAGATTGAAGTCTGAAATGAAACTAAGATCAGGAGGTTCCTTGTCCTTGAGTTTCGCAGCTATTTTGGCAGCCTTTTTAGCTGCTGATCTGGAAATTTGAGCTTCTGGACTAGATGGTACTGTTATAGCTTGCTGGCTGTCCAAACTTTCTTCCTTGTTATTTCCACCCACTAGTTCTAAGGGACCACTCTGCACTAGATCAGTAGTGGGTAATTGCTGAGGTAGTAGTTCACTTTCCTTATGATTTTCTCCAAGGAAATCCTCTTGCTTGGCAGGAATAACAGTGGTTTGAACAAGTGACTGATTGTTGGACTTCTCATTCTGAGGCAAAGTCAGATTGGTCTGAGAAGAACTCACAATACAATACACACAAAGCCCCCTCAAACTCAGCAGCCGGGGACTGGCTGGGAGCTTCTCTCTCTAGACTAGAGAGAGAAAGCTCCCTTGGCCCGGTCAATCCAGCCGGCTCTCGACAGGGGCTCTCCTCCATCCAAGACGAAAAGGGCAAGGGAGCCCCCTCTCGACAGGGGCTCTCCTCCATCGCCCGTTCCCCAACTGGCTACCCACTGGTCCAGCCATCCATTGATAAGATCTGGCCTCAATCGACCAGCTCCAGCTCCGGTGCAACAGCTCCGGCCGTGGTCAACACTTCCTCCATCGCCCTCCACATCCGGCAGTCGACGGCCATCACCTGGTCCAGTCCGATCGACGCTGGACCGGGGCTTCACACTCGGGCAAACTACAACAGGTACGGTCTAGATCTGGTTCGTTCTAGATCTGGTCCGGCCTCCAACCACGACCTCGCCGTGAGGCTCAACATCCGCCGTGGTGTCCAGCTCCGGCGACAGCAGCGGCAGGCCTACTAAGGTCTGGCCATCACTAGTGGACAGCTTCCGGCCACGGATCGACCCAACCCAGATCTGTTGGTCGCAAGACTGCTCCTCCTGTACAAATCGGGCTCCGGCCCTAACCTCATCGATGCACAGACCTGCACCCCCTGTACACTTGTTCTTCGCGCAGGTGCTTCCAGAGTTTGGGTCCTTTCTCTGAGCTCTGACCTCTCCACAAATCAGTTTCCTCCCGTTATGTGTCAAGATGTCACGGCGGGTGGAGTAATACCATGTCGGTTCTGGATCGGTTGGGTCATCTATATGGAGTTGGTCTCAAACTCAAAAGTACCAGCTGCACAAGGAAGAAGATGAACAGTTCCGGCCAGCCATAGCTGGACATCACTGGACGGGCCCCGGGCTCTACAGCCCGGTCTCTGCAATGGGTACCAGTCGGCTCGATCTGGTCCAATGAAATGCCATAGATGGCGTCTAAGCAGCCCGGGCAGCGGTGCATTCAAGGCCACGCAGGCTAGCCGGTAGGCCAGGCCATCCAGGCAAGGCCAGCCCGGGCAATCCAGACAGACAGCAGCCTGGCAGGCTGGTAAGGCCAGTCCAGCCAGCAGCTTGGGCCTTCGGCCCCAGTCAGCATCAGCATCCTCATCAGCCTGGGCCGCCAGCCCCGGGCAGTCAAGGCCCTCTCTGGCCACTTCATCAGCCGCCGCGGGGGTCAGTTGGCCTTCCAGCCCGGGCAATCATCAGCCAGCCCGGGCCACGCAGCGGGCAGCAGCAGCAGGCAACAAGGCCAAGGCCAGCCAGCCCAGGCCAGCCAACCACAGGCTTGGCCAACAAATTTTTGCCATCCCGGGCAGTGTGGCTCGGGCATTTATCTATCATACAGTCTACTACTGTTTACTTTTAGTATTACTGGTTGCTTCTGGTAGCAGTAGCTGACTTACTTAGTTATTTCTGTGCTTGCGAGGACTTCGAGGGCCTCTAATTTACCCCTATCCCGACGGGTTGTGTCGTGGATTTTCTGCTATTACCATGCCCGTGTCCAGGTTTCCCGTTGAACCCTCTATTCCTTGGGATAGTTTGTTTGACGGGGCCTGGACACGGGCAACCCATGTAGCCACTTGGCTTTTTATATTTTTGTCGTTTTCTTTTTGCTTTGGCTTACCTGGGGTATGCCCCTTGTAGGCTGTATATTCGCTTAACCTCTTTTAATTTCAAGCTGATTTACCCAAAAAAAAAAAGAACTCACAATACTTTCCAGAACCTTTTCCAACTCATCTTCTGATTCTGATTCTACAGGAACTGTATGGGGTATGATGGCAACTGGCTTGGTGGTTTCCATCTTCTGTTTTCCATTACCCACTACAGTCCAATCCTGATTTGGATTGGAGGTTCCAGATTTGGAGGGCTGGAGGATGAGGGCAATTTCCAAGAGCATTGGGTATTAGAATGCCCAAAAACTTTACAATTCTTACACATTGAGGGCAGCACCTGATAATCTATGGGTACCACAACTGAACTGCCCTCGACAGTAATTCGGACCTCATCAGGAAGGTCATGCTCAGCACTGATTTCAATGCACACTCTTGCACTGGTTGACTTAGTCTGAAGAAGGCCTGGTTGCCTTGAAGTTTTGGCTGTGGCTTGGTCCACATGAAGTGGTCTACCTATGGTGCTGGCAACCCTGCTCAAACACTCCTGATTCCATAGTTCCAAGGGTAAGTTACGAAGTCTCACCCAAGCCGAAATGTGAGAAGGTTGTTCTTTAACTGGTTGCATCATTCTATGCCAGTCTTTGAGGACTAGGTATTTTTGTGAAAAGAAATACGGGCCACCGTCTAACACTTGTTGTTTAGCCTGCTCATCTCTAAATTCGAAGAGATAGCATCCCGCAACGTCCGGCTTAACAGCCACAAACAATTATTTCCATTGATACCTGGCAGTGGAGAGTACCAAAGGGTAGGCCATTTTTCCATCCAGGAAATGGCCTATTAAGTACTTATTCCACATACCGACATCCGTAAGCTCAATATCAATTTCCACCTGGGCTACCTTCCCTTTGAATAAATCAGGATGATATTCCAGTTTCATCTCAGTTGAGGGACTTTGGGATTGCAATAAGGATGCCCAGTTTTTAGGCTTGGGTTTAGGACCACTAGGGTACTGTCGATGTTTAACGGGATTGGCCTCATTTTTGGAAATCCAAGGCCGCCTAGGCTTAGTGTCTTCTTCGGGGTATCCCATATTGGGATCCCCTTCTAAGTACGGGATGCCTCTGGCATTGACAAAAGTTTTCAGATTAGGGTTTGTAATTACCTCCTGTTGTTGCTGTTGAAGAACATGAGGTGCACATTCCTCTGCATTCAGTTGAAACCCTAACCCAGTTGAGGAGGATGGTCGATTGGCCTCAGTTGTGTTGTTGGGTCGTGAATTTCCCAGCTCAATAGGGATGGAGTTATCAGTATCGCCCGTTTGCGTTGATTGAAGTTGGGTGAATCCAGGTTCTTGCTCGGCCTCGTGTACCCCTTGTAGTTGAAGATGACGAGCTCTCTCTTCCGCTTCCAATCTCAGACTTTCCTCGAAGAGTACCTGTTGGAGTTTCCGAGATGGGCTCGATTTGTTGGTTGAGGATGATGATCGGAACGTAGTACCGTTCTTGTAATCACCTGGGTTGCTCATTTGTGGGGTTCTAAACTCAAAGGGAGGAGAAGAGTTAGGGTTTTCGGATTGTGATAAGGGACCAGAATCAACGAGATTCTTCTGCTTCTTCCGTAGCTCATTTGAATCAAGAGCTTTGATTCCCAATCCTTCCGCCACTGAGATTGTACCGTCAGCCATGGATCTCACTGTTTCTCCCCGGCCATGTCAGAAATCGCTTTAATCGCCTCACATGTCAGAGGATCTCCATTTGTTTTGGTCTTTCCTCTACCGTATGGTTGTTTTGGCCCGGCATTGTACCGTTTTGGTGTGTTTTGGAACCGTTTGGATGTTTTGATATTGTAATGTACCGTTATGGTGTGTTTTGGAACTGTATGGATGTTTTGGTAAGGTATTATACCGTTTTGGTGTGTTTTGGAACCGTTTGGATGTCTTGGTTTCGTATTGTTCCGTTTTGGTGTGTTTTGGAACCGTATGGATGTTTTTTTTTTTTTTGGGTAATTTAGCTTGAAATTAAAAAAGGTTAAGCGATTGTACAGCCTACAAGGGGCATACCCCAGGAGGAAAAGAAAAAGGAAAAAACAAGAATGAAAAAAGTACGGTAACCATGCACAACCCGCATGGAGAGTAAATAAAGTGACATAGGTGATACAAATGGGTCTGAGTAGAACCATGTAGTAAATGAAATGAAATGAACTGAAATGGAAATACTTCCTGGCACAACCCGCCAGGCTAGGAGTTAATGTAAATAAAATAGATAGTCATGGTCAACGGTGACCACATGATAACCAGCGCTGAGGAGAGATCCTCCTCCTCCAAGGCTGGGATATGAAATCCAAGAACCGAGAAGCCCCTCACCCCGAAGCTAGCATAATACCCACTCAAAGAAGACAACTACTACAGAGGGACTCAGACCGAGAGAGGTTCAAACTGGAGATGTCGGCATCTGACAAGGCTACCCTGCTAAGCACCCTGCACACCACGCCCATTCCATCCAGACTACTACAACCTCGCCCAAATCCCCTAGGCTCGCTAACTGCTATAAGCGGAACAGGAAGAGGGACCACCAAAAGTAGCCCCCCAAACCTCAAGTGGACCAAGCTGCTCTATTCGATCCGTGCAACCACTAAATCTAATCAGAACAGACTGCAAAACTATCCCTTACGATCAGTGAGAATCCCCCAATCAAGTCAAAGACAGCTCCGGCAACTACCTTGCTCAATCAGACTCATCCATAATCTAATCATCGGCGCCCACAGCTGCTGCTACTGCGAGACTGCCCCTTAACTAGGATAATCCAATCTAATCAATAGTAGCCACGACCACAAGAATACTACGCAACACCCCAGGGCAAAAAGCACTGGCTCAAGGGATACAGAGGGCTCGACAAAGAGCCCGCCCCCGATTTCAGTCCAACAGATGACCGCCTATCGGGGGATGCAAAAAAACTAATAGTAAACTGGCCCATAAGTCCAGCAACAATATGACAATAGATTGATAAGTGCAATGAGCTTAGTTGCATTGCATAAAGGTAAGAAAAGGGATACTACCCCACTGCCCGAGCCACCAGCCGGCTTGCCTGCCCGAGATGGCCTGCCATCGGGCGGGCTGATGCCTGCTGCTGCTGCTGCCTGCAGCCTGCTGCCATTGCCTACCGCTGCTACTGCCTGCTGCCGCCTGCTGGATGAAGGAAGACTCGAAACGCCCGGGCAGAAGCTGCTGCTTAACCTCTGCCCGAGCAGAACAGTCACGGCAGCACACGGCTGCCCCCTCCGCCCGAGCCACTCCCGGATGGCCTGCCCGGGCTGGCATGCTTGGCTGTTCATGTGGCTGGGTTGTTTGTTGGCCGGGCTGGCCTGGCTGGCCTGCTAGGCAGGTGACTGCCCGAGCTGGCTGCCTGCCCAGCTTGTTGCTTAGAGGTGATTGGTGACTACCCGCCCGGGCTAGCAGCTTGGCCTGGCTGCTTGGCCCGTGCAGGGATGTGATGGCCTGGCTGGCCCAGGCGAATGAAGAAGACCAGTGAGCCACCGTGGCTGGCTAAGCCCACGGCGGCTGTTGAGCCCCACGGTGGTAGATGGTTCGGAGGTTTGGCCTTGCTGGGGTCTCTGCACATGTAGATCTCATTGGTGAATGAGCCGTGCCACTGTACGAGCACAAATTGAAGCAACATAGGACATCATCTCTGGCGAGGCCTGATTGAACAGAAAAGCACCCATTACACTTCGACCCAGGAGGTTCCGAACTCAAGCTATGCCGTGAGGTTGAAGGCCTTGGTGATTCCTTGGCCGGATGGAAAGCCGAACCAAAGTGTAGAATGAACCAGATGGTGGCGGCTGGTGGTGGTTGGCTGG
Organism: Rhododendron henanense subsp. lingbaoense; assembly: GCA_020567845.1. NCBI lineage: Eukaryota > Viridiplantae > Streptophyta > Magnoliopsida > Ericales > Ericaceae > Rhododendron > Rhododendron henanense. Next base: position 22,116,128 of record CM036312.1, read on the forward strand.
TATTAGACGGCTTGATTTCAGATCTGCCCAGTGCAGATCCCAAGAGTTAGCCGCCGGTCCACGGCGGGGTTGGAGTTGTAGACGAAGCACCACGGCTGTTGAGCCACGGCGGTTGTTGAGCCACGGCGACTGGACCAGTGTGAAGCTGGACCGGACCTGTTAGAGGCCGGCGGCCACCGCTTGAAACCCACTGAAACAAAAGGAGACCGGATGGTAGTGGCTATGTTGGTAATCCCTGAAATTGGATGGATTACCGACTGCGGGTTTGACTTGGACACCCACCGATGGAACAAATCCCGCCTGGTTCAGTGTATGCGTGAGATCCCCTTTTCTGAAAACCCACTTGCTAGGATTTTGGGATCCCAGTGGCTCCGGGACCCGCCTGTGAGGATTGTTAAAACCCACGGCTGGAATGGCCAGATAAAGGTTGGCCGGACCAGGAGGCTGGACCGGATATGGGTTTGGGCGGTGGAGGAGAACTTCTCTAGAGAGAGAAGTTCCCTTGCCCCTTGATAGATTTACATTATTAGTCCTCATCCGTATGGATGTTTTGGTAAGGTGTTGTACCGTTTTGGTGTGTTTGGAACCGTATGGATGTTTTGGAAAGGTAATTTACCGTTTTGGTGTGTTTTGGAACTATGGATGTTTTGGTAAGGTATTGTTCCGTTTTGTTGTGTTTTGGGACCATATGAATGTTGTGGCACAGTATTGTACCGTTTTGGTGTGTATTGGTACCGTATGGATGTTTTAGAACGGTATTGTACCTTTTTGGTATGTTTTGGAAATGTTTGAATGTATTGGTGAGGTATTGTTCCGTTTTGGTGTATTGTACAGGTTTTGGTACCGTATGGATGTTTTGGAAAGCTATTGTACCGTTTTAGTGTGTTTTGGAATTGTTTGGATGTTTTGGTAAGGTAATGTACGGTTTTGGTGTGTTTTGGAACTGTATGGATGTTTTGGTAAGCTATTGTACCGTTTTGGTGTGTTGTGGTATCATTTGGATGGTTTTGTAAGGTATTGTACCGTTTGGTGTGTTTTGGAACCGTATGGATGTTTTGGTAAGCTATTGTACCGTTTCGGTGTTTTTTGGAACCATATGGAAGTTTTGTTAAGGTATTGCACCGTTTCGGTGTGTTTTGGAACCGTATGGATGTTCTGGTAATATATTGTACCGTTTTGGTGCGTTTTGGAACCGTTTGGATGTCTTGGTTTGGTATTGTTCCGTTTTGGTGTGTTTTGGAACCGTATGGATGTTTTGGTAAGATATTGTACCGTTTTGGAGTGTTTTGGAATCGTTCGGATGTTTTGGTTAGGTATTGTTCTGTTTTGGTGTGTTTTGGAACCGTATGGATGTATTGTTAAGGTATTGTACCGTTTGTGTGTGTTTTGGAACCGTTTGAATGTTTTGGTATGGTATTGTACCATTTTGGTATTTTTTCGAACCGTATGGATGTTTTGGAAAAGTATTGTACCGTTTCGGTGTGTTTTCGAATTGTTTGGATGTTTTGGTAAGGTAATGTACGGTTTGGTGTGTTTAGGAACCATATGGATGTTTTGGTAAGCTATTGTACCATTTCGGTATTTTTTGGAACCGTATGAATGTTTTGGTAAGGTATTGCACCGTTTCGGTGTGTTTTGGAACCGTATGGATGTTTTGGTAAGGTATTGTACCATTTCGGTGTGTTTTCGAATTGTTTGGATGTTTTGGTAAGGTAATGTACGGTTTTGGTGTGTTTTGGATTCGTATAGATGTTTTGGTAAGGTATTGTACCGTTTGGTGTGTTTTGGAACCGTATGAATGTTTTGGTAAGCTATTGTACCGTTTTGGTGTTTTTTGGAACCGTATGGATGTTTTGGTAAGGTATTGCACCGTTTCGGTGTGTTTTGGAACCGTTTGGATGTCTTGGTTTTGTATTGTACCGTTTTGTTGTGTTTTGGTACCGTATGGATGTTTTGGTAAGATATTGTTCCGTTTTGGTGTGTTTTGGAACCGAATGAATGTTTTGGTAAGATATTGTACCGTTTTGGTGTGTTTTGGAACCGTGTGGATATTATGGTAAGGTATTGAACTGTTTTGTTGTGTTTTGGTATAGTATGATTGTTTTGGTATAGTATTGTACCGTTTTGGTGTGTTTTGGAACCGTTTGAATGTTTTGGTAAGATGTTGTACAGTTTGGTTGTGTTGGGTACCGTATGTGTATTTTGGCCCGGCATTGTACCGTTTTGGTGTGTTTTGGAACAGTTTGGATGTTTTGATATTGTATTGTACCGTTTTGGTGTGTTTTGGAACTGTATGGATGTTTTGGTAAGGTATTATACCGTTTTGGTGTGTTTTGGAACCATTTGGATGTCTTGGTTTGGTATTGTTCTGTTTTGTTGTGTTTTGGAACCATATGGATGTTTTGGTAAGGTGTTGTACCGTTTTGGTGTGTTTGGAACCGTATGGATGTTTTAGAAAGGTAATTTACCGTTTTGGTGTGTTTTGGAACCATATGGATGTTTTGGTAAGGTATTGTTCCGTTTTGTTGTGTTTTGGGACCATATGAATGTTGTGGCACAGTATTGTACCATTTTGGTGTGTATTGGTACCGTATGGATGTTTTAGAACGGTATTGTACCTTTTTGGTGTGTTTTGGAAACGTTTGAATGTATTGGTTAGGTATTGTTCCGTTTTGGTGTGTTTTGGAACCGTATGGATGTTTTGGTAAGGTATTGTACTGTTTTGGTGTGTTTTGGAACCGTGTGGATGTTATGTTAAGGTATTGAACTGTTTTATTGTGTTTTGGTATTTTATGATTGTTTTGGCATAGTATTGTACCGTTTTGTGTGTGTTTTGGAACCATATGGATATTGTTGAAATGTATTGTGCCATTTCGGTGTGTTTTGGAACCGTTTGGATGTTTTGGTCGGGTATTGTTCCCGTTTGGGTGTGTTTTGGTACCGTATGTTTGTTTTGGCACGATTTTGTACTGTTTTGGTGTGTTTTGGAACTGTATGGTTGTTTTGATAATGTATTGTACAGGTTTTGGTACCGTATGGATGTTTTGGTAAGGTATTGTACCGTTTTGTTGTGTTTTGGTACCGTGTGGATGTTTAGTCACAGTATTGTACAGTTTAGGTGTGTTTTGGAACCGTATGGATGTTTTGGAAAGGTATTGTACCGTTTTAGTGTGTTTTGAAATTGTTTGGATGTTTTGGTAAGGTAATGTACGGTTTTGGTGTATTTTGGAACCGTATGGATGTTTTGGTAAGCTATTGTACCGTTTTGGTTCCATTTAGATATTTTTGTAAAGTATTGTACCGTTTGGTGTGTTTTGTTACCGTATGGATGTTTTGGTAAGCTATTGTACCTTTTCGGTGTTTTTTGGAACAGTACGGATGTTTTGGTAAGGTATTGCACCATTTCGGTGTGTTTTGGAACTGTATTGATGTTTTGGTAAGGTATTGTACCGTTTTGGTGTGTTTTGGAACCGTTTGGATGTCTTGGTTTGGTATTGTTCCGTTTTGGTGTGTTTTCGAATCGTATGGATGTTTTGGTAAGGTATTGTACCGTTTTGGAGTGTTTTGGAATCGTTCGGATGTTTTTTTTTTTTTGTGGATAAACCAGCTTGAAATTGAAAAGAGATTAAACGAATATACAGTCTACAAGGGGCATACCCCAGGAGGAAAAGAAAAGAAAACAAAAAAAGTGAGAAAAAAATTGCTACTACCAAATGGCTACATGGGCTAGAAGATACACGCTGTTTTCAATCCATCTAGAAGAGGGAGGGAAAACAACGCCTAGGAGATACCACCAAAATCATAACAGACTCTAGCTACACTAGCTGGTAGGAATACAGCTCTGCAATTAAACATGACACTATACATGACACCAATTACACTAAACATGACACCAATTACAAGACATCAATTACAAATTCCTGAAAGTAACCAAATACTTGGACTGCTGGGCCTGAAATTTCTGAACTTGTGAGCTTCTGAACTTCTGAACTTCTGTGCCTGACCTTCTGAAAGTAACCAAAAATTCTGAAACTTCTGAACTTCTGTGCCTGACCTCTTCCCATCTGAGATTGATGATTGACTCTAATCAGCCCTTGCAAGCACAGAGCAGCAGTTCACACCAAGGTAGCTCTCACACAACTGTGCTAGCTCTCACATAACAGCACATGAAGCACTGCTAGCTCTCACAATACACAAAGCAGTTCAAAACAAGTCATAACATATCAGAGCAGAACAAACACTGCTAGCTCTCACACTCAAAAGCAAAGGACGTCCCCCTCTGAGAAGGGAGATCCCAATGACAACCCCTATTGGTTAGGCGAAAATAAAAGACAGCTCCTTACGGAAACAAATACAAAACAGCAGCTATACACCCAGAACAGCAGCTATATCAGAACACAGGACTAAAGCTGCCATGAGCTGTTCTACAAAACCGTACAGAACATGCAGCAGCAGCTTAGAAGCAGCCATTAACAGCGCACAACTGATCATAAATCAGAACTGCACTCAATTCAGAACTCCACAACTGATCATAGTAAGGTTCAGTCACAACTGATCAAAAATCAGAACTCCACAACTGATCTTGAGATACCACAACTTATACAGAGGATACAGGACTGCACTCAATTCAGACAATTCAGCAGTCATAACACCTAATTGCTACTCAAGAGCAGCAGGAGTTGGACAACAATAAAACAATGCAGAGGACCATCAGTCAAATAACTACTGACCAAATAACAGGACAGAATGTGGTACAGAATAGAACCAGGTTTCATGCCTTAGCAGGAGGCTAGCTACTAGTAGCACTAGCAGAAATCAGCAAACTAACATGGTGCTCACACTAATGCAAGATAGAATGAACACCAACCAGGACAGCAGCATGCTATCCCAACCAAAAACAACTGAACCAAAAACTCTCTCTACATATATCTGCTCCCCACCTTACCCCCTCGAAACCTAACTCACCAAAAACAGAAAGCAAAAGGAGGGATCCGAACACCCTCAACTCTCCCTCACACAGAGTCTCCCACTAGCTATTACCTCCACTCTACAAGAACTCAGGGGCACGAGCACACAGCTCACAGGTCACAGGCCTAAACAAAATAGTGGGAGTTCCAAAAGGACAAGAAATTACAGCAGCTACAACATCAGCTTACAACTGAATAACAACCCAACTGAAAATAGAAAACACATGCTCCTTGGCCATACTGCCCAATCTGCACAGAAAACTACAATCCAACAAAATAGTAGCATTTGGAAAATTAAGCAGCCAACAACAATAACTCAACATGCAACAATGTTCCACTCATTTACAACCCATTGTGCTTGTGATTGAGGTAATTTAGGAAGTGATAATATCCTAGCTCTCACCATGGTGCAGATTTTGTGAACTACTATCTCCCAAGAACAACAGTGACTTTGGAACCTTCTCCCATTTCTCTCAATCCAAATATTGTACACAGCTACTGTGAAGCTCAGCTTAGTGATAAGACTCTTAAGACTTTTCCCTTTTACATTTGACAACAATGTCACCCAGTCAGCCCAAGATCTATCAGACCATGACACATGAAGTTTGGTCTGTTGAATCCTGCTATTTCCTTGATAGTCCCCCGGATGGACTGTACCAAGCAAGTTACTGTAAAAGTTGACGAAGTTGGACTTAATGACTTCAACGTCATGAGTGAGGGACCCATCTTCTAAGACCAGACTAGTAATCCTACTTCTATTTCTTGTGTTAGTCACAGATTTGAAGAAATAAGAAGTACATTGATCACCCAATTTCATCCATTGGATTCTCGATTTAAACTTAGCCAGATTTTCCTCGGCTCTAAGCAAATTGAGGAGGTGTTTATAAGCCTCCCTTTCTTGGCTAATCAAAGAAGGGTCAGGATTTTGAGTACTCAAGGCTTGTTGCAAAGTATCTAGAAGTTGTCTGGATTCTACAACTCTAGCAGAGACATCGCTAAAATCTGTCTTATTAATTTGTTTAAACTCGCCCTGCAACAACTTGAGTTTCTCACAGACACAGTACATTGGATTCCCAATAATAACTCTCCTCCAAACTCTCTGAACAATATCCAGAAATTGAGGATGGTCAGCAAGGAAATCAAAAAACTTAAATGGTTTATTTGATTTCCTAGGACAAGGCAGGATAGTTGTAATGGCAGGAGAATGATCAGAAATCACAGGATTTGGGAAATGAGCATTTGAACAATTATACACCCTCATCCAATGCTCATTGACCAAAACACGATCCAGCTTTGTACTAACAAAATGTGTGGGATCCTGTTTGTTGGCCCAAGTGAGAAAGCAACCAGTATACCTAAGGTCATCATGACCCAATGCAAAAAGACAGTTATTAAAATCATCCATATAGGGAGGCCAAGAAGCAGATCCCCCAACTTTCTCTCTTGGGGACCTAATGACATTAAAATCTCCGAGCACTATCCAAGGGGATGCAGTGCTCAGAAGATGGAGTCTAGACCACAGTGCTTGCCTATTCAAATAAACGTTATCCCCATAGACAAAGGTTGCAAAAAAAGGGGGATTACCACATTTCGATTGGACCTCACAATGTATAAATTGATCAGATTGATCAAGAACCTGAATCTGGACAATCTGAGGGTCCCAACACACCAGAATTCTGCCTATGGAAGCTTGGGGATAATTGTTCACAAAACTCCATTGGGGACAGATATGATTTATCACTCTAAAAGCATTACCCTCCTTTATTTTATGCTCTAATAAACCCACAATTGAAAGCTTGTTCTTATGTACAAAACACTTAACCTCTTTTTGTTTGAGTGGGTCATTAAGACCCCTGATGTTCCAAAAACCAAGATTTAGGGGTTGTAAAGCCATAAAACAAGTTTAACAAAATGGAAATGCAAACGGCAGAAAAGTAAGTAAAGTATACTGCCCTGACAGTAGGTTATGATTAATTCTTTGATCTGTGGAAGGAGCCTTTTGAAGAGGTCCTCTGCCTCCCCAACTGCCCTGCCTTGGAAGAGCCCCCCAACAGATTGAAGTCTGAAATGAAACTAAGATCAGGAGGTTCTTTGTCCTTGAGTTTCGCAGCTATTTTGGCAGCCTTTTTAGCTGCTGATCTGGAGATTTGAACTGCTGGACTAGGAGGTACTGTTATAGCTTGCTGGCTGTCCAAACTTTCTTCCTTGTTAGGTCCACCCCCTAGTTCTAAGGGACTACTCTGCACTAGATCAGTAGTGGGTAATTGCTGAGGTAGTGGTTCATTTTCCTTATGATTTTCTTCAAGGAAATCCTCTTGTTTAGCAGGAATAACAGTGGTGTGAACAAGTGACTGATGGTTGGACTTCTCATTTTGAGGCAAAGTCAGATTGGTCTGAGAAGAAATCACAATACTTTCCAGAACCTTTTCCAACTCATCTTCTGATTCTGATTCTACAGGAACTGTATGGGGTTTGATGGCAACTGGCTTGGTGGTTTCGATCTTCTGTTTTCCATTACCCACTACAGTCCAATCCTAATCTGGAGGTTCCTGATTTGGAGGGTTGGAGGATAAGGGCAATTTCCAAGAGCATTGGGTATTAGAATGTCCAAAAACTTTGCAATTCTTACACATTGAGGGCAGCACCTGATAATCTATGGGTACCACAACTGAATTGCCCTCGACAGTAATTCGGACCTCTTCAGGAAGGTCATGCTCAGCACTGATTTCAATGCACACTCTTGCACTGGTTGACTTAGTCTGAAGAAGGCCTGGTTGCCTTGAAGTTTTGGCTGTGGCTTGGTCCACATGAAGTGGTCTACCTATGGTGCTGGCAACCCTGCTCAAACACTCCTGATTCCATAATTCCAAGGGTAAGTTACGAAGTCTCACCCAAGCCGGAATGTGAGAAGGTTGTTCTTTAACTGGTTGCAACATTCTATGCCAGTCTTTGAGGACTAGGTATTTTTGTGAAAAGAAACACGGGCCACCGTCTAACACTTGTTGTTTAGCCTGCTCATCTCTAAATTCGAAGAGATAGCATCCCGCAACGTCTGGCTTAACAGCCACAAACAATTCTTTCCATTGATACCTGGCAGTAGAGAGTACCAAAGGGTAGGCCATTTTTCCATCCAGGAAATGGCCTATTAAGTACTTATTCCACATACCGACATCAGTAAGCTCAATATCAATTTCCACCTGGGCTACCTTCCCTTGGAATAAATCAGGATGATATTCCAGTTTCATCTCAGTTGAGGGACTTTGGGATTGAAATAAGGATGCCCAATTTTTAGGCTTGGGTTTAGGACCACTAGGGTACTGTCGATGTTTAACGGGATTGGCCTCATTTTTGGAAATCCAAGGCCGCCTAGGCTTAGTGTCTTCTTCGGGGTAACCCATATAGGGATCCCCTTCTAAGTACGGGATGCCTCTGGCATTGACAAAAGTTTTCAGATTAGGGTTTGTAATTACCTCCTGTTGTTGCTGTTGAAGAACATGAGGTGCACATTCCTCTGCATTCAGTTGAAACCCCAATCCAGTTGAGGAGGATGGTCGATTGGCCTCAGCTGTGTTGTTGGATCGTGAATTTCCCAGCTCAATAGGGATGGAGTTATCAGTATCGCCCGTTTGCATTGATTGGAGTTGGGTGAATCCAGGCTCCTGCTCGGCCTCGTGTACCCCTTGTAGATGAAGATGACGTGCTCTCTCTTCCGCTTCCAATCTCAGACTTTCCTCGAAGAGTACCTGTTGGAGTTTCCGAGATGGGCTCGATTTGTTGGTTGAGGATGATGATCGGAACGTAGTACCGTTCTTGTAATCACCTGGGTTGCTCATTTGTGGAGTTCTAAACTCGAAGGGAGGAGAAGAGTTAGGGTTTTCGGATTGTGATAAGGGACCAGAATCAACGAGATTCTTCTGCTTCTTCCGTAGCTCATTTGAATCAAGAGCTTTGATACCCAATCCTTCCGCCACTGAGATTGTACCGTCAACCATGGATATCACTGTTTCTCCACGGCCATGTCAGAAATCGCCTTAATCGCCTCACATTCGTTCGGATGTTTTAGTTAGGTATTGTTCCGTTTTGGTGTGTTTTGGAACAGTATGGATGTATTGTTAAGGTATTGTACCGTTTGTGTGTGTTTTGGAACCGTTTGAATGTTTTGGTATGGTATTGTACCATTTTGGTGTTTTTTGGTACCGTATGGATGTTTTGGAAAGGTATTGTACCGTTTTGGTGTGTATTGGAACCGTATGGATGTTTTGATAAGGTATTGTACGGTTTTGTTGTGTTTTGGAACTATATGAATGTTTTTTTTTTGGGTAAATCAGCTTGAAATAAAAAGGGGGGGGGGGGGGGGGGGGGGGGGGGGGGGGGGCTAACCGAATATACAGCCTACAAGGGGCATACCCCAGGAGGAAAGAAAAGAATATAAAACAAGAGAGCGCCTACGCCAAACGGCTACATAGGACTAGAAGTAAATAGAACGTCTGTTTCGTACCCATCTAAAAGAGGGATATGAAACAGAACACATAATGCTACTGAACTAGTGAATTTCATGCTACTAAATTACATGCTATTCATTCAAAAGCTAACAGAACTGCTGCACTTGATAATTGGACCTCATCAGGTCTTGAACAGGTTCAGAACACCAGATTCTGAACTTGGACATCAGCAAAACTTGAAGTGATAACCATGCACAACCAGCAAAACTTGAAGTGATAACCATGCATCAACAGAACTGCTATCAGACTGCACAGCAGCTGCTACACTTGATCATCAGGACACTTGGAATGGTGGACCAATACTGACAGGCCAGACCAGAATTTGATGTTGTAACTGGTTCCTTGTGTATCTTCTGAAGCAGCTAGCTACTGGGCAGCTGGACTTGGGGACACCACAAGGACACATGAGTGCAGAACTGCTAGCTGGTAGCTGGCAGCTGAGTGCAGAACTGGTGCTGAACTGATGCATCACAAAATGCACTATGTTGCATAATTGACAGCAGTCCAGCTCTAACTTCTGAACTGCACAAACTACCAACTGAACCATAATTGCAGAGGAATTCCCCCTCTGCGAAGGGAGATCCCACGACAGCCCCTATGGTTAGGCAATCAAAACAGGAAGCATTGGACAGCAGAAATAACAATACTGAACCAATATCCAATAACCACAACAACTAACAACTGACACTGAACCATCCAAATGCAGAAAATGTAGCAATGACACCAACACCTAATCCACTGAGGTGCAACAGAAATGCACTACAGAACCAGTCAAGTGAAGGTGCAGAGAAATGCACTAAAACACCATGCAAATCAGAAATGCACTACACAACACAGGGCATATTAGCCAGCCCACCACTGACAGTACACAAATGCCCAATCAATGTAGTCAAGGTCAACAATAACCAACACTACCTCTAGAAACAACAGGCTGTTCAACTACTGACGAATTACAAGGGTGATCAACTACTGAAGCTCACAAACAGTAGCAGTAGCAGAGCAGAACTGAAGCTCAGAACAAGGATTGATGGGGAACTAGCACCTGCTGTACATTCCAAGGCAGCCAAAGGGAGTAAGTTAACTACCTGAATGCTTAGAAGTAATAGGAGCTCAATAACTGCTTAGCCCTTCTGAACTGCTGACAAGAGGAGCCAGCCCTTGACCCTTGCTGTCCCTCCTTTGAGCACATCCTGCTATAGTCTGTCAAGTCAGGGTAGGAAAACAAGAAGAAAACAGCAGAAACAACATACAGTATTTAACACCAGTCATTCAGAATCCATTCTGCTTGGAGTTTAGGCAGAGATAGAATCCTTGTTCTCATCATTAAAAGTATTTTATGAACAACAACTTCCCAAGAGCTCAATACTACCTGCCTGGGGAGCTTCTCTCTCTAGCCTAGAGAGAGAAAGCTCCCTCCCGGCCAAACCAGGCAGCAGCAGCCACGCCTGGCCCTGCCCAGCCCAGCCACGCCGGCCTTCCTACGGCAGAAGCAGCAGTACTCGGGCAAGGGAGCCCCTCGCACGACAGGGGCTCTCCTCCACCGCCCCTTCTACATCTCAGATCTAGAATCAAGCAAGCTCCAGCCGGCGGCCTTCCAACCGGCCAGTCCATAGCTGGCCTTCGATGGCCATTCAACTCACAGCCGGCTGTCCAGGCCAGGCCAGTACAGCAGCTCAACCCCGCCGTGCACCGGCGGCTTTATTGGGATCTGCACCGGGCAGATCTGAAAGTCTATGGCTATTATTGGCCAATCACAGCCCGGGCGCGACAGTCGTGGTGACCTGCCCGCCGTGGAGACCATCATCAGCAGCCAGCCTCCTCTGGTCCAACAGCAGTGGCTTAACAGCCACTGGCCATCATCCTTCACCGCTCATCCTCACCGCACCGAAGGGGCTGCAGAGGGACAGCCATGGCTGCAGCTTTCATGGGTCGAGATGCTATGGGTCCGGTTCTGTCTACCAGTCCTCGCCGGAGAAGATGACCTTGCTGCTTCAATTTGTGCTCGAACAGTGGCACAGCAGCAGGGCTGAATCACCACTGAGCTCTACAAGTACAGTTACCCCAGCCGTGGCTCAATAGCCGTGGATCAATACCCGTGGTTCAATAGCCGTTGGCCTTCTCCTCCAGCCCCAACCCCGCCTCCGGTGAGCTATCAATCCAAATTCAACCCGTCGCCGGTGATGGCTCTTTTCAGCCAGGCATCGGGCAATCAAAGCCTCTACGGCCAAATCTACCAAGACACCCGTCGGCCTTCATCCGCCGTGGCTCAACAGCCATGGCTCATTCACAATCGTGGGAGGGTGATTCACCTCCTCCGGTGGCCATCAACATCAAGCCATTCAGCTAGCCTGGCGTGGCCAGCCTAGCGCCCTACCAGCCCCTTCCAGCCAGCCAGCCAGCCTGGGCAGGCCATCCTTGAATGGCTCGGGCGGGGGGCAGCCGTGGCTGTCATTGCTTGTTTTGCTCGGGCGGAGGCTAGGCAGCAGCTTATGCCCGGGCAACTCGAGTCAATCCCCGTCCAGCAGCAGCTAGCCCGGGCAAGCAGCATGCCCGGGCCAAGCAGCAGGCAGCAGCAGGCGGCAGCAGCTCCCGGTAGCAGCAGCGGGCAGCGGCATCAGCAGGCAGCAGCCACCCGATGGGAGGCCAGCCCGGGCAGGTAAGCCGGCAGGATGGCCCGGGCAGTGGGGAAGGTTTATGTTTGTCAAGGAAAATTTCTTTAAAAAAAAAAAAAAAAGTGGCACGGATTCCAAAAAAAAAGTGGCACGGATTCCAAGTCCAATATTGTTTGTTGCTGGACCTATGGGCCAGTTTACTGTTAGACTCTGCGATCCCCGATAGGCGGTCATCTGTTGGACTAAAATCGGGGGTCTGGCTCTTCGTCGAGCCATTATATCCCTTGAGCCTGCGTTTTTAGCCCTGAGGTGTTGCGTAGTATTCTTGTGGTTGTGGCTATTTTGAGTAGATTAGATTCTGTTCTAGTTAAGGGGTAGTCTCGCAGTAGCAGCAACTGTGGATATCGATGATTAGATTATGAATGGAGTCTGATTGAGCAAGGTAGTTGCCGAAGATATCATTGACTAGATTGGTGGATTCTCTCTGATCGAAAGGGGTAGCTTTGCAGTATGTTTCTGACTAGATTGGTGGTTTGCACTGACCGAAAGGAGCAGCTTGGTCCACTTGAGGTTCGAGTGACTACTTTTGGTGGCCTCTCGTTCTGTTCCGCTTTTAGTCGTTAGCGAGCCTAGGGGATTTGGGCGAGGTTGTAGTAGTCTGGTTGGATTGGGCGTGGTGTGCAGGGTGCTTAGCAGGGCAGCCCTGTCGGATGCAGACATCGCCAGGACGAGCCTCTCTCAGTCTGAGTCCCTCTGTAGTAGTTGACTTCTGTTGAGTGGGTATTATGCTAGCTTTGGGGTGAAGGAAGACATGGCTCTTGGATTTCTTAGCCCAGCCTACGAGGAGGAAGATCTCTCCTCAGCGCTGGTTATCATGTGGTCATCATTGACCATGACTATCTACCTTATTTACTTTATTTCCTAATCTGGCGGGTTGTGCCAATACGTACTTCATTTTCACCTCATTTATTTCATGGTTCTATTCAGATCCATTTGTATTTCATATGTCACTTTATCTCACTCTCCATGCGGGTTGTGCATGGTTACCGTACTTTTTTCAATCTTGTTTTTTCTTTTTCTTTTCCTCCTGGGGTATGCCCCTTGTAGGCTGTACATTCGCTTAACCTTTTTTTAATTTCAAGCTAATTTACCCAAAAAAAAAAAAAAACAACTTCCCAAGAGCAGGACATGCCCTGGAACTTCCTGGCATTCCTTTCATTCCAGACATAGTATATAGTGACTGTAAAGGCCAATTTAGTGATAATAGTCTTTATAGATTTCCCTCTAGAATTAGAGAGGAAAGAGACCCATTCAGACCAAGTTCTAGATGTCCATGAGACATGTAATTTGGCTTGAATAGAATCCCACACCTGCTTAGTAAATGAGCAATTAAAGAATATGTGATTGTGACTTTCACAGTCCTGACAAAAACTACATTGGGCAAGAATAGGAAGGCCAAAAGACACCAGCCTATCTGCAGTGGAGAGCCTATCCTGAATAGCTATCCAAGTGATAAAACTACATTTCGGAATGTGACCTGAGAACCACACCAACCTATGCCATCCAACTTTTGGAAAGGGAAGTCCTTAGTTTATCCCAAAGGGAAGCAACTGTGAACTGGCCATTAGAAGTGAGAGACCACGTAATATGATCATCCCTACTCAACCTGGAAGAAATAAGAGGTGGTAAAGTACTTCTTGCCTCATTGATCTCCAAAGTTTGTGTGATGGGAAAAGCCCAGCATGAATTTTGGATAATGTGAGACACAGTAGCCTCCTTTGGAATTCCAGAATCGTAAGCAATTCTGGGACCAAATTTGGCTAACAAAGGACCAAGTGGATGCCAATTATCATACCACAAGGAGGTGGATTGGCCATTACCTATTACACTAAGTATATATGGCCTCACCAATGGTCTGAGATGCAGAAGTTTCCTCCAAACCCATGTGCAATCTCCAGGTACTTTCAAATTCCAAAAGTTTCTACCCCGTATTAAATAAGATTTAACCCACTGACACCACATTGATTGTTCCCCCCCAGAAATAAGGAACCAAATGTGTTTGGCAATGGCCGCCTTATTCCAAACCTGCATGGATTTGAAACCAAGGCCTCCCTCTTGTTTCGGAGAACACAGATGCTCCCAAGATACCTTAGCCCCCGTTTTCCTAAGGTCGGGACCAGACCATAGAAACGCTCTAAGTATTGACTCAACCTCCTTGATCACCTTTTTAGGGATGATAAACAAGGAGGACCAATAAGTTTGAATGGAGAACAATACGTTCTTAATCAACTGGACCCTGCCAGCATACGTGAGGTCTCTATTAGTCCATGACTTAGTTTTAGCAGTTATGCTATCCACTAAGGACTGACAATCAGAGGCTTTAAGTTTTGTAGAGAGGAGAGGCACCCCAAGATATCTGATAGGTAGTGAGCCCTCCTTGAACTTAAGGACATCCAAAATGGCCATTCTAGTGGTTAAACTAACCCCAGAAAAGTAGATGCTACTTTTGCCAGGGCTAGGTGAGAGACCCGACAGGCTTTGGAATTCAGAGAGGGCATCTTGGATATGACTGATAGAGGTTAGATCCCCTTTGCAAAAGATCATAAGATCATCAGCAAAGCATAGATTTATAAGCTTGGTACGCCCACATCTCCAATGAAAATGAAAATCTGGAAGGAGGGATTTCTCCCTTAGGAGACAAGTGAGAATCTCCATCACAATCACAAATAGATATGAAGACAAGGGATCTCCCTGCCTAAGTCCTTTTTGTCCTACAATGTAGCCTGTGACCTCCCCATTGATGCTAAGGGAATAATTCGCAGTGGAGATACAAGCTTGGAGCCACTTAATCATTGTGGGATGAAAATTCATGGAGAATAGAACATCCCAAAGGAAATCCCACCTAACATTATCGTATGCCTTCATAATGTCTACTTTCATTGCACATCGAGGAGATGGTGACGATTTATGATATCCTCTCATTAGCTCCTGAGTTAGAAAAATATTATCCGCAATCCTCCTTCCTTTCACAAAACCTGATTGGACAGGATCAATTAACATTGGAAGGACAGTCTGCAACCTTCTAGCCAGTATCCTAGAGATGCACTTGTAAATGGTATTACAGCATGAAATGGGCCTAAAGTCCCCTACCTTAGATGGGTTAGGAACTTTAGGGACCAGTGCAACAATGGTAGAATTGATTTTCCTTAGCAATTTACCAGACCTAAAGAAAGTCTTAACTGCTACAGTTACTTCATGACCAATGATAGGCCAAGCCTTTTTGAAGAACCCAGCATTATAGCCATCAGGACCAGGGGCTTTGGTAGGATTAAGAGCCCAAAAGGTATCCTTAATTTCAAGGTTTGTGACCTCAGCAATCATGGCAGTCCTTTGACTATCTGTAAGTCTCCTATTGACAACCTGTTGGATTCTAGTTTGCCCCTGATAAGAGGTAGAATGAGCTGTTCCCAGCAAGTCCGTATAGAACCCAACAAAGTTGTTCTTAATGTCTTGAATGTCATGCGTAAGAGACCCATCATCCAACACCAGACTAGTAATTTTACTTCGATTCCTTGTGTTACTCACAGCTTTAAAGAAATAAGAGGTGCATTGATCCCCAAGTTTCAGCCATTGAATTCTTGACTTTTGTTTAGCCAAGCTTTCCTCAGCCCTAAGTAAAGTGAAGAGTTGCCTGTGCACTACTCTTTCTTGGTTTATTATGGAGGGAGTAATCTGATGAGGACTCATGCTTTTCTGTAAGGATTCAAGGCATTGTCTAGCATCAGCAATCCTATTAGAGACATTACTGAATTCCCTAGAATTAAGTTGCTTAAACTCCTCTTGTAACATCTTGAGTTTTTCGCATACACAGAACATAGGATTCCCAATAATCACTTTCCTCCAAATTTTCTGAACCACAGTTAAAAACTGTGGATGATCAGCTAGAAAATCAAAGAATTTAAAGGGTTTCAAAGATTTCAATGGACCCGGGGTGATATTCACAATGGCAGGAGAGTGATCTGAAATCCCAGGGGGGAAAAATGGGCAGAAGAACAAGTGAAAGCCTTCATCCAATGTTCATTGACTAAGGCTCTATCTAGCTTAGTACTGACAAAATGGGATGGGTCTTGCCTATTGGCCCAAGTGAGAAAGCATCCAGAGAACCTAAGATCCTCAAGTTCAAGGTCATACAAACACTGGTTAAATTCATCCATATGAGGAGGCCAGGAGGAAGTACCTCCTACCTTCTCATTTGGGTACCTGACAGCATTAAAATCCCCTAGCACTATCCAAGGAACTGAGGTGCTAAGATGATGGAGTCTTGCCCACAAGGTCTGCCTATTCACATAATTATTAGCTCCATACACAAAAGTGGCAAAAAAGATTGCTCCACCACACTTGGGCTGAACTTCACAATGAATAAATTGATCCGACTGATCTAAAACCTGAATATTCAAAACACTAGGATCCCAACATACACAAATTCTACCAATGGGAGCTTGGGGGTAGTTGTTCACAAAGCACCAATTAGGACAAACGAATTTTAAGATTCTACCAGCCCAAACTTCATTTACCTTATGTTCTAAAACACCAAAAAGTGATAGACCGTTTTTATTTTTTTTGGGTAAAATAGCTTGAAATAAAAAGAGGAAAAGCGAATTTACAGCCTACAAGGGGCATACCCCAGGAGGAAAGAAAAGAAAGAAAATAAAAGATTAAGAAAATTGACCTAAGCCAAGTGGCTACATTGAGCATCATTTACAGTTACAATGAAAAGGGATGTAAACCACATGTTTCACTACCATCTAAGAGATGGGAGAGAAACACTTGCAAAACCAACAGTTGAGCAGAGCAACAGTCTGCCCCCAATCTGTGATCTGTTCTTCACATAAGCTGAAGCTTAATATAAACTGAATCACTCGAAAGGTGAAACTAAAGCGGGACCTCTAGGGACATGCCCCCACGAGGAAAGGTGAAACTAAAAGCTTAACTATGCACAACCAGCTGAACTTGGAACAACAGCTAACAGCTAACAGAACTGCTACCTCAGACTACACAGCAGCTTCTGATGTTCTGAACCTGTTCTGAACCTGTTTTGGCTAAGCACAACCAGCTGAACTTGGAAACAGCTGCTATTGACGAAGCTACTAACAGACAAACTATGGAAACAGCTGAACTTGGAAACAGCATCAACAGAACTGCTATGGAACAACAGAACTGCTACATGAGGGACAACACAGCTATGGAACAAATCAGGACACTTGGCTGGTGGACATCTCAGAATCAGTCAACTATGCAATCAGGTTCAGAATCCAGAACTAGCAACTAACACCACAGCAGGATACGATGGAGCTTCTGAACTTCTGAACTTCTAAAAATATGTCCCATCAGAATGCAGATCACCATAAATAACAATTACAATGTAAAACCAATAGCTGCTGTCCATCAGAGAGCAATAGCTTGTTAGCTGCTGTCCATAACAGAACATAATAGCTTGTTAGCTGCAAGCAGCCAAAGCAGGGTACTACAACCTCACCCAGATCAGGGTACTACAAATTCACTCCACAAAGATGCCAATTATCCATTATCAAAGCAGGACAATTAGCAACAGCAGGACAGCCGGGTATGCAAAAGAAAGGTGCAAAGGACGTGCAGAGGACTTCCCCCTCTGCGAAGGGAGATCCCAACGACATCCCCAGTTGGTTAGGCAAAAAATAACAGCAAAAAGCACCAAAGATTGGCACCTAACTGATAACAGAACCTGCTCCTAAAGCAGTAGCTTGAAATGAGTGAAATAGGGACTCATCAGGGAAAAGGTTTATCAAAATGGTTTATGCACAGTCAACAGTAAACAGCTCAGCAACGGTCATCACAAAACATTTGACTTCTTTTTGCTTGATTGGGTCATTAATACCCCGTATGTTCCAAAAACCAATGTTAAGAGATTTTATAGACATAGGAAACAACTTCAAGCAGAACTAATTATGAAATAGCAAAATGAAAGTACGACAAACTGTCCTAACAAAAGGATACGGAGGGATTAATGTCTTCCCCTAAAAAGGGAACTTCGGGACTGCTCCCTAGCAAGCTTTTGCAAACGTCTTTGCGCTGATCTGGATAGAACCTTTTGGAAGCTTCCCTTTAGATCTTCCTTTGGTGCTTCATCTCTTACCTCTGCACCCCTGGGATCAGGAGGTTTAGGAGTGGGAGTTTGATTCAATTCTGAAACCTGTTCTTCCGTTGGACCTGCTGATTGGCAAGTGTCTGCTTTACTACTCATGACTTCCATTTTCTGCTGTGGAACCTCATGAGAGCTGCTGACCACACCTCCTAGAACTTCTAACAGCTTCTCTTCAGATTCTGACTCACTCCCAGAGGCCACAGAGTTGATAGCTTGCTGCTCCTGCAGTATGGGAAGGCTACTTTTGGATGAACCTCCTTGAAGCTGTATAGAACCTGCTGTTGGCTGCTCTAGATCAGCTTTTTGCTTGCCATTGCCAGATGTAGAATCAACCTTTACTTCAGATAAGAGATGGGAGGAGGAGTGGATTGCACTCTTTGCACACCGCTCCGTGGGATGTTCGAATACATGACATAGTTTACAAATGGGGGGGAGGACTTGGTATTCAATGGGCACAACCACAGATTCCCCTTCCACCAACACTGTGACCTCATCAGGGAGATCCTGCTCAGCACTAACCTCTATGCAAATCCTAGCTGTTGTGGACTTAGTATTAAGAAGCCCAGGTTGTTTGGCAGTCTTGGCCGTGGCCTGATCAACATGAATGGGTCTCCCAATTGTGCTAGCTACTCGGCTCAGGCATTCTTGGTTCCATAATTCCAATGGTAAATCATGAAACTTAACCCAGGCAGGTACCTTGACAGGTTGCTCCTATGCCGGTTTCATCATCCTATGCCAATCCTTGAGAACCAGGTATTTCTGTGAGAAGAAGTAAGGACCTCCTTCAAGAACAGTCATCTTAGACTGTTCATCCTTAAATTCAAATAGGTAAAACCCTGCTACATTTGATTTAACAGCTACAAAAAGATCCTTCCATTGGCTCCGAGCAGTGGCAGCTAGTAAAGGATAAGCCATCTTGCCATCTAAAAAATGACCCACCAAGTATCTGTTCCATAACCCTATGTCAGTCAATTCTATATCAATCTCGATCATAGCTTCCTTACCTCTCTGAAGGTCAGGAAAATAGTCAAGTTTCATATCCATAGACGGACTCTGAGATTGGAGGAGAGAGGCCCAGTTCTTCGGTTTAGATTTATACTGACCATTATTCGGTTTGGGATTGGTTTGATGATATTACTGACTATTATTCAAAGGCTTATAGTGAGGTGCATGTTCAGTAGTTGCACGAGGAACATTTACAGAATTCAGAACAGTAGCTGGCAGGACCTGCTGTGAGGTATAGCGAGGTTGAAGATCCTCAAAGCTATACCCCATATCAGGGTTTGACATACGTACCTCTGATGGTGTGCGTTGGAACTGGTATGTGTTACCATGGAGGTGAGTCACTCGTGCTCGTGCCTCAGCTTCCTTCTTCAATCCATTCTCGAATATTGCTTGCTGAGTTTTCCGGGCAGCCATGGGGCTACTATGCGATTTAGGGCTAGTTGCCCCAAATCCAGTCGATGTTGATGGAGGAACCGAGTTCTTCAAGGCCTGTTCCTCTGCTTCCCGGATTATGGCTTGCTCAAAGACCTGTTGAAGCTTACGAGATGGACTCGAATTTTTTGTCGATTTAGGGCTAAATTCCCCAAATGCGGTTGTAGATGGAGGAGATTGTTTCGCAGCTTCCCTCCATGACCGTTGGACATTTTGCAGTTTTGTTGTAACTACATCCAGAATAAATGGGTCTTCCGAGTTGTTGAGCTCGTCCTCCAGATGACCCACGATTTCTAGCATTCGAGCTTCGGATGCCGAACGCACACCCTCCTTCTGGGGCACCTGTTGTCTTCTGGAGTTAGGGTTTTCTGGTTCGGAGCCCAGATTTTGTTGGGAAGACAATGATGTGGGATCTGCACCTCCACTATTGAATCGAGTATTGGATGCATTTGGGACGAGCATGTGCGGACCAGAGGTCTGTTTCTGCTTCCTAAGTTCGTTGGAGTCTAGGGCTGTGAGACCCGACTATAACAGTTGTGGTTGAGAGGTTTTGGAATGATCTGAGATCTGTTGTTTCCTCCGAAGCTCATTGGAGGCTAGGGCTTTGAACCCCAATCCATCAGCAAATTGGATCGTACCGTCGGCCATAGTAACTACGTTAGCAGACGCGAGAGAAGAGAATCTTCAGATCGCCCCAAATCGCCATTTTACCTCTTGATGCCTTGTTCCTCTGTAGTCTCCGTTCAGAGGATGTTTTGGAAATGTATTGTACCGTTTTGGAAATGTATCGTATGAATGTTTTGGCCCAGTATTGTACCGTTTAGGTGTGTTTTGGAACCGTATGGATGTTTTGGAAATGTATTGTACCGTTTTGGTGTGTTTTGGAACCGTGTGGATGTTATGGTAAGGTATTGAACTGTTTTGTTGTGTTTTAATATCGTATGATTGTTTTGGCATAGTATTGTACCGTTTAAGTGTGTTTTGGAACCGTATGGTTTCGGTGTGTTTTGGAACCGTTTGGATGTTTTGGTCAGGTATTGTTCCGTTTTGGTGTGTTTTGGAACCGTATGTTTGTTTTGGCACGGTATTTTACCGTTTTGGTGTGTTTTGGAACTGTATGGATGATTTGATAATGTATTGTACCGTTTTGGTACCGTATGGATGTTTTTTTTTTTGGGTAATTTAGCTTGAAATTAAAAAAGGTTAATCGAATGTACAGCCTACAAGGGGCATACCCCAGGAGGAAAAGAAAAGAAAAAAAAACAAGAATGATAAAAGTACGGTAACCATGCACAACCCGCATGGAGAGTAAAATAAAGTGACATATGTGATACAAATGGCTCTGAAAAGAACCATGAAATGTACTGAAATGAAATTGAGCTATTCCTGGCACAACCCGCCAGGCTAGGAAATAAGGTAATTGAAGTAGATAGTCATGGTCAACATGGACCACATGATAACCAGCGCTGAGGAGAGATCCTCCTCCTCCTAGGCTGGGCTAAGAAAACCAAGACCCGAGGCTTCCATCACCCCAAAGCAAGTATAATATCCGCTCAACAGAAGTCAACTACTACAGAGGAACTCGGACTGAGAGAGGCTCGACCAGGGGATGACGGCATCCGACAAGGCTACCCTGCTAAGTACCCTGCACACCACACCCATTCCACCCTGACTACTACAACCTCGCCCAAATCCCCTAGGCTCGCTAACGACTCAAAGCGGAGCAGAAAGAGAGGCCACCAAAAGTAGCCACTCGAACCTCAAGTGGACCAAGCTGCTCTTTTTGATCAGTGCAAACCACCAAATCTAATCAGAAACAGACTGCAAAGCAACCCCTTTCGATCAGGAGTTTGATTGAGCAGGGTAGTTGCCGGAGTATGGATGTTTTGGTAAGGTATTGTATCGTTTTGTTGTGTTTTGGTACTGTATGGATGTTTTGTCACAGTATTGTACTGTTTAGGTGTGTTTTGGAACCGTATGGATGTTTTGGAAAGGTATTGTACCGTTTTGGTGTGTTTTCGAATTGTTTGGATGTTTTGGTAAGGTAATGTACGGTTTTGGTGTGTTTTGAAATCGTATAGATGTTTTGGTAAGCTTTTGCACCGTTTTCGGTGTGTTTTGGAACCGTTTGGATGTTTTGGTAAGGTATTGTTCCGTTTTAGTGTTTTATGGAACCGTATGGATGTTTTGGTAAGGTATTGTACCGTTTTGGTGTGTTTTGGAACCGTTTGGATGTCTTTTTTTTTTTTTTTTTTTTTGGGTAAAATAGCATGAAATAGAAAAAAGATAAACCGGATATACAGCCTACAAGGGGCATACCCCAGGAGGAAAAGAAGAAAAGGAAAATAAAAAGATAAAGAAAATTGGTAACGCCAAATGGCTACAAGGCATTGGTGAGAAGCAATGTTTCCAATCCATCTAGAAGAGGGAAAGGAAACACAGCCAATTGATAGCAACAAAACTATGCCCGAGGCATCTAGAAGTACAACTAAATGAAGTGTTCCTCTTACAACACTTCTGAGATAAACTATACTACTGGTTGTTCGGTTCAGATCTGCTGAACCTTCTGAATCCCCCCTTGAGTGGGGAAGTGACTTGAATTTAAACTTGAATCTACTCAACAGGTGTATCCTCTACCATGATCAACTGGTAGAGGATCCATTGTGGAGTTCTGATTTCTGCTCCTTTTCTGATCTGTGCTGCTGCTGCTGCATGTTGCTGCTGCATGTTCTGCTCAATACACCTACCAGGTAGCAGCATCAGCAGTGATAAAACTTGGGGATACAACCAGCAGCTTCTGACTTGGGGACACAACCATTGGATGTCTTGGTTTGGTATTGTACCGTTTTTGTGTGTTTTGGTACCGTATGGATGTTTTGGTAAGGTATTGTTCCGTTTTGGTGTGTTTTGGAATCGTATGGATGTTTTGGTATGGTATTGTACCGTTTTGGTGTGTTTTGGAACCGTTTGGATGTCTTGGTTTGATATTGTACCGTTTTGGTGTGTTTTGGTACCGTATGGATTTTTTGGTAAGGTATTGTTCAGTTTTGGTGTGTTTTGGAATCGTATTGATGTTTTGGTAAGATATTGTACCGTTTTGGTGTGTTTTGGAACCGTGTGGATATTATGGTAAGGTATTGAACTGTTTTGTTGTGTTTTGGTATAGTATGATTGTTTTGGCATAGTATTGTACCGTTTTGGTGGGTTTTGGAAACGTTTTTTTTGGGTAAAATAGCTTGAAATAGAAAAAAGGGAAACCGAATATACAGCCTACAAGGGGCATACCCCAGGAGGAAAAGAAAAAGAAAAAGAAAACAAAAAATAAAGAAGATTGATAACGCCAAGTGGCTACAAGGTATGTTTCCGATCCATCTAGTAAGAGGGAAAGAAAACATAGGCAATTGATAGCAACAAAACTATGCTTAAGGTATCTACCACCCTTCAGAACATGGAGGGGATTAACCACTAATTCCACATTGCACATGTCTACAGTACAGCATCTACCCATTAAAACTTCAATACTGACTCCACTCAAGAGTTCTGAATTATACTCCTTTTCTGGTCTGATCTGAATCTTGCTGTGCTGCTGCTTCTGCATGTTCTGAACCTGAACTTTGCTAAACTGCAGCTGCATGTTCTGAATCTTACAAGCTGCTGCTACAACTTGTCTGATGCATTCTGCATTCTGTGAACTGCATTCTGCATTCTAATAAGCTTCCAAGTGCATAACCAAACATAACTGGGATGCAGATCAACCCAATACACTTGGACACTATCACCCAATACATTACATAACTGATGCACAATCACAGCAGCAACAGCTAATCAGTAAGACCTTGTTTCTGAGCTTGACAAACAGTGAACCACATGCTGAACCACTAATTTTAATACAGAACTGACAACTTCTGAACCACTAATTAAACTTCATACAACTTCTGAAAATACAGTTAATGCAGAACTGACAACTTCTGAACTGCACGAACTACCAATTGAACCGTAATGCAGAGGAATTCCCCCTCTGCGAAGGGAGATCCCACGACAGCCCCTATGGTTAGGCAATCAAAACAGAAAGCATTGGAAAATGCAGAAAAGACACTGAAACCTAATCCACATGGACCCTTGACAGTGAACTGGACAATGGAAGTACACATCACTTGGAACCAAAAGGAACAGCTGAACCATTCAGAACATTAGAATGCTGACTACATAGAAATGCAGTCACCATCAGAGTATGATACATTTGGACCAAGTTCAGAACATTAAAATCAGTCACAGTGATTGGAAATGTGCAAGGCTGGACACACTCCAAGGTATAAGATAACTACCTGTGTAAGTAGAAGTAATAGTAGACTCAGTTGAGACTGCTGAACCCTTGAGACTGTAGTTGACCATTAGAGGATGACTGACCTAGCTCCAGTCCTCCCTACTGGCTCCATTCCTCCTTGCTGCCTTGGTAGATCTCAGCAGCAGCCTGGCTATGGGGAGACTATCCTTGCTCCATTTTTGAATGCACTCTGCTATGGGGAGACTATGAAAGCCCCCCCCTTGATCTCTGACCTGCAAATGTTATCATATGGGTAAGAGTGCCTCATAAACTCACAATTTACAATTATACTTACTTCAGACATGAATGTTCCACATTGAAAGTAAATGAGATGGCCCCTTGAATGAGAGGGACAACAACCTACATCTAACTTCATTTGAAATCTTGTTTGCAACCACTCCTGGGGGGCAACTAATATTTTGGAACTTTCTATGATTTCTTTCAAGCCACAATTGGTACACATAAACTGTGAATACCAGTTTTGCAATTGTGAATACCAGTTTTACAGTTCGGTTGTGTTTGGGTATCGTATGGTTGTTTTGGCTCGGTATTGTACCGTTTTGGTGTGTTTTGTAACCGTTTGGATGTTTTGATATTGTATTGTACCGTTTTGGTGTGTTTTGGAACTGTTTGGATGTTTTGGTATGGTATTATACCGTTTTGGTGTGTTTTGGAAACGTTTGGATGTCTTGGTTTGGTATTGTTCCGTTTTGGTGTGTTTTGGAACCGTATGGATGTTTTGGTAAGGTGTTGTACCGTTTTGGTGTGTTTGGAACCGTATGGATGTTTTGGAAAGGTAATTTACCGTTTTGGTGTGTTTTGGAACCATATGGATGTTTTGGTAAGGTATTGTACCGTTTTGTTGTGTTTTGGGACCGTATGAATGTTGTGGCACAGTATTGTACCGTTTTTGTATGTTTTCGAATTGTTTGGATGTTTTGGTAAGGTAATGTACGGTTTTGGTGTGTTTTGAAATCGTATAGATGTTTTGGTAAGCTTTTGCACCGTTTCGGTGTGTTTTGGAACCGTTTGGATGTTTTTTTTTTTTGGGTAAATCAGCTTGAAATAAAAAAGGGCTAACCGAATATACAGCCTACAAGGGGTATACCCCAGGAGGAAAGAAAAGAAAAGAAAAGAAAACGAAAACAAAAGGAAAGCCTATGCCAAATGGCTACATAGGACTAGAGGTAAACAGAGCATCTGTTTCCTATCCATCTAATCAGAGAGGGATACAAAACAAATGGCAAAGTGGTTACAACCACTATACATGATACTAAACTTGAATTGAACTTGAGTTCTGAATACTAAACTTGAATTGAACTTGAACTTGTTTAAGGTTGTCATAATTGAGTATACTGAATACTAAACTTGAATTGAGCTTGAGTTCTGATTTATACTCCTTGTCTGATCTGTTCTGAACCTTGCTGCTCTGCTGCAGCTGCGTGTTCTGAATCTTACAAAGCCGCTGTTGTTAAACTTGGGGACACAACCAGCTGCTTCTGACTTGGGGGCACAAACTTGGGGACACAACCAGCATCTGCATGTTCTGAACCTTTGTTGCCCTTGTGCATCAAAATTCAGAAGTTGTAGCTGCTGCTAATTGTAGCTCCTGAACTTGTCCAGCTGCTGATTGCTGATTGTAGCAGCTAGCAGTGATTGTAGCTGCTACTCAGTGATTGTCACACAACCAGCTGGCAGTGATTGTAGCTGCTGATGCAGGTTGAAGACCCCATTGAACTGCTACTGCTGCTGCTGCAACAGCAGCCAGCAGATGACCATAACAGCAGCAGAATGAGGGTGGTCAGAATGAGGGTGGTCTGAGCAAGGCAACATCAGTGAAATGCAGAATGGACCATTACAACTTCTGAACCTAGACTGTTACACCTGGACAACTTATGCAGATGCATCCGAACTTGGAAGCATAACAGGAATATGCAGGTCTACAAAACACTTGGCTACTACATGCCTTGGAATATGCAGATTCTATCACACAGAAACAGAAGTAAACACAGGTGTAAACACAGGTGCAGATCAGGTCAGGTTCCTGCTAACACTTGGCATATACAATACAATACAATGCAGAGGACGTCCCCCTCTGCGAAGGGAGATCCCAATGACAGCCCCAATTGGTTAGGCTAGAAAAAAGAAAAATAAACCACTGAACAAATCTGAAGCAATTCAGCAAATCAGCAATATATCAGGTGATGCTGCTTGAACATATATCAGGTGATGCTGCTAGCAACAGCAGCAGTTCAGCATTTCAGAACTGATGCTGCTTGGAAGGTAAAAAAAAACAGTTTCTGAACTTGACAAACACTGTCACTAGGTAGAACATATAGTCACATCTACCACCATGACATGCTACCACCATGCTACCACCATACTACCACCATACAATTACATGCTACCACCATGACTATCAACTACTGAGTCATTCTGAATCTGTCTATCAATAGTCATCAGTAAATGCAGTTGTATCTGTCTAACATAATGCCATGTAATATAAAGTAAAGTAAAGTAAAATGTGATGCAATGCAGAGGACGTCCCCCTCTGCGAAGGGAGATCCCACGACAGCCCCTAATGGTTAGGCAATCAGTCAAAATCAGGTGACAAAGATTAAGATAACTACCTGAATAATAGAAGTAAATAGAACCTGAGCTGAGGTAGTTGAAGCATGTTGATCTGTGGCTGTGGCTGGACAGCCTGCTCTCCCCTGCTTCTGCTTCTGCTTCTGAGCCTGAGCTAAAGTATAGCCCTTTCTGCTTCTGTTTCTGTGCCCACCTCATTAAGATCAAGGAGGAGCAGCATGAAGCCGTATCCCCCTTGACCAATGACCTGCAAATGTGATAGTATGTTAATTCCATAAAACCAAGGGAAGACTCATTTTGTTAGTGCTTGAAGTACTCCACTAAACAATGTTCCATTGGATTTTTAGTTGTCTAGAAAGGGGCCCACTAGGTAGGTTAGCCAAGGACAAAAGCCTAGACCTTATATCATCGGAGATTTTATGAGCAACTACAATGGGGGGGCAGGAGGAGTTCTGGAACTTTCTGTGGTTCCTTTCCATCCAAATATGATGAACATATACTGTGAAAGCCAGCTTTGCAATAGTGTTGGCCAAAGTCTTACCTCTCAAACTAGAGAGGCAATCCACCCAAGTCTGCCAGTTCTGGTGTCCTTGCATGTGGGGGACTTTGGGAGACAGAATACTCCTGACTTGGGCAGCCATAGGGCATTCAAAAAATAGGTGGGCATGGTTTTCCATGTCAGGGCACAATATACATTGGGAGGTGGATTTGAGCCCAAACAGGACTAGCCTATCCTCAGTGTTTAATCTTTGAAGAAGGGCCATCCAAGTAATTAGACTACACCTCGGTATATGGCCTGGAAACCATACAACCTTATGCCATGTAACAATGGGAAAGTGGGTTCTAAGGTTGTCCCATAGGGATGAGATGGAGAACTGCCCTGACTTAGTTAGCGCCCACATGCATGTATCCTTGGTAGCACTATTGACAGTAATTGTATGCAAACCAGTTCTTATTTCATTAAGTTCCAGGGTTTGGGTGACAGGGAAGGCCCACTGGTTGTTATGTATTATATGTTGAACAGAGGCATCCCTAGATATTCCAGAATCATAGATAATTCTAGGACCATATCTTGGGAGTAGTGGTCCTAGGGGATGCCAGTTGTCATACCATAAGGAAGTAGACATTCCATCCCCCAGCTTGTACAGAATGTGTGGCTGAACGAGGGATCTCAAGGATAGGATTTTCCTCCACACCCAGGAAGGTTCACTTGGGACCTTAACACACCAAAAGTTCCTACCTCTGAGTAAGTAGGACTTGACCCATTGACACCACATGGATTGTTCCCCGCCGGACACAAGGAACCAAATGTGCTTTGCCACTGCAGATTTGTTCCAAGTCTCCAAAGACTTGAATCCAAGACCACCTTCTTGGACAGGGGAGCAGAGATGTTCCCACGAGACTTTAGCTCCAGAGGTTTTGAGATCAGGTCCAGTCCAGAAGAAAGCTCTCAAAATGGCTTCCACTTCCTTAATGACTCTTTTAGGAAGGATAAAGAGAGAAGACCAATAGGTCTGCATGGAGAACAGAATGGATTTAATCAACTGAAGTCTCCCAGCATAGGAGAGGTATCTGTTGGTCCAGGACTTTGTTTTTGCAATGATTTTATCCACCAAACATTTGCAGTCAGTATGCTTCAGTTTGGTGGACAGTAGGGGAACCCCTAGATATCTAACAGGAAGGGTACCCTCCTGAAAACCAAGAACATGCAATATTGATGCTCTGGTGGCGGAGCTAACACCTGAGAAGAAAATATTGCTTTTGTTTGGGCTAGGGGAGAGACCAGATAGGGATTCAAACTCTTCCAATGATGACTGAATATGGTTTATAGAACTTAACTCACCCTTGCAAAATATCATAAGGTCATCTGCAAAACATAGGTTAACCAATTTGGTTGACCCACATTTCCAATGGAAATTAAAATCAGGCAGTAGGGTTTTCTCCTTGAGAATGCATGTGAGGACTTCCATGGCAATAACAAATAAGTATGAGGAAAGGGGGTCTCCTTGCCTCAATCCCCTTTGACCAGGGATGTACCCAATGGCTTCACCATTGAAGCTTAGGGAGTAATTGGCTGTGGTTACACAAGCCTTTAACCATCTGATCATCTGAGGGTGGAAGTTCATTGAGGCAAGGACATCCCAGAGGAAGTCCCATCTAACATTGTCATAGGCCTTCATTATATCTACTTTCATGGCACACCTAGGAGAGGAGGAGTGTTTGTGGTAACCCCTCATCAACTCCTGTGTGAGGAAGATGTTATCCGCAATTCTTCTGCCCTGAACAAACCCAGACTGTGCTGGATCAATCAAGTGGGGGAGGGCTGACTTAATTCTATTGGCTAGAATCTTGGCAATACACTTGTAAATGAGGTTGCAACATGATATTGGCCTATAATCCCCAACCTTTGAAGGATTGGGAACCTTAGGCACAAGAGCAACCAGTGTTGCATTGGCTTTCTTTAACAGTTGGCCAGATCTAAAGAAAGACTTGACAGCAGAGGTGACCTCATGACCAATCACAGGCCAGGCCTTATGAAAGAAGGTAGCATTATATCCATCAGGTCCGGGGGCTTTCTGAGGGTTAAGGGACCAGAAGATGTCCTTAACTTCTTTGTCAGTGACTCCCATTACCATATCCAGCCTCTGAGACTCTGACAGTTTCCTAGTGATGAGCTGCTGGACCCTAGATGATCCAGCATAGCTGCTTTGGTGAGGGGAACCAAGCAACTTGGTGTAGTAATGGATAAAAGATCCTTTGATCAGCTCAATATCCTGTGTGGTATTACCATCTTCCAAGACCAAGCTAGTAATCCTAGTTCTATTCCTGGAATTACTAATTGATTTGAAGAAAAAGGAGGTACATTGGTCTCCTAGTTTCAACCATTGAACTCTAGATTTTTGTCTGGCAAAGCTCTCCTCGGCTCTAGCAAGGGTAAGGTACTGTTTGCATAATATCTTTTCAGCAACTTGATTTGCTGTGTCACTAGGATCTGAGGCCAGGGCATTTTGAATAACATCTAGTTGTTGTCTGGTTGAGGCAACTCTGGATGATAGATCACTGAATTCTTTGGTATTCAACCGTTTGGATGTTTTGGTATGGTATTGTTCCGTTTGGTGTTTTATGGAACCGTATGGATGTTTTGGTAAGGTATTGTACCGTTTTGGTGTGTTTTGGAACCGTTTGGATGTCTTGGTTTGGTATTGTACCGTTTTGGTGTGTTTTGGTACCGTATGGATGTTTTGGTAAGGTATTGTTCCGTTTTGGTGTGTTTTGGAATCGTATGGATGTTTTGGTATGGTATTGTACCGTTTTGGTGTGTTTTGGAACCGTTTGGATGTCTTGGTTTGGTATTGTACCATTTTGGTGTGTTTTGGTACCGTATGGATGTTTTGGTATGGTATTGTTCAGTTTTGGTGTGTTTTGGAATCGTATGGATGTTTTGGTAAGATATTGTACCGTTTTGGTGTGTTTTGGAACCGTGTGGATATTATGGTAAGGTATTGAACTGTTTTGTTGTGTTTTGGTATAGTATGATTGTTTTGGCGTAGTATTGTACTGTTTTGGTGGGTTTTGTAAACGTTTGAATGGTTTGGTAAGGTATTTTACAGTTCGGTTGTGTTTGGGTACCGTATGGTTGTTTTGGCCCGGTATTGTACCGTTTTGTTGTGTTTTTTTAACCGTTTGGATGTTTTGATATTGTATTGTACCATTTTTTTTGGGGTAAATTAGCTTGAAATTAAAAACGGGTAAGCGAATATACAGCCTACAAGGGTCATACCCCAGGAGGAAAAGAAAAAGAAAAAAAAACAAGATTGAAAAAGTACGGTAACCATGCACAACCCGCATGGAGAGTGAGATAAAGTGACATATGAAATACAAATGGATCTGAATAGAACCATGAAATAAATGAGGTGAAAATGAAGTACGTACTGGCACAACCCGCCAGATTAGGAAATAAAGTAAATAAGGTAGATAGTTATGGTCAATGATGACCACATGATAACCAGCGCTGAGGAGAGATCTTCCTCCTCGTAGGCTGGACTAAGAAATCCAAGAGCCATGTCTTCCTTCACCCCAAAGCTAGCATAATACCCACTCAACAGAAGACAACTACTACAGAGGGACTCAGACTGAGAGAGGCTCGTCCTGGCGATGTCTGCATCCGACAGGGCTGCCCTGCTAAGCACCCTGCACACCACGCCCAATCCAACCAGAATACTACAACCTCGCCCAAATCCCCTAGGCTCGCTAACGACTAAAAGCGGAACAGAACGAGAGGCCACCAAAAGTAGTCACTCGAACCTCAAGTGGACCAAGCTGCTCCTTTCGGTCAGTGCAAACCACCAATCTAGTCAGAAACAGACTGCAAAGCTACCCCTTTCGATCAGAGAGAATCCACCAATCTAGTCAATGATAACTTCGACAACTACCTTGCTCAATCAGACTCCATTCATAATCTAATCATCGATATCCACAGTTGCTGCTACTGCGAGACTACCCCTTAACTAGAACAGAATCTAATCTACTCAAAATAGCCACAACCACAAGAATACTACGCAACACCTCAGGGCTAAAAACGCAGGCTCAAGGGATATAATGGCTCGACGAAGAGCCAGACCCCCGATTTTAGTCCAACAGATGACCGCCTATCGGGGATCGCAGAGTCTAACAGTAAACTGGCCCATAGGTCCAGCAACAAACAATATTGGACTTGGAATCCGTGCCACTTTTTTTTTTTTTTTTTAAAGAAATTTTGCTTGACAAACATAAAACTTCCCCACTGCCCGGGCCATCCTGCCGGCTTACCTGCCCGGGCTGGCCTCCCATCGGGTGGCTGTTGCCTGCTGATGCCGCTGCCCGCTGCTGCTACCGGGAGCTGCTGCCGCCTGCTGCTGCCTGCTGCTTGGCCCGGGCATGCTGCTTGCCCGGGCTAGCTGCTGCTGGAAGGGGATTGACTCGAGTTGCCCGGGCATAAGCTACTGCCTAGCCTCCGCCCGAGCAAAACAAGCATTGACAGCCACGGCTGCCCCCCGCCCGAGCCATTCAAGGATGGCCTGCCCAGGCTGGCTGGCTGGAAGGGGCTGGTAGGGCGCTAGGCTGGCCACGCCAGGCTAGCTGACTGGCAGCCATGGCTTTGCTGTTCAGGTTCGGGGGTTTGGCCTTGCTGGGTCTCCGTACATGTAGATCTCAGTGGTGAGTTCGCCCTGCTGCCGTGCCACTGTTCGAGCACTCATTGAAGCAACAAGGGCCATCATCTCCGGCGAGGCCTGGTACAGAAGGTAACCCATGAAGTTTTGACCCATGATTCCAAACTCAAAGCCACGGCGGTTGTTGTTTGACCGGTCCAGACGGAGGCCGGACCAGGTGGAGCTTGATTGGCCAGTAATGGCCGTTGAACTTTCAGATCTGCCCGGTGCAGATCCCAATGAAGGTACCCGCCGGTGCACGGCGGGGTTGAGCTTGGAGGCGAGGCCCACGGCTGTGGAGCTTGGGTCGAGTGAGGATCTATTGGGGCTAGACCTGTCAAGAGCTAGACCAGGCCGTGGCTGCCCAGTGATGGCCGAACCAGATCTGGCTTAAGAAGTTGTTGCAGGCCCAAGGTTGCCGCTTGTGAAGGCGGTGGAGGAGAGCCTCTCTAAGGAGAGAGTATCCCTTGCCCAGAAGGTGACTGCCATGGCCGGAGGGAGCCTGGGCCGGAGAAGGCCAGCTATGGCTGCCCGATGGAGAGATAGAGGTGGCCGGTTGGAGGTTGGAGGCGATGGAGGAGAGCAGGCCCTAAGAAGGGTTGCTCCCTTGCCGTCCTTGCTGTTGATGTTGCTGCTGGCCGGAGGTGGAGACCGGCGACCGGCTGGATCTGGACCGGGGGAGCTTTCTCTCTCTAGGTTAGAGAGAGATGCTCCCCAGCCGTTTTGGTGTGTTTTGGAACTGTATGGATGTTTTGGTATGGTATTATACCGTTTTGGTGTGTTTTGGAACCGTTTGGATGTCTTGGTTTGGTATTGTTCCGTTTTGGTGTGTTTTGGAACCGTATGGATATTTTTTGTGTGTGGGTAAATCAGCTTTAAAATTAAAAAAAGAAACCGGATATACAGCCTACAAGGGGCATACCCCAGGAGGATTAAGATAGAGAAAAAGAAAAGGTAGGCCACATGGCTACATGAAGGATAACATACTGAATAGATGGAAACAAAACAAAAGGTATACATTGTTTCCTATCCATCTACAAAAGGGGATAACATTGGCATAACAGGGCAGCATAACATTGGCATCACCCTTACCACTGTACAAGAACAGCAAAACTTCTCACTTGGTCAGTCATGGCCAGCTGCAATGCTATCCATCTACAAAAGGGGATAACATTGGCATGACTGCTGCTTAGAATCACAGGTTTAACAGGAGCAATACTAGCAATACTAGCACAAAACAAAGCAACTGATGCAGATCCAGCTTTTGAGAGGCTGGAGCAGAACTGATGCAGATCCAGCTGCATCAGCTTTTGAGGTCTGAGCTGATGCAGCTTCAGAACTGCTGCTGTCACAGAAAAGCACAGAACAGCAGCAGCAGGCACAAACTTCTGAAGTGAAACTTTCAGAATTGCATTGGATATCCATCAAACTTGTATACAATAGCTGGCTGAGCATCTAGCTGTGTAGGGAGATCCCACAAACTACACTTGTTCCATAGCAGAAATCAGGTACAGCAGCAGTGACTCCCACACACCTAACAGTTTCAGAACTCAGCAGAGCAGCAACAACCTTAGTTACAAACATGCAGAGGACGTCCCCCTCTGCGAAGGGAGATCCCAACGACAGCCCCTATTGGTTAGGCAAAAGGACAAATTGGACTATACAAACATCCCTATACAACTAAGTAAACAGGATACAAAGGGAGATCACTCTACTCAGCTGTCCAACATAGCCAGTACAAATTGCAGAAAAACAGGATACAAGGTGCAGAAAAACTGAGGCATGACCAACATAGCCA
Source organism: Rhododendron henanense subsp. lingbaoense (assembly GCA_020567845.1). NCBI lineage: Eukaryota > Viridiplantae > Streptophyta > Magnoliopsida > Ericales > Ericaceae > Rhododendron > Rhododendron henanense. The sequence goes on from CM036312.1 coordinate 22,149,727, forward strand.
TTACAGCACTCGAACCATTACAGCAAAATCAGAATTGCAGGAATGCAGCTGAATCAAATGCAGAATTGCTGAACCAAACAGAATTGCAGAATTAGCTACTGGGACATTAGCTACTGACAGATAAGGTTCAGAACTACTGAATTCAAAATAGTGTAACTTGGGACCTTCCCATGTAAAGGTAAGGTTCAGAACTACTGAATTCTCAGCAGCAGCAGCTGGACAAGCCATCACACAGTTTTGAATTCAGTAGATAAAACACAAACATGTAAAACTACTCTCTGTACCACTGACATGTAACATATCAATTAAAGCTGTACCACTGACATGTAAAGCTATACCACTCTCTCCCTCCACTGAACCTCACATGACTCCCCCACTAATTATTACCTCCTCTCTCAAGAAATGTTGGGTCTCTAGCACACAACTCACAAGGTCAAACGTGATCAGAACTAGCCTTGGGGGACTGACATGTTAGGCGATATTGGGGATCTCTGACAAGGGCATGGAACTTTCTACCATGGCCGACGGTACTGTCTCCTTCTCGAAAGGGCTGGCTTGCAAAGCCCAGGATACAAATGAGATTCGAAGGAAGCAGATGAACTCTACACAACACGTTCAAAGCTCAACCGTTATCGAGCAAACCCCACTCCCAACTTCTCACAACACGTTCAAGACGAGCCCCGCTCTTCAACGGCAACAGGCGTGTCTGAGCGATTCCGAAGCTCGGATGCTTGAAATTGTGGGTAAACTAGAGGAGGAGCTCAACGATTCGGCAGATCCCTTCGTGCTTGACGTCGTAACTGCTAAGCTACTAAGCATTCAGCAATCCTGGAAGGAAGAAACTCAACAAGGGGGCATTCCAGGTGATGTTCACGCAACCTATTCAGACGGGCTAGGTATCAAAGCACTCGATTCCAATGAAATTCGTCGCAAGCAGAGAGCAACGATTGAGCCTTCAGCAGAGGGCACGTCCCATTCAGACGCTATATCCCATCTGGGTCTCAAATCAGGTTACCCTAACCTCAAGAATCCGATTAATGGTCTCTCAGAAGAGGCTGATGATGGACACACGAGCTCAAGATCTGGGCCGCAATCATCTCCGCATAGGTATGGGGAACACAGCCCTCAATCGTGCAAAAGTCCAGGTTCGGCTAGGAAGCTACAACAGGTGTTTTTTGACGAAGGCTTGAGGGTAGAAGCTGAAGCTGCCATGACGGGCCTGCCGCTTCCTCCGAATGGATCTGGGGCACAGAAAATGAAGCAAGCATTATTCGAGGAGGAACTGGAAAGGGAGGCAGAAGCAAGAGCCCGGGTCACGCATCTGCATGGAAACACCTACCAGTTCCAGCGTACCCCTGCTCAGGTTCGGAAATCTAACCCTAATTCAATTTCGGAAACCTCAACTCTAGTACAAGGATCTAAATTGGGTGCTGTACAAAATCCTGTGTCTCATGCATCCACGAGTACTAACCCTGTATCCCAGCCTAAAGCCATGAATCGTACAGTGCAACCTAATAAGAATTGGGCCTCCCTATTTAGGTCTCAAGGGCCCTCAAGTAATATGAAATTAGATTTCTTTCCAGAACTAAAGAGAGGAAAGAATGCTGTTGTTGAACTGGATGTCACTCACTTGGATGAGAATTGTTGGTCACATTGCTTGGTTGGTCATTTCCTAGGTGAGAAGATGGATTTTCGATTAGCAAATTCAACTGCCCATAAGCAGTGGGGAAAAAATACTAAGTATGGCCTGCTGTCAGTCAAGTCAGATAATGCAGGGTTCTTATATTTTGAATTTAAGGATGAAGCCTGTCAACTAGCAGTCCTAGAAGGGGGGCCATGGTTCTTCTCTCAAAAATTTCTTGTTCTTCAGAAATGGAGAAGAATGATGACCCCATCTAAGATTTCTCCGTCCTCTATTCCTTCTTGGGTGAAGCTTCATAACTTGCCCCTAGAGTGTTGGACAGAAGTGGGTTTAAGTAGGGTGGCTAGTGCTATAGGTCAGCCCAAATATGTTGATCGAGCTACAGAAAAGAGGACTAGACTTGCATATGCTAGGGTGTGTGTGGAAATTGAGGCTGCTGATGAACTGCCAGATGACATTCAGGTCACAGTGGATGGGGAAAGTGTATCAGTTGGGGTGGAATACCAAGTTATGCCTCCTGTTTGCTCAGAATGTAGGGTTTTTGGGCATGCTACCTCCAGGTGTTCAAAATCCATCCCTCATAAACAAACTCAGGATAATGAAGTTCCAAGTGTTTGGCGTACTGTTAGTAAAGGAACATCTATAGGCATTGTAGGGGGTTCAGTAGCACTGGAGGCAGTTTCAATTCCTGTGGTGGCTGTGGTGGATACTTCAATGCCTAAGGTCACAGAAGAGAACATAGATGGGAGTGATTCAGAAGAGGAGGAGCTGAATTTCAACACTGATATTCCTATTGATCTGGTGGTGGATACTCCAAGTGTGGAGGCTGGTTCAAGTAAACCTTCTCATGTTCTAGTTCCTGAGGTAATCTCGTCTCAACCAGATCCGCAACAGAAACCATTTCCTCCGGATGATAAGACTGAAGAAGTAACGGGAAAGGCTTCCATTCAGAGCTCCAAGGGTTCCAAATATCAGAACAACAAGTCCGGTGGAAAAAACAATAACAAAAAGTGGAGTAGCAGCTCCAAAAGACGGAATAAATGATATCCTTTTTGGTATCCTTTTGAGTAGTTGTAGCTTTATTTCTTTCAAGTTATGCTTTGTGTAGTTATCCTTTTGAATTAGTACTATCTGATTTGTTTCCAATGTCTTTACAAGCTTTCAATTTAGGGTTTTGGAACATTCGGGGTCTGAATGACCCCATTAAGCAAAAAGAAGCAAGATCTTTTGTGAACTCTAATAAGTTGAGTCTTCTTGGTTTACTTGAGCATAAAATTAAGGCAACTTGGGCAGATAGAATCACCCAATTCATTTGTCCTGGCTGGAGTTTTGTGAACAATTACCCTCAAGCTGCGTTAGGAAGGATTTTTGTTGGATGGGACCCTGATGTCTTCTCTCTTACAGTGTTATGTCAGGCAGATCAATTTATGCATTGCCAAGTCCTTCCAAAAGATGGGAGTGCATTGTTTTTGGTCACTATGGTCTATGGGGCAAACTCTATCCCAGACCGTAGATCTCTTTGGCTTAGTCTTTCTCAGTTTAGGACCTCTTCTCCCTGGGTGGTTCTTGGTGATCTTAATGCTATTAGGCATCCTAGGGAGAAAGTTGGGGGGAATGCACAGTGGTTTCCTCCCATGGATGACATTAATCACTGTTTGTTCTCCTCTGGGCTTGATGACCTTAGGTTTTCAGGGTGCTTATTTACGTGGTCCAATAAGCAGGTCCACCCCCATTTTGTGGCTTCCAAAATTGATAGGGTTCTAGTAAATGAGCCTTGGATGAAAATCTTTTCTCAATCATCGGCTCAGTTTTTGGTGCCTGGAATTTCAGACCATTCTCCAGGAGTAGTGTTTGTCCAGCCCAATCCAAGGAGGTCAATTAAACCCTTCAGGTTTTTTGACTTCCTTGCTGACCACCCTCAATTCCTTGCAATTGTCCAGAGGAGCTGGAGGACGATTGTACTTGGGAACCCCATGTTCTGTGTGTGTATGAAACTTAAACACCTTCAACATGATTTGAAGCAACTTAATAGGGAGGAGTTTAGTGGCATATCAGAGAGGGTGAGTGCCTCTAAGCAAGTCTTAGAAAACTTACAGGTAATTATAGGCTCTCACCCAAATAACAGTGCTGCCATAGAACAAGAGAGAGTGGTACACAAGCAATACACCACATTGCTAAGGGCTGAGGAAAGTTTAGCAAAACAAAAGTCTAGAATACAATGGTTGAAACTTGGAGATCAATGTACGTCCTATTTCTTTAAAGCCGTGAGCAATAGGAGGAATAGGAGCAAAATAACATGTTTAGAATTAAATGACGGATCTACCACACATGACCCCATGGTTATCAAAGAGGAGTTTGTTAACTTTTACACAACTCTTTTTGGCACGTCCCATCTCACCCCTCATCTGGGATCAACTAGAGTGGGTCAATTAATCAGGAATAAACTCAGCCCTGAGCTAAGTCTGAATATGGTCTCCCCTGTCTCAGATTTGGAGATCAAAGAGACCATTTGGTCTATTAATCCCACCAAAGCACCTGGCCCTGATGGGTATAATGGAGGGTTTTTTAGGAAAGCATGGTCAGTCATTGGGAGAGAGGTCACTTCAGCTGTACAGAACTTCTTCAGGTCTGGACAACTGCTCACCAGAGCTAACTCCACTATTGTAGCCCTTGTTCCTAAGGTACCAAACCCTTCTAGGGTGGGCGACTTTAGGCCCATTTCATGCTGCAATACCATTTACAAATGCATCTCTCGGATTTTAGCCAAGAGATTGCAATCTGCTCTTCCTTTGCTCATAGATCCTGTCCAATCAGGATTTGTGAAAGGAAGGAGAATCTCTGATAACATTTTCCTCACCCAAGAACTCATGAGAGGGTACCACAAATCATCTCCTACCCCTAGGTGTGCCATGAAAGTTGACATAATGAAAGCATATGACCATGTTAGGTGGGAATTTCTTTGGGATGTCCTGTCCGCCATGAACTTCCATCCTACAATGATTAAGTGGCTTCAAGCATGTGTTACCACTGCAAACTACTCCCTATGTATCAATGGGGAAGTGACGGGGTACATTAAAGGGAGGAAGGGGCTGAGACAGGGGGATCCTTTATCCCCGTATCTATTTGTGATTGTGATGGAAGTTCTTACGACTTTACTTAAGGAGAAAGCCCAGCTCCCGGGCTTTCATTTTCACTGGAGATGTAAAACTAATCAATTGATAAACCTGTGCTTTGCTGATGATCTAATGATATTTTGCAAGGGAGAGCTTTCTTCGATCAAACTCATCAAGGAAGCGTTGACTGAGTTTGAGGCTCTTTCTGGTCTCTCCCCGAGCACCGGTAAGAGTAGCATATTCTTCTCTGGTGTTAGTGTGGGAGTTAAGGAGACTATTCTGCATGAGTTGGGATTTAAGGAGGGTTCTCTCCCAGTGAGATATTTGGGAGTCCCATTGTTATCTACTAAACTCAAAGCTGTGGACTGTCAAAGGCTGGTTGATAATATCACAGCCAAAACTAGAAGTTGGACCAATAGGGACCTTACTTATGCAGGGAGAGTCCAGCTTATCAAGAACATCTTGTTCTCAATGCAAACGTATTGGTCCTCCCTGTTCATTTTACCAAAAAAGGTCATCAAGGAAGTTGAATCTATCCTTAGGGCCTTTTTGTGGTCTGGCCCTGACCTTAAAAGATCAGGGGCTAAGGTAGCTTGGGAGCAGGTATGTGCTCCTAAAGATGAGGGGGGTCTTGGGTTCAAATCTATGGAGGTATGGAATAAGGCTGCGGTTGCTAAGCATATATGGTTCTTGATCTCCGGGGGAGAGCAATCCATGTGGTGCCAATGGGTTAAATCCTATTTATTAAAGGGTAGAAACTTTTGGAGCCTTAAAATGCCAGCTGACCCCTCTTGGGTTTGGCGTAAATTACTTAATCTAAGACACTTAGTCCAGCCCTTCATTCGTCATGTTATTGGCAATGGGGCGAACACTTCCATGTGGTATGACCTTTGGCATCCGTTAGGCCCGTTGTTGGATAAGTTTGGCTCCAGAATTGTTTACGACTCAGGCCTTCCTTTGAATGCCAAAGTGTCCCACATAGTCCACAATTCTAATTGGACCTTCCCAATCACGCAAACATGGGAGTTGAATGAAGTTAGACGGCATCTCCCACCGTTGCGGGGCTCCAGGGACCAAGTTAGATGGACTCTGAATGCATCTGGACAATTTAGCATAGCCTCTCTATGGGAGGAATTGAGGGTTCCTTTCCCCAAGGTTAATTGGTACAAGGCTGTTTGGTTTTCTGGCCATATACCTAAGTGTACCTTCATCACATGGCTGGCCATCCAGGGTAGACTCTCCACTGAGGATAGATTAGTTTTGTTTGGGATTAAACCAATTTCCCAATGCAGTTTTTGCCATGGTAGTGAAAGCCATGATCATTTGTTCTTCAATTGTAGTTTTTCCACACGGGTCTGGAATGCTATGTTGGGAAAAATGGATAAGAGTTGGCCCCCTAAGTCTTGGACAGCATGGATTACCCACTTCTCCTCGTTTAGGGGAAAATCTCTAAAGAATGTTCTCTCCAAGTTGATATTCACTACTACAGTGTATCATATTTGGATAGAGAGGAACTTAAGGAAGTTTCAAAATTCTAATAGCACCTGGGAAGTTGTTGTTCACAAAATCTTTAACATGGTTAAGGGTAGATTACTGTCGTTGCCAAAGTTGCCAGTAGGCTCACAAAATAATAGGTTTATTAGAGTTTGGGGCATTGGGTAGGTTGTAGACTGCTGAATCTAGTGCATAGAGATCTGATCTGATCTGACCTAAACTGATACTGCCTGCTGCCTCTTATGCTTACTATGGAATAACCATTTTGCTGCTGTTATAGATTGAGCAGGTTATGAAGTGGTGTGTTGGGTGCTATTCAAGTGTGTAGGCTGCTGCTAATGCTCTGTCCTGATTGAGTAGTATCTAGCTATCACTACTATCATAGCAGAATTGGCATCAATTTGGAGAGGCTTACAGCTTGTCCAGGCTTCTATTACTTCTATACTATAAGGTACATATCTTATTCATTGGTGGAGATCTTGGATTGAGAGTCCCCTCTTTGTTATTGTGTGTTTACCCTGTGAGTTGTGTGCTAGTGCCTCATCAATTCTTTGAGAGAGGAGGTAATACATAGAGGGGGAATTTTGTGAGTTATAGGGAGGGAGTTAGTGGAGCCCTGTCCTAGCACATGAGTGGAAAATTGAGTGGGAGCTGTGAGCCTTCCGAGGGAGTTGTAAAGTGAGGATATAGTGCTATGGACATCACCTACTGATTCTGTTATGTGTGAGCTGTGAGGGAGCTGTGAGCTGTGAGCATTCTGACTGATTCTGTTCTGACAGCTCTGTTCTGTTCTATTCTGTATCTGCTGCTGCCATAGCAGTTCTGTTCCACATTTGGTAGCAGCTGCTGTTTAGTATGATATCCATGAATGAGCATCAGCTGATTTCCTGTTTGATTTGGACTGCTGCTGCTGATCTGCATTCTGTTCTAGTGATTTCAGCAGCAGGTGCTGTTCTGCATTCTGTTTTTTGCTGCTGTTGCTGTTCTGTCTGTGACAGCAGCAGTCCTGTAATAGGCCTATTATGTAGCTTTCTGCTAGCTAGCTGACTTCCTGTTTGGTTCAGACTGATAGTGGTACCAACTAGTTGTTGCATTTGGACTGTGTTTAGCTATTTTGACTGTGGTAGCTTTCTTTATGTTGCTTTGCCTAACCAATAGGGGCTGTCGTTGGGATCTCCCTTCGCAGAGGGGGACGTCCTCTGCATTGTCTTGTTTTCTTCTGTTTTCCTTTTGATTTGTTATCCTGGGTGTGATGCTGAATTGAGTCAAGCATGTTCTGAAGCTGCACGTTCTGAAGCTTTTCAGTTTTGTATAGTAATGCAAGGGTTGGTTGCATGTTCTGTGTGTGTGTAAGGGTAGGTTGCTACTAAGTTGTAGTAGCACAGCCTACAAGGGACACACAATGTGGTTTCAGTTATGCCTAACCATCCGGGGCTGTATAGTATTGTATTTCAGTATTGTATAGTAAGGTACAAGTTCAGAAGTTGTAGTCCATTGGGATACACAGTTGGTTTCAGTTATGGTCAGTTATGGTTCAGTAGTTGTTGGATACACAGCGGGGGACACCTCATGGACAACTGATGCAGCAGTCCATTGGGACACCTTATGGACTGAATCCTGCTCCTATGCATGTTCTGAATTGTGGCTGTATTCTGTTATTTCTGTTATGGAACAAGTGTAGTTAGTGGATCTCCCTTCACAAGTGTAGTTCTGTTCTGAAAGTACAGTCTGTTTGGAAGATTCTGTGTTGCTGCTGTCACCTGTGATGAAATCGTGTTCTAAGCAGCAGTCATAAGGTTCAGAAGTTGCTGTTCTTGCAGCTGGCTATGATTGACCAAGTGAGAAGTTTTGCTCCAATGTCATGCTGACTTGCAGCTGTGTAGTGTTATCCCCTTTTGTAGATGGATAGGAAACAATGTATACCCTTTTGTTTTGTTTCCATCTTCAGTATGTTATCTCCTCATGTAGCCATTTGGCATACCTCCATTTTCTCTATATTTTCCATTTTCTTTGTTTTGTTTTCCTCCTGGGGTATGCCCCTTGTAGGCTGTATATCCGGTTTCTTTTTTATTTTAAAGCTGAATTACCCAAAAAAAAAAACTCACAAGGTCAAAACACAATATAGTAAGACACTCACAATCTGTATTTCACCTCAACAGACAACAAGGAGTAAATTAACTACCTGAATACTAGTAGTAAATAGGAGTTCCATAGCTGTTGCTAGCACTTGTCCTGAATAAGAGAAGTAGATAGAACCAGACTGTACTTGTCTATGCTCTACAGGATGCCTGCTCACAAACCTGCAAATAAAGTATCTACAACCATGGCCACAAAATCAATACCCAATAACAATACCATCACAAACAAACTTCATTACCCATTGATGCCCCACACTCTAATAAAACTATTATTTTGTGAGCCTACAGGCAACTTAGGCAACGACAGTAATCTACCCTTAACCATGTTAAAGACTTTATGAACAACCACTTCCCAAGTGCTAGTTTTATTTTGAAACTTCCTTAAGTTTCTTTCAATCCAAATATGATATACTGTAGTAGTGAATATCAACTTAGAGACGATATTCCGTAGAGATTTTCCCCTAAAAGAGGAGAAGTGGGTAATCCATGCTGGCCAAGACCTAGGGGACCAACTCGTATCCATCTTTTCCAACATAGCATTCCAAACCCGTGTGGAAAAACTACAGTTGAAGAACAAATGATCATGGCTCTCACTACCATGGCAAAAACTGCATTGGGAGATTGATTTAATCCCAAAGAGGACTAATCTATCCATGAAATGAAGCTACATTTAGGTATATGGCCAGAAAACCAAACAGCTTTGTGCCAATTAACCTTGGGGAAGGGAACCCTCAATTCCTCCCATAGACTATACTAAACTGTCCAGATGCATTCAGAGTCCATCTAACTTGGTCCCTGGATCCACGCAAAGGTGGGAGATGCCGTCTAACTTCATTCAACTCCCATGTTTGCGTGATTGGGAAAGTCCAACTAGAGTTGTGAACTATGAGGGACACTTTGGCATTCAAGGGAATGCCAGAGTCATAAACAACTCTTGAACCAAACTTATCCAACAAAGGGCCTAACGGATGCCAAAGGTCAAACCACATGGATGTGTTCTCCCCATTGCCAATGTAATGACGGATGAAGGGTTGGACTAAATGTCTTAGATTAAGTAATTTACGCCAAACCCAAGAGGGATTAGCAGGCATTTTAAGGCTCCAAAAGTTCCTACCCTTTAATAAGTAGGATTTAACCCATTGGCACCACATGGATTGCTCTCCCCCGGAGATCAAGTACCATATATGCTTGGCCACCGCAGCCTTATTCCACACCTCCATAGATTTGAAACCAAGACCCCCCTCATCTTTAGGAGCGCATAACTTCTCCCAAGCTATCTTAGCCCCTGATCTTTTAAGTTCAGGGCCAGACCATAGAAAGGCCCTAAGGATCGCTTCAACTTCCTTGATGACCTTTTTTGGTAAAATGAACAGGGAGGACCAATACGTTTGCATTGAGAACAAGATGTTCTTGATAAGCTGGACTCTCCCCGCATAAGTAAGGTCCCTATTGGTCCAACTTCTAGTTTTGGCAGTGATACTATCAACCAGCCTTTGGCAGTCCACAGCTTTAAGCTTAGTAGATAACAATGGAACTCCCAGGTATCTCACTGGGAGGGAACCCTCCCGAAATCCCAAATCCTGCAAAATGGTCTCCTTAACTCCCACACTAACACCAGAGAAGAATATGCTACTCTTACCTGTGCTAAGGGAGAGGCCAGAAAGAGCCTCAAACTCATTCAAGGCTTCCTTGATGAGTTGAATTGAAGAAGGCTCTCCCTTACAGAATATCATTAGATCATCAGCAAAGCACAGATTAATCAATTGATTAGTTTTACATCTCCAGTGATAATGAAAGTCCGGGAGCTGGGCTTTCTCCTTAAGTAACATCGTAAGCACTTCCATTACAATAACAAAGAGGTACGGGGATAAGGGATCCCCCTGTCTGAGCCCCTTCCCCCCTTTAATGTATCCCGTCACTTCCCCATTGATACATAGGGAGTAGTTTGCAGTGGTTACGCATGCTTGAAGCCACTTAATCATTGTAGGATGGAAGTTCATGGCGGACAGGACATCCCAAAGAAATTCCCACCTAACATGGTCATATGCTTTCATTATGTCAACTTTCATGGCACACCTAGGGGTAGGAGAGGACTTGTGGTACCCTCTCATGAGTTCTTGGGTGAGGAAAATGTTATCAGCAATTCTCCTTCCTTTCACAAATCCTGATTGGACCGGATCTATGAGCAGAGGAAGAGCAGATTGCAATCTCTTGGCTAAAATCCGAGAGATGCATTTATAAATGGTATTGCAGCATGAAATTGGCCTAAAGTCGCCCACCTTGGAAGGGTTTGGTACCTTAGGAACAAGAGCTACAATAGTGGAATTAGCTTTAGTGAGCAGTTGTCCAGACCTGAAGAAGTTCTGGACAGCTGAGGTTACCTCTCTCCCAATGACAGACCATGCTTTCCTAAAAAACCCTCCATTATACCCATCAGGGCCAGGTGCTTTGGTGGGGTTCATAGACCAAATGGTCTCTTTGATCTCCAAATCTGAGACAGGGGAGACCATATTAAGACTTTGCTCAGGGCTGAGTTTATTCCTGATTAATTGACACACTCTAGTTGGTCCCAGATGAGGTGTGAGATGGGACGTGCCAAAAAGAGTTGCGTAAAAGTTAACAAACTGTTCCTTGATGACCATGATGTCATGTGTGGTAGATCCATCATTTAATTCTAAACTTGTTATTTTGCTCCTATTCCTCCTATTGCTCACAGCTTTAAAGAAATAGGAAGTACATTGATCTCCAAGTTTCAACCATTGTATTCTAGACTTTTGTTTTGCTAAACTTTCCTCAGCCCTAAGCAGTGTGATGTATTGTTTGTGTAACACTCTCTCTTGTTCTATGGTAGCGCTGTTATTTGGATGAGAGCCTATAATTACTTGTATGTTTTCTAAAGCTTGCTTAGTGGTACTCACCCTCTCAGAGATGCCACTAAACTCTTCCTTATTAAGTTGCTTCAAGTCATGTTGAAGGCGTTTAAGCTTCACACACACACAGAACATGGGGTTCCCAAGTGCAATTGTCCTCCAGCTCCTTTGGACAATTGCAAGGAAATGAGGGTGGTCAGCAAGGAAGTCAAAAAACCTGAAGGGTTTGATTGACCTACTTGGATTGGGCTGGACAAACACCACTCCTGGAGAATGGTCTGAAATTCCAGGCACCAAAAATTGAGCCGATGAATGGGAAAATGTTTTCATCCAAGGCTCATTCACTAAGACTCTATCAATTTTGGAAGCCACAAAATGAGGAGGGACCTGCTTATTGGACCACGTAAATAAGCACCCTGAAAACCTAAGGTCATCAAGCTCAGAGGAGAACAAACAGTGATTAATGTCATCCATGGGAGGATACCACTGTGCATTCCCCCCAACTTTCTCCCTAGGATGCCTAATAGCATTAAGGTCACCAATGACTACCCAGGGAGAAGAGGTCCTAAACTGGGAAAGGCTAAGCCAAAGAGATCTACGGTCTGAGATAGAGTTTGCCCCATAGACCATAGTGACCAAAAATAATGCACTCCCATCTTTGGGATGAACTAGACAATGGATAAATTGATTTGCCTGACATAACACTGTAAGAGACAAGACACTAGGGTCCCATCCAACAAAAATCCTCCCTAAAGCAGCTTGGGGGTAATTGTTCACAAAACTCCAACCAGGACAAATGAATTGGGTGATTCTATCTGCCCAATTTGCCTTTATTTTATGCTCAAGAAGACCAACTAGGCTCAAATTATTGGTGTTCACAAAAGATTTTGCCGCTTTTTGCTTAATGGGGTCATTCAGACCACGAATATTCCAAAAACCTAAGTTTTTTTTTGGATAAACCAGCTTTAAATTAAAAAGAGGATAACCGAATTTACAGCCTACAAGGGGCATACCCCAGGAGGAAAAGAAAAGAAAGAAAAGAAAAGAAATTATGCAACGCCAAAAGGCTACAAAGGAGGAATGATAATCACTGTTTCCAATCCATCTAGAAGAGGGAAGGAAAACAGCGCCAAAATGACCTAAAGCTTACAATAACCAATTACATTACCCTGAAAATACCCTGACTATACATGAGGTGCCATGGCAGCACTGGACAGCAGGTTCTAATGCAACTTCAGAACTGCTATCCAACAGACCAATTTCAGCAGGTCCCATCACAGAAACAACAGCAGCAGTTCTGAACCTCCCATCAGAGGAACAGCATCAGCAGGCAACAAAAACACTATCAACTATCAACTATATACAAAACACAAGGTAACAACAATAAGCAGATACTGAAAGAAGTAATACTACAACATTCAAAAGGATATCAAAAAGGATATCATTTATTCCTCCTCTTGGAGCTGCTACTCCACTTTTTGTTGTTGTTTTTACCACTGACCTTGTTATTATGAGAAGTCGGACCCTTAGAATTCTGACTGGATGCCTCACCCTTTCCTGCTACAGATTTTTCATCCGGAGGGACTGGTTTCACTAAAGGAACAGGTTGGGCAGGGACAATTACAGATTCTGGAAGGAACCTGAGGATGATTGGTTGGGCTGCCCTTCACACTGCAATGCAGGACAGCAGCCAGAACAGCAGCTTCAGCAGCCATATCAGGGACCAGAACAGCAGCCATATCAGCAGCCATAACAGAATTGCCCTTCAGCTCATCCCCTTCCGAGTCACTTCCACTTATGTCTACCTCTGTGACCTTGGGCATTGACGTATCTACCACAGCCACCACAGAAACTGAAGCTGCATCCAGTGCTACTGAACCTCCTACATTGCTTCCAGTGGTTCCTTTCCCAACAGTTTGCCAATCCTTGTTTGGATTTCCACGATTTTGTGCTTGTATATGAGGGATGGACCATGGACATTTGAGAGTAGCATGGCCAAAAACCTTACACTCTGAGCAGACCGGAGGCATTAATTGGTATTCCACCCTAACTGATACACTCTCCCCATCCACTGTGACCTGAATGTCATCTGGGAGTTCATCAGCAGCCTCAATTTCCACACACACTCTAGCATATGCAAGCCTAGTCTTTTTTTCTGTAGCTTGATCAACATGTTTGGGCTGACCAATTGCACTGGCCACCCTACTTAACCCCTCTTCTGTCCAACACTCTGGGGGCAAATTATGGAGCTTAACCTAGGTAGGGATAGAGGATGGAGAGATCTTAGAAGGAGACATCATTCTTCTCCATTTCTTTAGAACAATAAATTTTTAGGAGAAGAACCAAGGCCCCCCTTCTAGGACTGCAATTTGACTAGCTTCATCCTTAAATTCAAAATATAAGAACCCTGCATTATCCGACTTGACTGACAACAGGCCATACTTAGTCAACTTGCCCCACTGTTTATGGGCAGTTGAGTTAGCTAGTCTAAAATCCATCCTATCATCTAGGAAATGGCCAACCAAGCAATGTGACCAACAATTCTCATCCAAGTAGTGGAACATGTTAAGTTGTATCACTAGTAAAAAGGAAAGAGGGCTTGGGAGCTTCTCTCTCTAGGATGGAGAGAGAAAGCTCCCTCCAGCCAAGCCGGCCTGGCCTCCTTCGGCTCCAGCTCCAGCCGGCTGCCGGGCATCCCATCTCCGGCCAGCAACAGTAGCAACGTCAAGGGCAAGGGAGCCCCTCTCTCAACAGGGGCTCTCCTCCACCGCCCGTTCCATATCCGGCTACCCTTGGGTCCGGCCATCTAACACAATCCAACCGGAGTTCCTCCGGCCAAGTTCCAGCTCTGCTCTGGTCCGATCTGGCTCGGCCACCGCTAGAGCGGGCCTTCACAGGCGGGCAAGTTTCTCTAGGTACGGTTAGATCTAGTCCGGCCTCCATCTGGTCCGGCCAAGCTCTTCCCGTTGGTCTTCAGCTCGACTCTCAACCTCGCCGTGGGTGCAGCAGGCGCCGCCGTGGTGACCAACTCAGCCGTGGCGACCACCTTCAACTGGCCTCCACGGCGCCAGTCATTGACTTCTCCGGCCAGATCTGGCCGTCAGGCCTCGGTCCGGCCAGGTCTCCACCCCAGCCGTGGCTCAACAGCCGTGGGTCAACACCCGTCGTGGGTCTCCACCCCAAGTCAGCCGTCGCCGGCGATGTTTCAGCCAGGTGGTTTCGAGTTCGAGCCACGGTGGCTCGCCGGTTTCGAGGTCGGCTGCCGGAGTCAGTCCGGCCGTCACAGATCATGGCCCGGCACGGGCCCTTACGTCATCGGGCAGTCCTTGCAGGTCAGGGCCAGTCAACCAGCCCAGGCCAGTCAACCCCACGCAGCCAGCCCGGTATCCCGGCTAGGCTGAAAATCATCGCAGCCAGTGCGCTCACTATTGTGCACTGGCCGTTATTGTTATCGTTTATGTTTTCAGTTGTTAGAGTTGCGAGGACTTCGAGGGCCTCGGATTGTACCCTATACCGACGGGTTGTGTCGGGTATTTACTACTTTTGCCACGCCCGTGTCTAGGTTCCCTGTTGTACGTTCCATTCCTTGGGATAGATTGTTCGACGGGGGCATGAACACGGGCAACCCATGTAGCCACTTGGCGCTCTTTATATTTTTTGCTTTGTCTTACCTGGGGTATGCCCCTTGTAGGCTGTACATTCGGTTAACCTCTTTTTTTTTCAAGCTAACCGCCCTAGGGCTTTACCCAAAAAAAAATTCTCATCCAAGTGAGTAATATCAAGTTCAACCACAGCATTCTTCCCTCTCTTTAATTCTGGAAAGAAATCTAACTTCATATTACTAGAGGGCCCTTGGGACCTAAAAAGGGAGGCCCAGTTCTTATTATTTTGTAACGGACGGTTCATATTTTTAGACTTAGTTACAGGGTTAGTACTTGTGGATGCATCAGCCCCTGGGTTTGGAACCAAACCCGACTTTGGTACTTGTACTTGAGTTGAGGGATGATATCGGGGTTTAGTATCCTCGATAGGAACCCCTAGGTTAGGGTCTCCTTCTACGTAGGGATTTCCCCTAGAATTAGACATTATCGTAGGATTAGGATTAAATTTCCGAACCTCTGAGGGAGTACGCTGAAACTGGTACGTGTTACCATGGAGATGGGTCACCCTTGCTCTTGCTTTAGCTTCCTTTTCCAGTTCCTCCTCAAATAGAGCTTGCTGCGATTTCTGAGCCCCAGACCCATTTGCGACCTCAGTTTCTACCCTCAAACTCTCCTCGAAGAAGACCTGTTGTAACTTACGCACTGAATTCGAAGCCTTGGCCGACTTAGGGCTATGAGCTCCAAATCCGTTTGGTGATGCATGAACCGAGCTTATTCTGGTGGAATTGAGAGGGCTTATAGGTTCAGGGATGCCTTTCTGCTTCCGTCGGATCTCATTAGAATCAATGACTTTACCCCCAAGACCTTCCGCCATCGGCCTTGAAGGACTTGAGAGCTTAGCCGATTTAGGGCTGGAAATCTCAAACCCACCTGAATAGGATGCAGGAACAATATTTCCGAGCTTGGAACCCGAACTGGAGTCACCTGGATTGCCCCCTTGTTGAGTTTCTTCCTTCCATGATTGTTGAATGCTCAGTAGTTTAGCAGTTACGACATCAAGCACGAAGGGATCTGCCGAATTGTTGAGCTCCTCCTCTAGTTTACCCACAATTTCAAGCATCCTAGATTCGGATTCGCTCAGACACTTCTGTTACAGTTCAAGAGCGGGGTCACCTGGGTCGCCCATTCCTCTTTGCTTTCTTCGGGATTCGTTTGGGTCCAAGGCTTTGAGGCCCAAACCCTCATCGAAGGTGATAGAGCCGTCGGCCATGATGGACGATCACTGTTCAACGAAGATCGGCTCGGACCTGTCAGAAATCGCCATTGTCAGAATAATTTTTCTTAACTAGCTATTCCGTATGGATATTTTGGTAAGGTGTTGTACCGTTTTGGTGTGTTTGGAACCGTATGGATGTTTTGGAAAGGTAATTTACCGTTTTGGTGTGTTTTGGTACCATATGGATGTTTTGGTAAGGTATTGTACCGTTTTGTTGTGTTTTGGGACCGTATGAATGTTGTGGCACAGTATTGTACCGTTTTGGTGTGTTTTGGTACCGTATGGATGTTTTGTAACGGTATTGTACCGTTTTGGTGTGTTTTGGAACCGTTTGGATGTTTTGGTTAGGTATTGTTCCGTTTTGGTATGTTTTGGAACCGTATGGATGTTTTTGCAAAAGATATTGTACCGTTTTGGTGAGTTTTGGAACCGTGTGTATGTTATGGCGTGGATACATCTTGCCGACGGTCACCTGATGTCCCTCAGGTTCGGCCATCATCGTAGACATCCTCAAACTCGGCCATCCTCTGGATGTTGGCTCCTTCATTAGGATCCTCCCTGCAAATCCCCCACCATGTTCGGCCACATGCGGGGCTCGGCCACCCGCCAAGTCACGTGCTGCCAACACGTGCTGAAGCGGACGGTCGTCTGACCTCTCTCATGTTCGGCCACCTTCGGAGAAT
Source organism: Rhododendron henanense subsp. lingbaoense (assembly GCA_020567845.1). Classification (NCBI taxonomy): domain Eukaryota; kingdom Viridiplantae; phylum Streptophyta; class Magnoliopsida; order Ericales; family Ericaceae; genus Rhododendron; species Rhododendron henanense. The sequence continues at coordinate 22,166,545 of CM036312.1, forward strand.
TCCTTGAGCTCGGCCGCCCTCTGGAGGTTGGCTCCTTCATTGGGATCCTGCCTGCAAATCCCCCACCATGTTCGGCCACATATGGGGCTCGTCCACATATGGGTCTCAGCCACATGCGGGGCTCGGCCACCCGCCAAGTT